>JAPZDY010000002.1:15663230-15675589 GCA_029783645.1 Ctenochaetus hawaiiensis
CTTAATGTTGTGAAATATCCAAAAAACACACCAACACTGATGCAGCTGCTGTGTGTGCGTGTGTGTGTGTGTGTGTGTGTGTGTGAGAACTTGTCTCAGCCGATTGAAAACTTGTGTTTCAATTCTTCTGGAAGTCTCTATGGCTCAGTATATGGTATATTTGACTAGCTGCCACTCTGAAGGGTTCACTGCACACATTTCTGTCTGAAATTCTCAGCTCCAAGCCTTTTACACAATATGTGCCTGTTTTGCTGGAGTACAAATATATATTTATTAGTTTTTACAATTTTCAGAACCCGTCCCACTGTTTTCTTTGTTCCTTTTAGCTCTTGCAGCCCAGCAGACCTCAAATAACTCAATTCTCTAACAAAGAAACCAAAAAAAAAAACATTTTGATTTCAAAACCGCCACAATTTAAAGCACAAGGTGTTTTTGCTGAGAATTTCTGACACAAATCTGTCCTGAGCCCACGTTCTTTGTGAATATTGTTAATAGAATATTTTGTAATATTTGACCATCGTTTGGCAGAACCAGTGAAGCTGTCCTCTTGTTCTCTCTCTCTCTCTCCCTCAGTCTGTCTTTCTTTCTCTTCCTCTCTCTCTCTCTGCATTTCTTTCTCTCTTGTTGTTGTCCTGTTGTATCCCTACCTCCTGTGTGAACAACAGTATGCTTTCGATAGTCTTTATAGCTGTCAACGTTTTTTCTTCCCCAAACTCAGCGGGCATTTTTCAAAGTTGTTGAGTATGTGTACTCTATGTGGTTAGGAAACTTGGTGTTTGTACTTTTTTGTCCCCCTTGGTGTTCCAAAGGATTTTTATTTACGTCATCTTCTGGAGAACTTAAAGCTGGAGAAGTCTGTTGTAACGGTGACCACAGAGACACAGAGGACACTGGATGAGCCATCCACAGATCTCTGTCACCAAAAAAAAAAAAAAAAAAAAATGCTATTCTGTCTGTTCTCCCAACTCACAACCACAACATGTAACTTTAGTATTACCGATCATCAGATCCCATCACGGTTGACCTTTGTAACTATGGACGCTGACCTTTTTTTAGCTCTGCTAACCTCCTGGCTGATGCCTCTCTGTTGGCCTTTTTCATCTTGAATGTAATTATGAGTCTCAACAGCTACACAGACAGTCAGGTCTGTCTTTGGGTGGATGAGACCACTGCTGGGGGGTTTTAGCCAGAGCAGAGCAGGGCAGAGCAGCTTCAGTCACGACAGACTGAGCGCCCACTTCTGCTCCACAGAGATGAATTAAAATGTTGATCAAGAGCACACAGATAGGGCTAGAGATGCACAGATATATCAGCATACTGTCCATATCAGCCAAGAGCATATTTCATAAGCAATACTGGAATTGGTCAAATAAAATGTCTGCCCATATGTAGCTGATTTTTTTTTCTGTAGAAGTAAACTGTATTTAAAAACAACTGTCAAACTAGCAGCAAAATGTATCATGGTCTTTTTAGAAAAATATTTAATTACCTTAAGATGGAAAATATCTAAAAAGCCGAATGAGTTTTACACACGCATTTGTACTAAAACTTAAAAAAGAGACACATATCATGGTCATATCAGCCAAAGTGTATAGGAGAATTGGTATCATATCAGTGCATCACTACACAAGATCCCAAGGTCCCTTTGACTCCTCTGTTTAGCTTCAGTTTTCTCTGAACCTGAACCTGAAGAAAGCCAAAAATGTTCCCCACAGTTCAAACAGGATGAGTTTTACGACTGACATTCCTCGCAGTGACTTAGAACTATTGCTGGTAATTTAGTGTTGTACTCAGTGACGACAGCTGCCTAGATCCAGTATCAGTGTTTAGTCAAACTGTGCGCAAGTTAACCTGGATTTAAAAAAAATAAAAAAAAAGAAGACAAGCACAGACAGGTGAGGCTTTTTCAGTGTAATTTTTAAAAAGTTGGATTAAAGACATTGACTTCATATTCACAGCATTCGAAGCTACAACAAAAAGGTGTGACATAGGTTATGGCAGACGTGAGGTTTCCTGTATTATTAGTTGCTAGGACAGTGACCAAACGTGATTTTATTTCCTGCTTCCCTGTTTCGAGACAGGTTGTTTTAGGTCAGTCGTACTTTCTGTTGACACAGTTTGAATCATTATGTAGGCGTTTTTCAGCTCAAAGTGTCAAAAAGTTGCAGTTTTTTTTTTGCAAACGACAAAAACAGAGGTCTGTGATTGTGTTTGTCTCTCTCTCTCTTTCTCTCTCTTTCTCTGTTCTGTACTCTCCCTTGATTGTCTTTTTTTCTGCGCTCAGTCAGTTTTCCTCTCACTCTTTGCTTTGCCCTCCTATGCCACCTGTCATTGTTGAGACTACTGCTGTGCGTATCTTGTCAGGTGTTGGATATTATTTATGACCTTGTCTTGTGTCCTGACTGTGAAACGCCTGATAAAACATCTATATCTGCCACAAATACAAACTCTGTGGGCTCTCTTCTTCACCTGCCTCCGTGAATCACTCTGTGTGTGTGTGTGTGTGTGAGTGAGTGTGTAAACACAAGGCGGCTAGAGTAGATTTATATTCAGTTATATTTTAAATTCCCAAAGGTGCAGTTCACAGGGATCCAAATCTTCGAGTATTGAATGGTCAGGCCCTCAATTTTAGGGGACACCCTGGGATAGAGGAGAGGACCTTGCTGAGTTCAGAGTGAAACTGTCTGGTGACTAACGTGTAGATGAGGGGATCCACTGCAGCCTGCACGCAGGTCAGCACCAAAGCTGATGTCTCCAGCTCCATCAGCAACTGTGGGAAAAACAAAAGAGCTTAGCATAGTGCAATCACATGAAAGGTCTTTCCAAAATGCTTCTACAGGACAGCTTAAGTGTAATCAAAGGCCCAGATTCATAACTAATAGGACCAACAGTCCAAGAAGTCAAACAGATTTTGTTTGTTTATTTTTAAAAAAAAACATAAAAGCAACAAATCCTCACATATAAGAAAATCAAACCAGCAAAAGTTTAATTTCTTACAATAAATTACTTAATCTATTGCAAAATTGCTCATAATTAACTGACCAATCAGCTACCACTATGATACATATTACACTGAAAGTCAGAATAGAAATAGATGTGCAATGCATGCCTTACTTAAAATATTTATGTTTGCAATTTAGTTTTTGTAATACGATTTTTTTACGATCATTTGCAGATATGATTCTTATATTTTGTACTGCTCCATCGAGTTCGCATGTCAGAAACATCACCATGTTTCAAGCATTTACCGCAGGACTATCCTGTTGGATTGCACAGAGTTTATATAGTTTAATACTGTTTGGACAGTGATAAACTAATGGTGGAATTTAAGAAAAAAAAACTGTTGCACTCACTTTGTCTTTTTCCTGCCACGAGTTCACGTTAACTAGCAAAATCACCACCATGGGCACCCAGAACAGCATGAACGCAATGATTATGTATCCAAAACGCTGGGCCAGTCTCCCTTCCATTTGTTTCTTCCCCCGCTCCCTGGCTCCAGGTGTCAGCAGACACACCGCGCCCACTATCTCTGGAGGCCTCCCAGGGGCGCCCCCTGTGGACGAGCCCGCGCAGGGAGCACCGGCCTCCGCCACCAAGAGGACCGTCCGGCGGGGAGGCAGCGGGCTGCCGGAGTCCACAGAGGGAAGAGTGTTGAAGAAGCCCGGAGGATCTGTCCGTGGTGCTGATGTGGGGACATTTAACAAGCCCCAGGTGTGTTCTGACACCGTCGGCCGCAGCCGGACTCCCCGATTGAACACTTTCTTCCGGTGCTCCCTCACAACTTTGAATATCCGTACGTAGTGGATAACGATTACAGTCAGAGACAGTCCCCAAACTGGCACCAGCACGTAGGGCCCGAACGGATCCCAGTTTTGAAGACGCTCGTGGCCATGCACCCAGGTGTGTGGTCTGCAGAGCATGTAAAATAATGCCTCTTTGGTAAGTGTCAAAGAGATTACAGCCAGGATAAGACCACACGCCCAGATGGACAGGATCCACAGACGGACCCTCGCTTTCCTCCCTTCGGTTTGGAAAGGGAACGCAATGGCTTGGAAGCGCTCCACGCTGATGCTGACCAGCGTGAGCAGCTGGACGCAGCTGCACAGGGCATAGGTGAACTGCTGCAGGGTGCACACAGGCACAGACACCTGGCTGTCCTCCCCATAAAGCAGGAAGGAGAAGAGCAGCAGCGGCGTGTCCACAGCGCACTTCAGGAGATCACTGGCTGCCAAGCTGACCAGCAGCGCGTTGTTGCATGTCTGCAGGCTCTTGGTCCTGAAAACAACCCAACAAATCCACAAGTTCCCAGGTAGTCCCAAGATTAATGATAGAGTTAAAACTGTGCAGTTAAATACTAAAAACACCGTATCCACGAGAGTCTCAGAGCGCGCGGCTGTTTGGTTGCAGTAAGTGTGCGCGTCCATAATTCCACCAACTTCTCATGTAACCTTCACATGTGAAACGTCTCTTACTTTCATCCTAAACAAATCCTCCACCTGCCTTCTGTCCACATCACTGTGCTGCGGCTCAGTAAGCATAACAAGACCATTCACCTCTGCTTCATAATGATTTAAATTGGTTACATAAAGCTTCAGGTGGAGTGGGGTCCCAGTTAAAAATAATTCATTCAAGGGTGTTTGCCTTTTACATTGCCCTGCACTGATTGGGTGAATTGTTGGTAGCTTGATTAGGCTGTAATCAGGAGCATGTGGAGTTGTCTGACCTTGCTGTACCCCACTGAAGAGATTACATACAGTAAATTGCACAGTTTGGCTACCCTTCTTCACTTTCCTCTGTAAACATCAGGTTAGATTAACGGCTAATGCTTTGGATGCCACGTAGATAGGAAAATATATGTTCACATAATGTACTGACATGAAAAAACAAGATAGTTTCATCATTTTAATGTGAAAAAAAGGGTTTTGAAACAGATGCTCGATACTGGTAATTTATTACAAAATAGGGAGAAAGGTACACAGTCTGGTATGAATTCATTGAAAGTAAACAACCAAAATATTTAAGTGCAGTGTGTTTGAGCACAAGTTAAGAAATTGTACTCAAGTCATGTTTCTTTTTTTTGTGCGAGAGACACTCAGATACAGGAATTAGTGCACACAGTCTCTCACCAGAAAACAGCATGTTCAGACATCCTAGTCAACAGTTAGTGTTTCAGGAGTTCTTGCATGTAGACAGCGTTCATACGATAAGCTGCCATCCAGTTGTTGGCTATGCTATAGTAGCTTTGGTAACCCTGCTCTTGAAAAGGAGACATTGAGGCGTAGTAATCTCTCCAGGCTCTATAGCTGGCTCTCCAGTAACTTTCAGCACTCCACTCTTCCTCGTCCTCATCATCTTCAATCATACTGTGTTCTCCTTCATCTCTGTCCCTCCGTTTGTGCTCTCGGCTCATCTTCTCTGTAATCTTTTTGTTCTCTCTCTCAATCTTTCCTTTAATCGTTTTTGATTCTTTTCTGCCGGTCTGTGCAGGAGCCACTTGATGGGGCTGCCTGCTCGATTTAACAACTTGTACAGATTCACAGTTCTCAGGCTGAGAAAAGGCTCTGCTACTTGATGTACGGGTTGTCTGAGGGTATATCTGAGGTGCAGCAGAAGAACAAGCTTTGGGTTTAGGGGTTTCTGCCTTTGATTGGGGCACAGCAGGTGTTTGTCTAGGTGCCATCCGAGGCTTTGTGATTGTTCTGTATTCACCATCATCCTTATCAGATTGTGAGCTCGAAGAACCAGAAACCGACCTTGGACGTGAAAAGTCAGATTTCAACGGTCTTCCATAAGTGTCCTCATCATTAAGCGTGACAGACTCTCTGTGTCCGTTCTGCTCATCAGCGCCACCATCCTCACGACCTCTGAACTCCCTGATGACCTCCACTGATCTCCCCAACCCTTCGCTAATGAAGCTCTCAAAGTCCCGCTCAGCCTCCTCAAAGGTCATAAAACTTGACCTGCAGCTCTTGAACGAGCTGAGAGGAGGAATTTTTGGCAGAGCGTCTTGCAGCTCCTTTCGAGTTGGCACCGCCTGGGGAGCTTTTTCTATTCTAGGATCCCCTTCGCTGTGAAGTTCCTGCGTGGGGGCTGGATGGGTCCTCTCTTGCCTTCTGTGACTGCTGGGCTCTGAAGCTTGATCTGTGACTGGCTTGGCACGTCTCTTCCTCTCTGTCCTGGAGGAAAAATGGGATGAGAGGTCTGGAGTGGCAGCCTCAGAGCAGACATCCCAGTCACACGGCTCGTCCATCAAACCAGGTTCTAAGATGGCTGAAATGGACAAAGGACAGACATTAAGACAAAGCCTTTGATTTAATGTGAGAGAGGACAAGGTTAACACATGCTGCGTAAATAAACTCACATGGCAACGCAGACAGACTCAGGCCGCACTTTTGAGCGATGGCCATCATCTTGTTCTCCTCCTCACCATGGCAACAGTAGGTCACAGCCAGCCCCTGAGTGCCTGTAAATAAAATGTAATCCAGATGAGAACCCGTTCAAACAACAGGAAGGGATGAAAAGAGAGTGTGCAAGGTGTGTGTCCCTGAACGGCAGGTGATGCACGCACAAACACACACACAACACTATCTGTGTTTTTCTGAAACTAAAGACCGAATGACCTTCTGCTTCTTTGACAACCCTCAAGTGAAGTCAGAGTAATTATAATTAAATGCAGATGATGAGGAACCCATTGACCTTGCTCTGTGGGTCAAACCTGCTCACTCTCCAGAGGCTCGAGTTAATCCTCAAAATGGTGTTTAATGCAGTCAGGAAGAAGCAGGCAACACTCACTGCTCACACAAATCAAGTCTTAGAGCAGCTTAACAGATGAAGCAAACACCTTTTAACAGGAACATAACTCAGTATTCAAATTCAAGTACTTTAAATATACATAAACAAAACATTTCCAAACTCTCATATGGTCACATCTAATATGTTACTATGATTGAATATCTACAGCAATAATTATCTTGTGTTACTTTGTTTTTTTTTTAACAGCTGTTCATATTAACTTTGATCGAATGATCTGATCACGATTAATTAAATCTTGCTGATTTTCCCACCTGAAGATGACAAACTAACATGATGACAGGATCATTTCATTTCTAATTTAAAATATTTTTGGCTTACATGAGTGATTGTGTAGATAAAACACCAGACTTTGTTAACAAACAAGCATTTTTCCATTAATATAACCAAATCAAAGAATATTAAAAACCACAAAAAACATAACTTAAAATAAAACATTTTGCATTTTTCACAGTTCTATGAATTTGTGCTTCTGATACCACAAGGAGAGAGAAGCATATTTGTGTGAGCTGTTACACTGATCATCAATAATGGTCTTTGTCTTTTGCTTTAATATTAGCCCTCTTTAAATTAAAAATAATAATAATTTAAAAAAAGATATTACCATTTTTTAAAAAACATAAAAACTTCTGAAAAAAAATGAATGTATTAATCAAACTAGAGCATTATCTCTTTTTTTAACTGTTAGCCAAAATGAAAGATGTCTTAATGTGTGTCTTAAGTCTTTCTGCTTTTACCAAACTGAGTTACAGACTAACCGAAGCGACCAGCCCGTCCGATTCTGTGCATATACGTCTCCCAGTCCTGTGGTACATCCAGGTTTATCACCAGGTTAACTTTATCTGCATCTATGCCTCTGGACGTCTGATGGGAAGGAGAGGACAGAGAAAAAAAACAACAGGATTTAAGAACAGAATTTGTTCAGAAGCCTTATTAAAGATGCATAAAGACAAGAACACTAGTGGGGAACATATGGAAAGCAGCACAACAGATAGGATGTGTGTCTCACCAGGTCAGTGGAGATGAGCACTCTGCACTGGTACTGCTTCAGTTTTGACATCGCCTCCAGTCTCTGGTTCTGACTCAGACCACCTGTACAGGTCAACACACACAGTCACATTAGATCACATCAGCTGAAATCAACTCTGCTCAAACAGTCAGCCAGCCTCTATTTTACCAAATGAAAAACTGGTATAAAGCATAGCAACAAAATGCTTCCAGACTATCAGTTGTTTTTTCATTGAATCAGTTAAATGCCACATGAGATGTCAAAATATTGACAAAAAAATTTGACAAATTACACAACACCAAACTGATGTCTGGCAAACAGTCAAAAACACCAAATTATGCAAATAACAATCATAGATACAACCGACATTTTTGATCATGTAGCCACGAGTGTTTGTTTTCACTCTGAAATTGGTTCCACTATTAAACTCTCTACCCATCTTAAGCCTCCTTGAGAATAATTTTTAATCTCACTAAAAGATTCCACACTAAAATCAGTGTTTTTCAAAAGGCTCTCTCACCTGAGATACAAACAGCAGGTAAGCCTTTCGAGGACAGGATGTCTGCCAGGTGCTGAGCCCTGTGGGAGCAATCCAGAGCAACAGCATTCATGAAACTGTTCCTCAAAAGATTTATCAGTACTTTTCAGATCATACAAATGTTCAAAATCATGTGAAAAGCAAATACAGAACTGAGGGATTTTGTTTTGGGGAAGAGCACCTGTGGAAATGAGGGTAAACTTTAAAACCATGTGTTACCTTGTGTGTAGGTTGGAGAACACCAGGGCCTGGTTGAACGGGATCTTACTGAAAAGCTCCATCAAGTGCTGCACCTTCTCCTCAAAAACTTTGTGAGGCAAAGGATGGGACTCCACCAGCTTGTAATACTGCTTTAAACCTGGCAGAGGGCGCACAAAGACAACATATATGAACATCTGGTCATAACACAGATGTTTTTGTAAATAGATGAGCAAATCATCCAGGGCGCTTTTAGTGGGATGAGCACAGTCATTACTTCTTACTTCTGTGAACAGCAGAGGGTTGTTTTCTTAAACTCTGGAAAAATATTTTTACGCTATTAAGTTTGTACAGAACAAAAAACTAGACAGTTACAAACTTCAAAGTAAATGCAAGGCTTAAATATGATGCTGTCAAAGAGATAACTGTTCTGAGATCAGTTCTTTCCTTAATGCAAACACCACACACTCAGGATGAAAGTGTCTACCACGAAACAACTTTAAAAATGGATAGTGGAAAGACAAATCAAGACTGTTATGATTAGTTTTATGTTGTTTTTGTTGAGATTAAAAGAAATGTTGAACAATTATAAAGTTACTGTTTGTGTAAATGAAGTCTGGTGGCTTTGATGAGAGCAATGTAACAGCTGTTTCTGTCTGTTTTAGGATCTTAGTCTTATACAAAAAGGTCTCTGCTTTCCATCATATTTTTAGATATTTAGGACATAAATTATAACCTGCAGTTGCTCACAAGTTACAGTGCAGCCCCGTTCACAGCTGACGGCTGCAGAGCTCACACTCAGTACCTGTCCAATTCAATATTTCTGTTCTTTCATTAGACAAAAAAAATGTGGAAAATGGTCAAGGTAAAGAAAAACCCTTAAAAAATTTCACATGTTAAACTTTTTAATCCCACCCAAGTTCTCTTATTACAGGAAGTCTGTTCACCTTGGCAGGAGTTACCTGTTGACACTGTGTAACTTAAACTTGCCAACTTGACAGAGCTGATGGGTCACATAATCTGCCTGATAAAAAGTAAAGCTTTAACACTTTTAAATCAGATTTTTTTACCTTTGAGACCCATGTCTCTGGGATTAAGTCTGACAAATGTGGGCTCTCTCATGTAGCGGGTTAGGTGCTGAGCAAGGGATTCTGGGTAGGTGGCAGAGAGTGCGAGCATCTGCTTGTTCACAGGTAGAGAGGAAAAGATCCAGCTGGAGAAATGAAGCAGAGGAGATGGGTGAAATTCAGCATGTTTTTTCAAAAATAAGCACATAATTTATGATATTTAATTTAAACAGATTTGTTTAGACCGGTTGAAAACATAATCAGTCTGTTGTGTCATGTGACTTATCAAATCTTAGTTTGACTACTGAAATTTCTGTCTTACTTTATCTGCTCCTGGAAGCTGCCCTCCTCCAGCAGCTTGTCTGCCTCGTCCAGAACAAAGAGCCTGATGCTGGCGGTGGACAACATGCCCAGTTCGATAAGCTGCTTGATACGACCTGTGCACATAACCATGAGCATAGTCACACAACACAAATAACAACATGGTGGTCACATAAACAGATAGTGCTTCTCCGCTGGCCTCTTACCAGGTGAGCCAACAGCTATGTGACACTTTTTCAGATGGGCTTTGTCCTGACTAACAGGCCTTCCACCGATGAAAACATGGCACTCAAGGCCCTCCATGGCACAACCTATGGCCATGACCACTGAGTGGATCTGCACAGCTATCTCACGTGTAGGAGCCAAAACAAGAACCTGCAGGAAGAAGAGAAAAAGGGGTCGTTTCAGAACAACCACTTACATCTGATTAGGATTAGATTAAAGACAGACATGTGTTGGGTCGTTTCCAATCAGTGAGACCCTGCAGCTAATAAGATTATAATGCACCAGAATGCAGCCAGTTCATCAACAAGGCTGGATGTTCTTCTGCTTTATCAATAATTGACTTCTTTCTTTTACTTATTTAATACTGAGCAGCTTACAGTCATCAGATTAAAAGACCCCCGAATACTGAAGTGATTACTTCTCATGACCATCTGCTGTTGGTTTATCTGGCAGTTTAACTTCAAAATGCAAGTTGTTTTCTCACTTCTGAATAATTTATTTACATTTTAGTTTGATGCCTGAAGACTAAGAATTACATGCCTCACTGAGATTAAAAGAACAGGAGACATATTTCTTCATAAGCATTAATCATCTTGATCCCATCTGGTGTCAATCTGCTCACCTGAGTCGCATGATTTTCCAGGACCAGAGAATCCAGTGCGATGGTGCAGAACACGCATGTCTTCCCTGTGCCGGACTTGGCTTGTACAATCAAATCTGAAACAGCAGATGGACAATGTAGAGCTGCACAATTCGTCTGAACAATCAGCGTCACCGTTTGGACCTTCACAGTTAATTTAATTTGATTGGGTGCAATTTTGATGCTTCACATCTAGAGTGCCAAATCTGCTGCACCAAATCATGAGCCTCCTTTCCACAGTTTAACTGTCTGACCAATCAGAGGCATTTACTTTGGGCACACTCTGATTATCTGCTCTGCTTAACAGCTGCAGGCAAGAGAGTTTTCACAGCACAGGCAACCTGAAGATAAATAATTTTATCTGGTGGAACATTTGAGAGACACTTTTTCAGAGGTTCCTAGAAATGAAAAATAAGTGCCATGAGTGATTTTATTCCAAAGAATGGCTTAGAATCAAGGTGAATTAAATGACAATAATGTAAAAATGATCATTTTAGTAACGGCAGTGCAGCCTCAAGTGAAATGATTTATTCACACAGACTACAAGAACAAAAAAACAAAACAAGCAACAGATTTCCCCAGTTTCTTCCACTTCTTGTGGTACATGTATTGGTTTGACATATCAGCCAGTGTATTATGCTTCTATGGAAACTACCTTCTACTTACCGCCACCATGAAAAACCCTGACAGAAATTATTCAATTTAACTATTCAATGCAACGAGTACAAGACACAAAATGCCTATTACCTCTATTGTATTGGAAGCAGACATGTCATCGTTAGATAACTTAGAACGTTGGATTAAACCAAACACTTAAGTGTGAAGGGTGAGTTGTTAGCTGGTCAAATATTAAAAGACATTTTTAACTACTTCTCGGATAAGGGAATTCCATGAATAACTCCAAAAATGATAGTTATTATCTGCAGCCCATGCATTAAATTCTTCCAAACACATTAAGTGTTTCAGAATTCAGAAGAATAGGCTAGCCAGTAGGTACATATTCACAGATTATAGCTGCTTGACTTTCTACTTATTGCTTGAAAATTAAGACACATTTTTTTGTTTACTATCACTTAAGGAAAACAATAAGCCACACTGGAGGGTGAAAGTAGGGAATGTTCTATGGATCAAAGGATTATGTAAATGATGGCCAATTATCCTGTTGATCAACTAATTAACTAATCGACTAATCTTCTCAGCTATGGGCTGAACCCTGCTGCCACTGGCTGAACCACTTCAAGTCTGCACTATCAGTTTTTCCTAGTTTTAGGATGATAGCAAGTCAGTTTTAGTATCAGAGTTCACATTTTACAGTATTGGAAGAAGGGAAACTAAAGATAAGTCAAACTTTAGTAAAGTTAGGGTGGGGAGAAGCAAAGTGCAGGTGTCATGAGCAGCAGGAGTGCTCATTAATGGCTCAACACACAACTTATTGGTCCAGTAAGTTTGTCTGACTGCTGTTAGTATATGAATTAATATGAATCGATGCAACAGTGTAATAGAGAGATCATGATATTGGAATTACTGTCTTTAATCTACAACACTTGTGAC
>JAPZDY010000002.1:15675852-15695190 GCA_029783645.1 Ctenochaetus hawaiiensis
CAACACTTGTGACAACTTTACTGTTAAGTTAATCTCGACTAAAACAAGGCATTTGTAAACTAAAACTCGTACACTGTTTCTATCTGACACACACAAGTCACACACTCATGTGGAGCAGCCCCGCACAGTTTTATAAACCCACCGAGTCCGCAGCGGCCCAGCGGGATGGCCTTTAGCTGGATCGGGGAGGGTTTCTCAAAGCCCGCGGCGGACAGTCCGTCCAGCACGGCCTGAGACAGCAGCAGCGAGCTGAAGTCGACCCCCTCCGACAGAAGCACATCATCGGTCCGCTTTCGCGTTTCTATGTCGTGAGCTGCTTTCTTCACGGCAGCGGCCATGTTGACTGTTTGCCGCCGCTGATCAAATGCTGCCGTTTTAATACGCGTTGGAACTGCCGGTGAACTCTCTATCGCCCTCTTGTGACTTGGAGGGGAACTGATCTGTCCTGTGTTAAAGTTTGCCAAAAGGAGGACTGATATTGATCCTCTTTCATTTGCTGAATCAAAAAATAACCTGGGGATAAAAAATATAGAACTAAAAACAATAAAAAACATACTAGTTAAAACGAAAATGAAGGACAAGCTCTGATCCATTAAGGTTCACTTGTTTTTTTTATAAACTCCTCTTTAGTAAATTAGTAAACTAGTTACTCTAAGGTGTCTATGAATGTTCTCATTCATCCAGGTCATGGTTATTCTGGGCAAATAAATCAAAGGCAACTGGACTGAATAACCATGACCTGGATGACTGAGAACATTCATAGACATCTCTCTGAGAAATTTGGGTTAAAAATGGTGCGAGAATATGAAAAGATGGCACAGAGAATTGCAGATTAAAGCAACCATTTACGGTTTAATCTGAGATGCAGACAAGAGGGCCTCATACCAACTAGCCTATGGTTAGGTTCCACCATGAAAGGCCACAGAGCAGAAAGAATCCTAAATAAAGCACAAAACCACCTTCTAAACAAGTCCAGTTGCCTTTGATTTATTTGCCCAGAATAGTTAGTCTTACTCAGGTTAACTACAGTAAAAAACATTTTTTTAATTGTAATTAAACTGATTTTTGTGCACAGCTTGTTCTTGAAGAGATTCATTAGAGTGTTCTCAATATACTGAAGACCTATAAGGACAAGGGTTGGGATTGACATATTTCTTACAACCTGCTAACACCAAAAGTTTCTATCAGTAACTTATGGCTGTTCTGCAAAGCATTAGTAATAAGTAGTAATAATTCTTCTATCTTTCCTGTGTAATGTGTAGTGCAAAAAAAAGGAATGTTAAAAGGCATCACATTACTTGAAAAGCTTGACATATTATCTATTGTAATTTCATGGGGTTAGAAATGAAACAGATTATAAAATCTGTTGGACAAAAAATTTTTTGATGAATGTAGAATTCACCCTGGCAAATTGTCAGTGTTGGACTTGGTACTGAGTGTTTCTTATGTTTGGTCTTTATGATAATGAGGGATGCCTAATATGCATTGCCTTAATATAATTTACATATAAGATGCACTTGAGTAAAGCCCTGGTTTATATGCTGATCTTAAACTAATCTTCAAGTTTCTACTCTGCTATAGTGTCCTTGAGCAACCCTGTCTGACCTCTTTAAAAGAGCGAAAGAGAAACAGTAATAGGAATCAGTAAAGTTCATTGCATTATTGAAAACATGGCATTTTCAAGTACCTGCAAACCAAACCAGTTAAGTTACCTACTCACAGTTTCCCTATATTGTTTGTTTGGCTTTACAGAACTGAATTCAGTATGTGAAATTCATTGTATACAAAAACTTGTACTATTAACAAGCTCAAATGCTCTTTCTGTTTCTTTCACCAGCAGACATGCAGTTTAATCTAATCCTGAAAACTATATTATGTTGAAAAATCCCTGCTTCGTTACTCAGGAGCAGCTGTAGACTTAGCAATCATGGAAAGTGCAGTCTTACAAGATATTAGACAGAATTATTGTCCTCACAATCCGGATCTAAGGATTTGGTTTTCAAGAATTAAATGTCATGTATGGTCTAGAGCTTCCCTCCTCTTATCGGGCTTATTAAGAGGGTCCCATCTCCCTCTCTTCTCTGCAGCTGCACCAGAGCAGCAAATGTGCAGCATCTGTAGAGGAAGATTTCATTGTTTGTTGTTCTCGCTGGATTACAAAATGCTTCTTTTTTTCTTTGATTAAGCATGTGTCTATTTTTACATTTTCTGTTGTAGTGAAGCTGCTTGTGGATATTTTTTGACTTGAGTTGGACTTTTGTAAATGGACGACTGAAACTCTGTTATATCACCAAGAAATTGTCACCTAATATACCTAGAGCAAAATGCAACACCCTGTCATACATGGAAACTCCTCATCATCTCACAGCTCAGCCGACACAGAGCTCCTGTCTCGGACCGGCTACACAATACTTGCTGTCATTATGGGTGTGTTTTCTGTGGCGGGGATCATCCTCAATCTCTTGGTGATTGTGGTGACAGTGAGACACAGGCAACTTAGGCAGCCACTGAGCTATGCTCTGGTTAACCTGGCCATATGTGACCTGGGCTGTGCTCTTTTTGGAGGTCTGCCCACCACAGTGACCAGTGCAATGGGATACTTCAGTCTGGGGCGTGTTGGCTGCGTGCTGGAGGGCTTTGCTGTGGCCTTTTTTGGTGAGTCAAATTATAACTTCACTTATTTATTTTTTTCCCAGAAGAGGAGACAAAATATTGCATATGCAGCTTGATATGAGTTTGAATTGTAGTGAAAGAAGGTTGGTTTAATCCTCAAGTAAATTGTGCTAAAATAGTGCACTTACGTAGATGTGTTTACTCACATCACGCCATAGCTTGACATCAATTGTTGCAAAGCTCAGTGGTAGGATTTTTTTCCACATAAGAAATAGTTCTAATAACTTCTTTTCCATCAGGTATATCAAGTCTGTGCACAATAGGAGTCATTTCTGTTGAACGCTACATAGTGGTCTGCTATCCCATGGGTGCTGTCCTCTTCCAGACCAGGTAGTGACAATCAGCTTGACTTGGCAGCATCACACATAGTAAAAAACTCGACTGCTTCACCTGCATGAAACAAACCGTCTCTGCCATCCTCAGACATGCAGTTGCTGGTGTGGTGCTGTCCTGGGTGTGGTCGTTTGTGTGGAACACTCCACCTCTGTTTGGTTGGGGAAGTTACGAGCTGGAGGGTGTCAGGATCTCTTGTGCCCCTAACTGGTACAGCCGAGATACTGGGGACATGTCCTACATCATCATTTACTTTCTGTTTTGCTTTGCTGTTCCCTTCTCTATCATCATGGTGTCTTACTCACGACTCTTATGGATCCTCCGCCAGGTGATGAAATGTACATGTTGTGCAATCACTCAGTGATGAAAATATGCCTCTTCAGTTGCTTATATCTGCAACACATTTAAGGGTTTTTTGCTTGTATTTTGGCGTCCTTTAGGTGACCAGGCTGCAGGTATCTGAGGCTGGCAGCACAAATCGTGTGGAGGTGCAGGTGACATGCATGGTAGTGGTGATGGTGTTGGCCTTCCTTGTGACCTGGCTGCCATACGCTGCCATGGCCCTTGCTGTCATCATGGATTCCAGTCTATATATCGACCCCATCATTGCTACTATACCTGTTTACTTGGCCAAAAGCAGTACCTTCTACAACCCCATCATATACATATTCATGAATAGACAGGTAATCCTCAAACATACACCTTCATATTCACACGCACAAAAAAACGAAGGACTTTCAGACACGTTATCATGCAATATGACTTTCCTGTATTGACTGTATGAGCTGGATGTGTGTATTTCCAGTTTCGGGGATATGCTGTTCCTACTGTCCTGTGTGGATGGAACCCGTGGGCCTCGGATCAACTGGTATCTGAGGGTGAGACCACGGTGACTTCTCTCAACAAGAAAATATCACCCAAAGAATCTTTGAAAGAATAATTAATCCCCATGGTCTCATTCCTGAGGCAGCACTAAGTCATAAGAACTCAACTGTAAGCCAACCCCGCCTTCTGCACTTGACTACAGCGAAGATCATTTAAATTGACATTATGTAGACACACTCAGGATAACAGACTGATAATGATGTCAGGAACAATGGAGGCTGTGCAAATTCTGCGTAGTCCCATTCAATATCACGGCAGCTTTAAAAAGGAAGAGGGAGGCCATTATCTTATGAGTCTTAAATCAAACAGGCTGTCAAGACTTTTTATGTATTATGACAGTAAATTCAGTCCATTTGTCTTATCCATTATCCTTGTCATGGATATTGTCGATCATGCATAATTCTTTTTGATCTTACCAGGATTGTAAGAGTTGGGTCACTCTGTTCATGGATGTCTTTCAAAACCTCTCCACAGTGCCAGCAAAGTAATCCTCCTTTCCTCAGGTTTTTAGTCTGTGACAAAAGTGTCTACAATCTAATATGTCTTTGTTACACATTCTGTCGAGTTGTGTTCTTACACTAACCTAAATGTTTTCGGTAATGGTCAAAAACAGAGATGTTTGTAATTTTATTCAAGGTGACGGTGTGTTTCATTTTGTCTCTGTCACTAACTTTCGGGGCAAAACAGTCAGACTGTGAAGAAGGAAGTGACAAATCATGACTAAATGTAACATGAATAAAACTTTAATGTATGACCTCTTCTGTGAACATTTCTGCCTGAGTCAGTCGGATAGATTTTCAACTGCAATACTGGCTGTTTAACAATGAAATACACAAATCCCATGATTCAGTGCTATCTTGCCGTATCATGAAACTACATATTTTGTTTAAATTATTTTCAGAGACCTCTGGCTGCAGAAATTACATACTGTGCATTTAAGAGGCTCAGTGTATATTGTACACTATAAGGGAGACACACAAGCATTTTTGCTCAGTTGAGTAAAAATAATATTATACAATATAGTTTTTTTTAGTATATAACTACTTTATAGTACTACAATTTTATATTCTATAAAAAAGAAAATATCAAATTTTACTTATCTTGAACTTTTCTCCTGGCATGAGTAAAAATTTAAGAAGAAAAACAAGTCCATAGATTCAAAAAAAAAATTTGCAGCAAATTGTCAAAGTCCTGAACCAGCAAGCAATGGACATATTGTGCGTAAAGACACTAGAAAGGGATTTAAATAAATTTAAAAATGATTTATAAGAAAACAAAAGTAATTACATGTTTTTTTAAATTTTTTTATTAGGTGTACACATCCCCTTTGCTTCTTCAGGTCTGTGCTCAAACATGGTACACACCCCTTCACACACAAACAGACCTTTCTCTCCTATACATGACCTTTATGGCTTTCATTGATAAAAATCAAAGTAATCAGTGTGTTATACTCATTTGCAACATGTTACTTCACTCCAGCCTTTTGGATCCAGCATGTTAAACAGCAAGATAAAAACCTGTCATCAGTTAAGTCAAGTCTCACAGTTTGATCATTCACAGTCACTTCTCCCTCTCTAAATGAACACAAATGCATACATACTCATCCTATTACCTTGGCTTTTTATTGATTACAGAAATATTGCTATGACTTTCATTAAAGAAAAGCAAAAAAAAAGAAAAAAGCCAAAATGTGAATACCTGTATCAAACCTATACACTTTTGTATATACAGAGTGAGGGATCATTTATGTACATGCTACATACTGTCACACTCTGGGTAAATAAGTAGTCCTTCTGACAGGCACGGACGAGGGATCACTTCACCCTTTCTGAATCCATTTCAGAAAAAGATGCAGAAGTGGCCCGAGGTCCGTGCCTGAAGAACAGGGAACTCCAATCTACACTCACAGGCCATCTTATCTTCTAGATACAGTACATGTTGACATGTCAGCTGATTGGTGCGATGAACAGTTGTGTGCTTGAACACCTGATGCTTGGAGGACTGACTTTGGTCCTGTTGTTTTCTGGCACTTACAGGAACAGCAGGAAACAGCAGTTTGTCTGAGTGCTTCAAGTCCTGCTAAATGTTAGTGCCCAGTTACACAGGCTATATAACAGTAAAAACTGCACTGAACAGCTTTAGGTTGAGCCAGATTTGTCATACAAATACTGGTCCCAATGCCAGATACGATGAATACCTTGTTGTCTTCATGTTATTTAAGGTCTAAAGACTCACCGAGGAGCCATTATAGGTTAATGTTGTGTTTGGTGTAAAAATCATGCAGTAAGGTCATGTCCCATGTAAGATTAAACCAACTGGAGGTATTCTTTCTGCAACAGCAGCTATTTTACATACCACCTGAAAACAGCTGTGTTTTAATACACAAACATGCTTGAAGAGATGAAAAGTAAAGACATGGGTAAGGTCGTCACAGAACAGCAATATTATGGTCAATTGAACAGAGAATGAATGACAGAAGACTGACACAATTTGATGCTTAGATATGATTCTTCTTCTTCTCCCTCACATACAGTTTGGACCAGTTTTGCAAAGAGTTTCAGGCCATTTCCGACATTCTCTGCTCTACTGGGGAGAGACATATGAGACCAGCTGTACCTCACAGCATCCACAAAACGACACTAGCAATAAGTCCTGAGCTCAAGGAATGTGCAACACGTCCCCAGCCAGTCGCCACACTGTTCCAGTGGGAACACAGTACAGACTGAGAACAGCATCCTGGAATTATCATTGCTTCTGACAAGTAAAAATTAGGGATCATATATACATATTGGAAAAATAAAGGGAGTAAAAATAAATGCAAGTGGAGTCGGGCAGGAGAGGTTTGGGGTTGTTGAATGTTGTACTGATGATGTAAAGAGGTAAAAATCAGGTGCAAGGAGGACATTTTCAACATCAACACCTGTACATCACACGATAAATCAAGACAACATCTGAGTCAAGGTGAAAGAAGAAGGGGTTGTCGAAGAATAAGCAGGTAAGGATTTGTACACTTCTTTCACCTCTCTGTCCTTGCAGGTTGCCCTGCTTTTGAACTGCAGCGTCGTGTTTTTTACAGCAGGTGAGCATGTGACAAATGTCATTATCCTCTACTACTGGTTTGAGTGTGTTTTGAATGGTTGTGCAGTGAAGTGTCCAATTCTGTTGGTGAAGGTTAAATACATTTGTCCTATGGTTAGTGAGCTGTTGTTTCTCTCTTTTTTTTGGTTTGTTATCTTGATTCTGCTTCATTCTACTATCTAGAAAGTACTTTACATCCTACTCTGTTTGAGTGACTGATGAGGTAATGAGAGCCACCCTGACCTCTAATGGACAATAAGGTGCTAAAGTTTATCTCTGTAAACTCCAAAGATCTACACTTTCAAGTGAGCCATTTTGTGTGTGTCTATGTGTGTGTGGGTGTCTGTGTGTGTGTGTTTATGTGTGTGTATGTGTTTGTTTTAATGATCATGTAATAAAGGGCCAACAGGTCAGGCGAGGGCTTTTAGGATTGAGGTGCAATATTCAGAGTTTGGATTCAGGCTGAGGCGTGTTATGAAAAAGCAGTTCTACAGCTCAGTCTCTTTATGTACAGCAATAGTTCGAACCAAAATAAAGGAAAGCACAAGAGAAGGTGATAGGTTTCCCCTTTCTTTCTTTACCTTTGAATCTTGTCCGCTCCTTTCCTCCTTTCTTCCTCACAGCTCACTGATACAGCAAGTTTGATTCAAAGATTGAGTCAGCCAACATCCTAAACGCTGCCCTCTTGTGGACAGCAGTAGTAGTAGCAGCAAGGAGAATTTTGTACTCTCCCACTTTTCTTCCAGCAATTCTCTCAGTTTATTTATTTTTTTTCTGTCTTTTGGGTTGTTTTTTAAAGTTAGGTATGAATTCTTCAGCCTTAGTTCTGTGTGTTTTTTGTTTTAATGTCGTTGTCAGTGTGTGTGTGTGTGTGTGTGTTTTCTTCTCCAGAGTGTGTGTTTATGTGGCAGAGTGTGTGTCGCTCCTTCAGTGTGTGTGTGGCAGGGTCAGTTTATGTATGCCTGACAGGACGACTCCGCTGTCCTGTGTCACTGTCCTCCTCACCTCAGTGGCCCCGCCAGCACTAAAACAACACACTCTGCCTCCTGCTCTTCCCCTGGGCTGTGAGAGAGAGAGAGAGAGAGAGAGAGAGAAGGAGGAAAAAGACAAAGAGAGAGAGAAAGGAGCAGTTGTGATAAAGGTTTGGATTCATTTATACACATCTAAGGCACACAAATTTCACTCCATGCCAGCAACACAAGTTATACACTATAAGGCCAGAAGCACTGGACACAGACACTGAGCTGCAACCAGAAATCATTTTCATTATCAGTTAATCAACCCTTAAAGACCTACAACAATTTACAAGTTACTTTTGGCCATATAGTGTAGGTGGTGTTATTAGTAAAAAGACGTACACAATTGGATTTTATTGCTCTATAACCAGTAATAATGTGTCAAAGGATTGAGCGCCGAAGCTGAATCGAACTTACCAGTAACTGTAACACACTGCAGTAAAACAAAGCACACAAACAACCAAACACACACTAAACCACACCTCCACTTACAGACTCAACAAAAGGCTACATCTCTCGCTGCAGAAACCTAAACAGGACTGCAAATGAAAAGAATCAAATGACTCCATCCCCGTTCTCTGATCACATTTTTTTTTTCTTTTATGATTATATTGTTGCACCTTTCATCCCTGAAATAAACCCTGGGAGTGGCTCACTCTGAGAAAAAGGGGATTAGGTAAGTGAAAGCTGAGATGATGCATGTGGGTGCAGGGCTGGGAATGTGAGGGAAGGCTGAGAAAAAGAAGAATCAAAAGATTGTCAAAGAAAAAACATTTAATAAAACCAAACGATTTGAGTACAAACAGACAAATAAATAATGTGGTGTTTTGGCACCAGGAATGCGAGGTGGGAGTGAAATGTACCAGCATTTATTCAAGATCAGCAACCAGGTGAACCACACGCTAATTGAGACTGCAATGAAGACAAAGTGTAAATGGACAGGTGGAAAGAGGCCAGGTGAAAGCCAAGCAGAAAAAAAAGAGGACAAGGATTACCTGGGGGAAAGACAGAATGAAAGAGACCGTATTTACCAGAATGGAAGGACCACTCAGCCAGTGGAATTGGAGGAGAGATTGTGACTCTGAGCCCTGGGATTGACTGCTTCTCTCTGGAAGTACTGCGAGGGTGCAGAGCCTAGCTTATGGGCCATCGCTTTTTAGGGATTAGGGGAAGAGAGGGGAAAGGTTGGGAATATTGAGGTGTTACAGAGGAGTTGGAGTGGGGCACACAAGGGAGATAGAGAGGAATAAGGAAAAGATGAAAATTGCGAAAGAGGGGAGAAAGCATGGGTACCGAGATAGAGAAGGGACAGTTTATCAGAACATGACAGAGAGGCAGCAGAAGCAGGAAGAAAGAGACACACACAGGCTGAGACTGTGATAGAGACAGAAACACTAAATCTAAGCATATGTCAAAAAGAAACATTTAATATGCACAATTAATGTAATGTGTCCTTAGCTAAGTGCTAACTCCGTGGTTGAATGTACTAGTTATTAGGTTAACAACTAATTATAACAGGAAGACTGTTTCAAGCAGCAGTCATAGCATCTTCAAAATTTAAGTGCTGAGTGTAAATGTTAAAGCTGATATTTACATTATAATGACTGAATTGTTGTGCATAGCTTAGCTACAATGTGTATGTCCAACTACTATGGATTGTTGGGTACAATTCCTGACTGCGAAATTTATTTACTGATTGCAAGGCAAGATAAACTTTTGAGAACATTTAGCAATGAATTCCTATTTATATGAGATTTATGTACATATAAATCAACATATTCACTCTTCAAATAGAGTAGAGTAGTAGAGTAGAGTAATAGAGTCCACAGCCATGCAAGCAGCCTGGGAGGCTGTATTTTGGCAAAAGAATCTTGTGAGCTAAATGCTAACGCTCCCAATGACAATGCTAATATGCTAATGTTTAGAATATCTGTTCAGTATCTCAATATAGCTCTGTGTGTGCTTGCCTTTGATAGTTAGTTCATTATTAAAGACAAGGTATAGCTGAGGCTGATCAGAGTTACACATTTGGATATTATATTTCTTTCCTGCTAAATTTCCAATACCTTAAGTTTGTTTATCTACCAAGATACAACACATTAATATTTTAACACAGCTAACTATTTCTAACCTTGTATGGATATTATGTTATAGATGTGCTGAGAGATACACAAGTTTCTGGCTGTCTATTGACATTGACTGATTGTTCAGCAAAGATCATGTTAAGTTCATTGTAAGCTAAGTGTTTAGTGTGTTAGGTCTAAGCTGCTTGGAAGTATCAGGGTCCTGTTTCTAATAAATAAACTATGTGGTATCAGATTGTTGCATCGACTCGAATTTGCTGATACCTGATCAAGTATTTTATGCAGAATTAAAGGCATTACTGATACAGGTATCAGTTTTGGAAAAATCCTGATTGGAATATTGTTGGTTTTGACAGAAGATATTTGTTCACAATCCAAAGGACTGGACTCCTTTTAAATTTGACCAGATTATGCTAGATGAAAATCAGGGGTTCACAAAAGCGGTTATAAGTCATCCCGAAGCAGACATGGATATTTGTACCAAATTTTAACACCATTTGCTCCACATCTCCATTTATTCTTTTACAACAGTGACTGATAATGGCAATAAAAAAATATTTGTGTTTTAAAAAAATATTTCCTTCAAAGTGTATTACAGTATCAGTTGTATTTGGAGTTGGGGATTTCTTTGCAGCAAAAGCAAAAACCTGGCGATTAACCGAGTAACTGTGTGTGACACGTATGACCACACAGTGAAATGAGAGACGACATCAAGCAAACAAAAAGACAGAGAGAAGAAAAGAGAAAAGAAGAGGAGGAGGACAGGGAGCAAGACCTATTCTCTATTATATTTCCACTGAAAATTTCTTGATTTTATGCACTTTTCCCCTCTGTTTTTCTGTCTTAGAGAACTTACTTGACTCTGGGTAGACTGAGGATCTCTTTCCTGGATCTCTCTGGAGCTGAATGCCTTTTACAGAGAAGATGGACGCAGCTGAAAACAACAGAGTGTTGGTGAGACAGTGACTGTAAACTACATGTGCATGTTTAACATGTCAGGCTGTATGCACTCACTGTCTGCAAGTGTTTGAACCTGCTCCCCGAGGCTTCTGAAATACGATTGTCTGAGAGCATCTTCAGCTGATACCCGCTTCTTAGCCTCAAACTACAGACAAAGAGGGAAAGAGGGGGCATAAAGATAGGATTCAAATAGACTTTGATGCATCATGTGGATCTACATGAACAAAATTCATCATTACAAGCAATGTTTGTTACCTGTAGAAGCATTGAGAGCAAGTCATGGCCATCATTATCTATCCTGTGTCACAGAAAAAGTGAAAGAGCAAGAGAGAGGAAGAGAAAGTGACAGAAAGAGAGAATTAAGTGTCAGTGCGGTCGAATGCTGACCCAAGCAATATGGAGAAGTGCAGTGTTCCGGCCATTTTAACAGATCATGCTCGACTACAGTTCCTGCTGAAAATCCATCCTCATTTTTTTCGACCAAACATATCACAGTCCCTCGTCAGGTGATCATAAGCAACAGGTTTTGTCTGCTGTAATCCTTCCTCGCGTCCACACTAACCATTAAGAGATCAGTTCCCATATCAATTTCAATGTAACTGATGGGGGATGAAATCAAAGTGCATTGGAAAGTGGTCAGCGTGAGAAGGAGGGAGGATTATGGCAAGTTAAACCTGTTACAATGGTCTTTTTTGTTTTATTGTTTTAAGACAGATTCAAAAACTGTGACCCTATCCTTCAATCTACAGACACACAAACAGCCATAAATCCACACCTGGGTGCGTGGTTGACGAGGGGCTCTGCTTGATATTGGGGGAAATTATACGTCTTAAACTCTTCACTGGTAGTGATACCAGGCCAAGTCTCTTCTGTTGGAGTACCTGTTGAGGAGAAGATAAGAGGATCAATCCACTAATGTAGAATGAACACAGAAACACACACACACACATATAAAAGCACAAGTGTTACACAAGCAAATTGTTATCTAAATTCTACTTCGGTTGTCTCACCAAGGATACGGAATATGAGATGAAGCTCGTCCTCCACAGTCGATCCAGGGAAGAGAGGTCTGCCAGTGATCATTTCATAAAAAATGCAGCCCACACCCCTGGACAGAGAAACAGAAACAGTGAATAAGCAAACAGTGAATGAGCAAACACTAATCAGTTCAAAATAAAGCACATATAAATGAAAGCATTTAAGATGAAGCCGAAGTGAGAAAAAGGCATAAAAAGAGACAAAACAATAGAAATATTGTTGTGTTTTTCTCTGAAATTTGTTTGTGCTCACCACATATCAATGGGTGTAGAGTACTCAGTGGAACCTAGAAGCACATCTGGCGGCCGGTACCATAATGTCACCACTTCATTGGAGTACGTCTTCGTAGGAACAGACTTAGCTCGTGCCAATCCTTCATTCAAATACAAAAAGTGGCATTAATTTATGCAAATATTGCTTTACATACCTTGTGTATTTTTTCCATGGGGCACACAGGGACTCAAAATTGCTGATAACAGCTTCAACATTAGTAAACTTGTAGCCTTTTGGCTCTTACACACTTAGTTATTAGTCTATCAAACTCACAAAAGGTTGTACAGCATAATGTTTCACTTCAGTGGATCATGTACAACAGCAATTCATGTTTATCTGATGAATAAAGAATTAATTAGTATGTTTAATATTAGTATACACCAACTACCACAAGTGTATGTACAACAGTGCGTCATGTTTTGATGAGTGCCTAAAGAGGGCAGTGTTTGGTGATTAGTCATTTCAAGCCATGTTGTCCACCCCAGTCTAAGAGGCAGTGTGGCTTTTAGAGCTGCTGGTAGAGCTCTCAGACTACTGTTTTTTTTTCTATGATTTATTTTTTTAAAAACATATAAAATAAAAAACAAAACTCTCTGTAAATAACTGGCTAATTGAATTAAAAAGTATGTAGAAATGGGAGTTACACCTAAAACTTAAGCTCTAAGAAACTGATTCATTTAAATGATAAAACGTGATTTCAGTATCAATGTAATAATATAGTTGGTTCAGCGAGAGGCATGTGTTAATCAATCCATTCTGGTTTGAACATTTTGCAATGAACATTATTGTTATTATTGTTATTGTTTTACAAAATTAACATTTTCAGATGTGGCTTTCTATTCTTCCGAGAAGAAAAACCAATGAGGCAAGTTTCAAGATAATATACAAGACTGATGTGGGCTTCTAGTGAGTTACATAGTCATGTACCAAAGTCTGCCAGTTTGAGCTCTCCTTTTTCATTGATGAGCAGGTTCTGGGGTTTGAGGTCTCTGTGAAGGACCTTTCTTCTGTGGCAGTATGCTAGACCTCGTAACAGCTGGAATAGGAATATCTGGAGATCAGAGGAAAGGGGAGGAGAGGAGAGGAGATTAGTATGAATTACTGGCACATACTTGTACATACCAAGTAATTTATTGATACAGCAAAACCTCTGTGGTGTTATTACAGCACAGTGATCAAAGAACACAGAATTTTTTAGATTTATTATTCAGTAATCAAGCTGTCTGCCAATGTTTTGCCTCTGTCTGAAGAATAAATCAAGACAAGATTTTTAAGTTAAAGTCGTTGAAAATATGACTACAATCAATAGCAATTCTTTTGTTATACAAGAATTCACCTCAGTGCTGATGTTATAGATTACCTTAACATTGTGAACACTCATGATGCTCCCACAGTCATCCATATACTGCTTCAGATCTTTTTCCTGATGAAGGAGAAACAAAGACAAGTTGAAAAAGACAGAAAGAAAGAAGAGATACAGCGCACATATTCAGATTGGTATAATATGCCCTTTATAGGCACATCACATAAACATACACACATGCACAGCACAAATACTCACCAGGTACTCAAACACGAGCGTCAGGCACTTGTCAGTGTGGATAATGTCATGTAGAGTGACAATATTGGCGTGCTTCAAGTCTTTCAGGAGAGACACTAGAAGAGGGAGACATGTCAGAGACTGTCAGTCAAGCAGACAACCTCTGAGGAGAACTAAAACTGCTCACAGTTCACAAAATGCTCAGAGAGCTAACAGGCTGTACAGATTTAATGCTGCTGTATCTCCCAATGCTGTAAAAAAAAACAAAAAAACGCAAGCCTCGATACAATAAGGTCCATTGTTAACCTGTGAGTTGTTTACTTTCAAATCACATGATCAGTTCAGTACCTTCTCGGATTGCTGTGCAGGGCGCACCCTCCTCATGCTCCAATCGGATCTCTTTCAGAGCTACCAAGTTGTCTGTTAATTTGCTTCGCCCCTTAAACACGGTAGCATAAGTCCCCTGCAGAGACAGAAAGCATGTGAATGCAGTGTGAAATGAAGCACGCTGAGTATCTGAGGAGGTGATGTGTGCTCAATATCACATTGGCTCTTGTCCTTTATTGATCTCACCTCTCCTAGTTTGTCCAGTTTGATGTAGGTCTCAAGTTTCCCAAAGCCGATTTCAGACTACAGAAGATGAAAGAAGACATTTGAGAAAGTTATGAGTTATCAGTGTGAGTTATCACTAAGCCAGTTTGCATGTGTTTTGACTGAGGCCTGATTGTAGGCAAGGCTACCCCAGGTTAACTCTGTAGAATCAAATCCTGCAGGCTGGAGCTGTTAATTCAGTTTTCAGACCCACTGCTGTAGACATTTGGCCTATGACTGCAGGGTTTAAGTCGCCAGGCCTTGTTATTCTGTTTGTATCTTAAACATAAGCTTTGTTTCTCTGCTATACTTCATAATACAGAGACTGTTCAGCACCATGAAAACTGCAAATAGCCTTTTACAAATTGCATGAGTCTGACTGGATTGAGTGTCTTTAAGGTCTTGTCTGTTTTTGACACTGTTTTCATATTAGTAAGCATGTGGTTCCTATCAAGACAGGCACTAGACATTGCATTTTCCTATGTGCACACTGTAAAAAGGTTATGTCTGCATCAGCTGCATGTTGTCCTGCAAGTACATCAGAGTTTTATGATGAGAGAGGAAAAGCGACCGTATGTCAGTCTCATCGAACAAGATATCCTTTTCCCACAATGGGATGTTGCTTTGATGCTACAGAGTGATGTCATTGTCAGCTGCACATATCTTCTTTGGCCACAGGAAGTCAGTATAACAAAGACAACCAAAAGTGGAAGGCAAGCAATGCTCCACAACAGATATCTCAATAGGGATTACATGTTTACCTCTAAACATTTCTCTCTATACAAAGTAGAGATACTTAAAATCTGTGTGCATTCTGCATTAATGCTGAATCCATTTTTATAAAGGTTTATCTGCATAATGTATGTGGCCCCTAGGTTTCAAGGTCATGAATAATAGATGGATGTAGCTATGTCAAGCTGTGATACCCATAGGCCTGTCGATGTTTATCCCTCTTCCTGTCACTTTTCCGCACTTATTTGTCTATCTCTGTCAGGATCCTTTCGGCAATGTTTTTTAATCTCCATTCATCTCTCTGAATCACCCCATCTCTTTCAGTCTTGTTCCGGCCCGTCCCATCATGATGCTGATGCGAATGCCAGGCAAATGCTTGGCTATGCACATGTATGTGTGGTTATGAAGGGGGAGGGAGGGTCTCCAGTGACCAAGTTAGCTGATGAAGCATGTGATCTCTTTAAAGGCATGCCTGACAGCCAACATCAGAATGAGTTGGACACAAGATGACACAGTTAGACACTGAAACAAGTGTATGTGAGTGGGTGCATCAGTATGCACAAATTGCAATTAGCATTGTTGATAAATAAGAGTATTTATGTTCGTGAATCAATAATTAATGCTGTATCTGTAAAATTGCAATGCTTTAAGTGAACAAAAAGAAAAAAAATATATAAATTAATAATCAATACAAATTGCAGACATGTGTGTTTGCATGTACATACTGCATATAGTATGTGCAGGGGCGTGCGCGGATGTATATGACCGTGTGTGCTAGAAGGCATGAGAATATTTGTGATGAGACATGCAGCCTATGCTCGACTGTAAACACACTCACCCTGCATACACATATACACACAAACACACTGCTCCCATCTCTGTGTTTGTGACAGGGGCTGTCAGGAGCTGTTGCTGAGCTCTGCTGCTCTTTTGGCAAGGGAGCCAATCTCATGAGCAGCAAAAACACACACACAGTAACACACACAGATATCCAAAAACATGTTAAACACATATCTCTCATCGTAACTGACCCCACTCCAGAGAATGTTCTTGTTGAGTAATGTCTTTAACAAATGATGGTCTGGCTCTCTGCTAATAGCATGCAACTGCACCCTCCGTTAATGCACCTTGCAATCCTTCTCTAGCGTGTGTTTGTGTCCGTGTGTGCGCCTGCGTATGCTTTCGATGGCAACGGGTTCATTTCATTCCTAACGCTCCAGTGAGCTTACTCAGCAGAACTAGGTCAGACCAAGTTTTAGTGACAAAATTAAAGCAACATAAAACCGAACAAAATGTGCGTGCGTGTCCTGTTTGAACCTGTGCACGAACTGAGGAGACACACAGATAGATGGACAGACAGCACAAGAAAGAAATGTGATAAGGGAGATGTCTGCAGCCAAGTCCTAAAAGGAGGGTCCATCATGTCCACCACATTTCATGTTTAAACAGGGTTTCTTTTAATTCAGCTCACAAGAGGGCTTGATGGGGAGAAAGGGGGACAGATTGAGAATATTGAGTGGGAGAAGGAAAATGACCAGAGGTGAAAATGAAAAGAGGTAGAAAGCAAGGAGAGGTGGGAAAATGTCCTTTGGGCTTCAATCATCAACCAGTAAACATTTTGCACTGTGCCATCTTTTTGATGTAAACGCACCAATAGCAACAGACAAGGTTTGGCTCACAGGAGTAGACTGACACTTCAGCTCTGTTAGGATTTTTGAAATTTTTTATCATTCAACAACAAGAGCATAATTTATACGTTTGTATGCAATCCTGATAGCATAATATAACAAAGAGGAAACAGGCACACAGAATGGTGTCTTGCCTCATTGGACATAATGTTTAATATTCTGTCACTGCAGGCTGAGGGAGAAAAAAGTGTGTATTTGCATAACACAGCTAAGTGGCGGATAGAAGATAAAATGACATTTCTTTCTTCTGCCCCATGCAACACTAAATCCCATTGAACTGCTGTGAATAATTGATTATCAATGGGCAACAGCCATGAGAGAAAACTGATACCAACCAACTTCACTTATATTACACTGGAAGCCATTCAAAGATCAAAATACACGGCTTCAAATGCAAGCATCTGTTACGGGACACCCGTCATGCTCTGTGTTACGGTAACAAATGACAAGCACAAGGATAGTCAGATGGCATTATAGCAGCCACTTATTCCGGTAAAGTGTGACTGAGTTAGCACACTTATTTTTGTGGCACATCCACATATTGGTGAGACTGATGAGTTACTGAAAAATGTACCAAGTGGAACTAATTAAGTCCAAGTAGTGTACTGCACAATCAAAAACACATTTTTGCACCATAGAAATTAATTTAGCAATATGACCCTCTTTAAAAAAAAAGGTTCGGCAAGGTGACCAGAATAAAATTTAACCATCTCTTTCCTACTATTCCACATGAATCAAAGGGAAGGTTTGTGTTAAAGTTCAACCTAGCAGCCTTTTGCCTTTCTTTACACTATGTTCTGCATATTAACTCATCAATATAACTCAGGATTTTTAATGATGTCTTCCTTTGTTTTATTCCCTTAACGTTGTCTTGTCATGCCTCTCTGCATCTTTCCTTCTTCCCTTCCTTGCTCTCTGGCTTAATTCAAGGTGTCCCGGTGCGTAATCCTCCTTAGGCAGGGAGCTGCAGCAGATGAATCTGACACTGCTGCTGAATAATTGATTGATCTATTACATCACATGCATACAACAACCCCTAAAGGTACACAGCCGCACACGAGTGGACGCACCCAAGCATGTCACCAAATATCTGCCACTCTTTTAGCTTGTAAATACAAAAACAGAGAAGAAGTCTCATCCAGCCTCACACCATAAAATTTCTCTTTGCTCCTGCAAACCTCTCTTCAAAGATTCTTTCCTTTCATCTCTGTCAGACTCCTGCAGAAAAGTTGCGTCACTTAATCACTTCAAGCAGAGGCAGGGTGCCAGCCCTGTTCAATAATTACAGCAAATATGGCAGATGAAGGGCAATTTCTTAAATAATAGTTCTAAAAGTGAGCAAAATGTATAAGTAAAGCCCAGGATATTTAATTTTAAATAGTGCCAGAATGTAAGATATAGAATGAACAGAAGACAAGTATGCCCTTGCTTTATTCTGTTGCATATAGAGGAAAACTAGTAACAAAAGAAAATGAAGTGTGACCAAACCAACAAGTGAGAGAGTAGGAGTACTTCAGCCGAAATACAAAGGGCCATAAAGGGACATGATGCATATTTATGAATATCTGCCCATTTCTACCCATCATCCCCCTCTATATCCATCCAGTAGCAAACCCCTTCCTCTCTCCCACCCCTAGATTTATACCCATAATGCTCTTGGCCTGGATACATAATAAAGGATGAATTTATCATTCATCCCCCTACTGAGCCATTGTATGCTTTTTGTGTGTTTAAAATGAGTCTGTTTGTGTGTGAGTGTGTGTGTGTGCATCAAATGATATAATGACCTTAGTCAACCATTTAAGTTGTGCACAATGACATTCGAAAGTTCATATTACTTTTATTTCAAAACAAAACCGCATTTAAAAAAAACAGCAGCACACACCAAGCTGTACTCAGAAATCATCCACATGCAGATGCTAAGCAGTGACCAGCACATTACTAAAGCAGCTGACCGAAAATTAGCTTCAGCTGCTTTGCACACATATACATAGATGCAAAACATACAAACCAGATACAATGATTACTGACCAGTGAAGCACGTCGTAGCCTGCGGCTCATGGGCTTGTCAAAGGGCGGGCTGTTCATGGCGAACTTCTCCAAATAGCCCTCCGGTAGCCTGATATCAGCTGGGAGAGACAAACGTTTGTTTATGTCCTAAAGCAGAGACAGAGAGGGAAGGAAGCAGAAGAAGGGGAAGAGGAGGAAATTAAACAGGTTAAATATGTAAATCACATCTAAAAAGCAGATAAAAATATCAATCAAAACTGTATTTTTATTTTTTTTTCCCAATGACAGTGGTGGCATGTACAAGGGAGTGATCATCATCTACATTAAAAGCAACAGACAATTTATATTTATATTTTTTTATATCTGAGCACAGTAATTCAATTGTAAACCATTGAGCCTGGATATTAGATGATGTATTACATAAGCTTTTTTTATCA
>JAPZDY010000002.1:15703313-15742487 GCA_029783645.1 Ctenochaetus hawaiiensis
TACAGATGCCAAACTTTCACTGCAAATAACATTTGCAGAATCGACTGAAGGGGGCAGCAGCATTAGCATCAGGAGTTTTTATTTCTACAGTAGGCAGCATGCTTAAATGTCCCAGTACTTCCACTATGTGACCTATTTCCTGTTGCGGTGCAACACAGGTATAAAGCAACAGACAATTAGGTTATGGGAGAATTTATTTTTTTTGTAATTGTATAATTTAGAATTTGACTGCTGAATTTCTACTGTTAATAGTTTTTCTATTGTTTGGTATTTCTACTTAATCTTTCATCACTGGAAACAGCTTTTCAGTTCATTTAAGTGCTCATTCTTTTGTGACCTTTAAAGTTTAAAAGCTTTATTTATTACTGCAGTCCAATGTATACATGTGAAGAATTATTTTCTGGGAGTATAATTTCAAATTGACAAAGGACAGCTTTAATGTAAACATTATCACTGTGTTGGCTTCTGCAGCGCCACCATTTAATGTATATTCATGCATACTTCACACTTACATTTTGTATGAAAACGCAAACCCTGCTGCCATGGAGGCATTAACGGGCTGAATGGCAATTGCAACCAAAATGTCAGCGAGATAAAGCATCAAATGCCACCTTTCCTTGAGGATGAACACTTTATGAAGCTGCTCCTCAAATGTGTCCAACAGCTGTTAAATAAAACCTCACCTCTCCCTTTTATGTCAATAATTAGGTTGTTTTGTATGTCTTAAACTAACATAATGCGATCATGCAGAAAATCCTCCCTCCCTTCTTGTCAATAATGAAGCACTTATAATACAACCACAGACATGTAACAACACATTGCAGGAGTTTTAAAAGGTATAATGCTTTAACTGGTCTGGATAAATTAATTTGTATATAAAAATCACATCATGGAAACATTTTTTAAATTTAGATAAGCGCAAAAGGTGTTTTAAAATAAATATTTTGGACTGGAGGACTGTTAGTCTGCTCTTCTTTTTCTTCATACTTCTTAAGGCCCAATACACTATACTTCAATTGAATTAAAGTAAAGAGAAAGGGCCATTTACCGCACATTGACAGACATATACCGATGCATAGTGCTGCATCCTTGAGCTTAAAAAGTCAAGGACAAAATCTCGCCACTCAGCCCTCCACCCATCACTGTCTCCCTGTCTCTTTGTATTCACAAGTGCAACTGTATACATCAAAGAGTTCTCTCTTGCTCTGCAGCCACCTCCATAGCTCTTCACTCCCTTCAAGGTCTTATCCACTGTCACTTTTTCAGGCCGCCTTGTTACAAACGTCTTGATTGTTACATTTGCTTGGCCAATGTTTGAGCTTCCAATTAAAATATGTTGTTTTCACCAATGGTTTTTCTTCCATAAATACCATAGTCTGCCTCCAGACTAGAGAGACAATAAAAATCAAAGTGCATTTAACATCCCTGAGGAGAGAAGCGCACTCACAAGGCTGGAGGGAGGGAGAATTTAGACTGCAGTAATTACCTCTAAACCTTTTATCTGCATCTAAGGAATCTTATTATTCAATTACTGGGACCAGAGTGCCTCCTGTCAGCTACCAGCCCTGCATGTGCTCGTCCCAAACGCCTCATACGCCCTTTTCCTCTCTTTCTTTACCACCAGTTTTCTTTAGCAACATCTTCGCCTCTAGCTTTAGCTACAGTAACGGCACACATAGCTACATAAAAGCAGTCCACTTCATTGTTCTTATTATATCCATGCCGGGAGTGAGGGAAGAGGGTAGTGCAGGCAAATGGGTGAGAGTGTAGGGGGAGTAAGGGCTAGAGCAATTAATACAGTGTTAATGCATTACATTAAATCCCTCTCACAGACAAGGGCTCTCAAAGTGTGCAACACATGGGGAGAGACATGGGTGGTCTAAAAAGCCTTTATCCTTTATCTTCTGTTTTTATCTGGAGGTTAAATATAGTGTCATGATATATGTAGAGAGAAAAAGACAAATACAGAGACGGTGGGGAGAAAAAAACGAGAGGAGACATCTGTGACAGTATCAGAAGTAGCAGCTTGCCACGGGTTTTAAAGAGGAGAATGCAGCTTTCAGCAGAGTCCTGCTTGTCGGTAAAAAAGACAGCAGGGCCGACTAATCCTCAACAGTGTAACTACAGATCTTCACAGAGAGAGAGGGAGAGAGAAAAACAAAAAATTTAAACGTGCAGCGCTCATCTCTCCCCACTGTAAGTACAGTGCGGTGGGAGTGGGTGTTGGTTCTGTTAGCAACAGATGAATCACAAACCTGTAAAAGCTCTCTCAGGCTCTGGCTACAGGCCAAACACCTCCCACATGCACATGCAGCAGCGCAGTCAGACCCACTTACACAGATGAAAAGTATATTTAATGGAGAATCCTGTGGACGGTTAGAGCAAGTTAGGGAAAGACAGAGAAAGGCTGGGCAGTCTCTTTAGTGCAGCAAGAAAGACACATTGCATCATCATGTCGCTCTATTAGAGGGTGCGACGTGCTCTGACTGCTGAGTGGCACACAGTGAGTCAGCGAGACCAACCAGTGGAAAACACACACGCTCACACACACAGGCAGTGAACCTCTTAACATGTCAAGCTAGACCTTATCATGATTTTAATAATAGAATAGCAAGTATTTTAGGTTCTGAGTCAAGCTGAGTCCTTTTTAGGGCTTCTTTGCGCTCAGAGACAGCTGCTGGTTTTACAGAATGAAGTCACTCAGCCACACTGTCAGTCTGTGGACTAAAGACTAGTATGTTCACATATTTCTACATATTCTATGCACTTTTTTATCTATTAAAGTGCACTGCAAATTATTTACAACATGTATGGCTTTTGACCTCTGCCAATATACTCAAGTTACTGCTGTAAATTTGCTAATATTGATTGATTTTGTCCCACAAATGTCATTCTCATGTTTTAGATACACCTATTCTCTTTCTCACTAAGTGTAGCTTAAGAAGATCAACACCACCTGTATACTGTATCTGCTCCTAAAACATGAAGCCACAGTCAAGAGACTGTTATCTTAGCTTAGCACCAAGACCGAAATCAGAGGGTATACGCATGATAAGCACATTTCACAGATGTCAAACTATTACTTTAACATTCCACGTTAACTCAGTGATTTGTTGCATCATAACACTGCTGTACAGCTATCACAGCAGCACCAACTGGCCTCTATTATGGTGGATTTGTGATCTAATTTACCTTGTATTTGATCAGACACACTCATTTATTTCAGAGAGAGTTATTTTATAGCTTATGTGTTCAACAGTATCTAATATTTGTGAACTTTGATTTTTTTTGTTAACTTTAAAACTTTAAAATTATAGCTATCACTGTGCCGTGTTCCCTATTTCTTTGCAGGGATCATGTAAGGATCATCCATCCATTCTTTTTGTACTCCCTGCTTTCAGGATCACAATGGACTGTAAGCTCCTGATACAAGTTCTCTTGTCAGCCAGAGTTCAATGGATGTAAGGAGTTTCGTTGTGGTCTATCTGCAGTTCACTCAACCGAGGACTCACGGGACTCACAGCACAAATCTAATATGACTCCTATGAAACTAAAACCCCCCCTACCTCTCTCTCTGTCGCTCCCTTTCATCTGTGCTTTTTAATTCTCTCTCTCCATCGCCCAGCCTCCTGTAATCAATCTCTCACAAATTTTCTAAGCCCATTTCACTCTGAAACCCATCTCCAACATCCAAGTCTTCATCCGTTACATTTGCCTCCATCCTTGACTTTCCCTTCTTCACTCCATTCCACTGCTCCTGATATAAGCCGTTCTGCCACAGTGGGAAATGAGATTACTGGGATCCATATAGCCATGGACCACTCGTTCCATTACGTAATGCAGACAGACAGAAGGAAAAAATGATTGTGTGAGCATGTGGGTGTAGTGTGTGTGTGTGTGTGTGTGTGTGTGCGTGTGTGTGTTGGATTAAGGTCATTAGAGTTTTAGCCTTCCAGATTCGTAGTAAATGTTGGGAGAATAGCCAAGTTGCGTCAGTAAATAAGGTTTTTCACTCACTGAAATCCTCCATAAATGCATGTTTGCACAGAAACATACACATGCACGCACGCACGCACACACACACACATATATATACTTCTTAATGGTTAACAGTGTTAGCTTCTCAATGACATCAGTGTGTGTTTATTTCCCACCAACAGGTGGCAGTATCGCTCAGGGTGGATGTTATTCCGGTGAAACATAACCTCACACTGTTGAATTTAAGGTGACTAGAGCATGCAAAGGCATAAAGATTTTTCTCTTCACTGAACTACTGACACACAGAAGAAGTACAAAATATGCAGAAAATGATGTTACTACAGAAAATGACAGGAACAGCTGGAATGATGGGAAACTGTGGTGAGTTGTCTATGTAAATGTAATGTAAGGAAATGTTTGTTTCAGCGGTGGAGGAAGCATTTGGATGCTTTATTTAAGTGAAAGTAGCACTACATTAAAGTAAAAGTATTTTACTTCATATAAAAATCCTGCTGTATCAACTGTAACTTAAGCAGAAGTAAATTGGTTCTAAAGTATCAAAAACACCTGTTCAGTTATACATTGTGATTGTTCGTACTAATGCATTAATGTGCATTATTATGCTGACAGTGAAGAAGAATTTGTTTATATACTAAATACTTTACAATAAAAACTGTTGGATAATGTGATTTGTAGCAAACAATTTTATAACATGTAATGATCAGTCGGTGATTTGTTAATTCTTAACAAAACTTTAATGCAACTTCATACTAAACCCTAACACAACAGTAAAAACTATATCTGTAGTAATGTCTCTCTATATATAATATTTTGTTATGGAGCTGGCTTGTTCTGAGGATGTATTTTTGGCAGAACAGACTGCTACTGGCTACTTAATGATCATTGATATGTTATAGGAATACTACAGGCAGCAGTGTGTCTCTATGATTCTCTCGCTATTTTGCAACTACATGTTGCTACTTGGCATTTTGATTAAGGAGGTGACACTGTTCTTTAAAGTACAGGATGCAATATAGTATAGAACAAAGTATTTATTAATCATAGTTTAGAGAATATTATAGATCCAAGACAACACTGATTAAAGAATGGGAACTGAGAGAAAAAGGTGCAATCACAAATCCATCGTCTTTTTCAGCACCACGGACAGTTCCATGCATTTATCAATACACAGTACAGCTTGGATACTGATATCTTAGAGCCTTGGTTGGAGCCATAGATCCTATCTTGCACAAACCTCAGTCAGATAAAAGATCAATGCATCAGGCAGAGAAGACTTACATGTTCAACTACAAAACCCCTCTGCCAATGTGCTCTCTCTGCTATTAGCGCGACGGCTCTTAAACTGTGGAGGGGGGCATGGAGCCACTGCAGGTGCTGTGTGGATGATCATGGATGATCAGGGGGAAATATGGAGTGAAAGTAAGTTGAATTAATGTGATATAGGCTGGGGAGTGGCTGGATTTATCTCACGCTCTTGCACTGACCATAACTTGATAAAAATTCAACTTGAATTTGGAAAAATTAACACTTTGTGTAAGCTTGTGTACCCTGTCAATGTTAATGATTGATAAAAACTGTGGGGTAGAGGGTGAACCTTTTTTGTCTTCTGGAAGGGGACATGTCAGAAAACATTTAGGAACATGTAGTGGAGGGCAATATTTCTTTTTTTTGTTCTATAATCCCCTTACTTTTGGCATTAAGACATGCTTCAAACGTTGGTTTAATCCTCCAAGCTTAACATACACAAAAATATAGAATTTAAACAGTTCACTTAGCACATCGCACTGAATGCTTTTCAGTGTGCTTACAGGTGTGTGCATGTAGCATCCTGTAAATTTGTGTGTTCATTCATATGTTTTTTGTGTGTTTGTGAGAGAGTGTGTGTGTGTACCCAGAGATCCAGTTCTGTGCAGGCTCAGGTAGGCTCTGTCTCTTTCCAGCCCCCCACCCAGCTCTCTGCGCAGGGCGGTGCGGCCCAGATGACCAGCATACTGACGCAGGAAGGAGGGAGCACTGTGTGAGGCGGGAGGGTGCACAGCACACACCACCATGGGCTCTGAGACACACAATGCCAGACGGAGAGCCAGGGAGAGGGAGAAAACGAAGGGGGGAAAGTAGAGAGTGCAAGAGAAGGCAAGAGAGTGAGGAAAAAAGCTCAAAAAGAGACAGCAGGTTGACACAAATGAGGGAGAGGAAGAGGTCAAAGACAGAAAAAGCAAGACAAATAATTGAGAGGGAAACGAGGGGGATTACGGGTTGAGGAGAGAATAGAAATAGAAATAGAATAGAATAGGGGGAATAGAAGCAGCCAAATAAAGAGAAGGAGATGACAGAGTTTTTAGGAAAGAACAGGGAAAAAAGGGAAAGAGGGGAAAAAAGACGACACAAGGTCACACAGAGACCAGACACAGAGGAGTAGCAGAACATGTAGGAACAGTACAATATGTAGCAGTGATAGATAAAAGGATGGGAATGAATACAGCTGCTGTTCTCGTGTTAGATGAGGAAACAGATGTGGAACACAGTAATAGAAAGAGCCGCCGAAAGAGTATGAGGCATGAAGCATGCATAGTGGAAAAATATGTTGAGTCATAGACTGATAAAGTCTGAGAGACACAGACACAAAACACTAGCAGACAAACAGATGGAAGCTGGTCTGGACCAGATACTAAGAGAACTGTTGCTCCTTGACTTACTCAAAAGAAAAACACCTAAACCCAACACCTCACAACGGTGTGGGCCAACCTGTCAACTGGTATGCATGATCACCTTTCTTAAACATTAATTGTTATTCATAAGTCCTTTTTTTGTGGATGCACATCGTCACATCTCCTATCTTTACAATAATTCCTAATTTCCTCCACAACCCGCCATAAATTCCACCGTGATCCCCTTGCATTAGGCTTTAACATTCCCCTAAAATCCTGCACATGAATCCTCCAATCTAAGAACCCAGATCTGAGGTCAGCACCATATTCCTCATTGCTCCTTATTAGCACTTTGAAAAATATAAGGGAGTTTTTTCTATCACCTTTTTTTTTTCACAGTCTGACTAAGATATATAGAGATGCGAGGGGTTGGGGGGGCTGATACAGCAAGAGAAAAGGGCAGGAGGGGATGGCAAGTAGAAGATGTAGAGCAGCGTTTAAAGTTTAATGCCCATCTCCTCATCCTCTACATCACTTCCTCCTTCCTTCTGCCTGTCTCTTCTTCGCTCCTTGTGCTGTCTGTAAATGAACTGACAATTCTTGAGCTATTAAAGACTAAAGAGGGGGACATAAAAATAGGAGGAAAGGGACAGAGGTGGCATGGAGAGAAATTTATCAGGCAGAAGTATTGATGTTGCCGCCCGTGAGCTGATAATAACAATGAAAGAACATTATCACTCCTTGTATCAAAACTGCAAAGCGGCCAAAACCTCTAGCCTAAAACAGCACAGATATATTTAACCACTGACACTTTTTTTCTTGTTTTCTCACTTCCTCTCTTATTTCTTTCTTTTTCTCTGTGACAGAGGCATCTGCTGAAAAAACAGTCAACCTCCCCTCACTCAAAATACTCTGATTTGCTTTTCCATCTGGAGCCGGAATAGGACATAAAAACAGATTCAAAACCAGTCACACACAGACACTGTTTGTGTACACACAGACACTGTTTGTGTCAGGTGAGGTCTCTGATTATTCTGAAGAGGAATCTGCAGTCCTGGAAGATGTCCAGCAGGTGGCACCCAGAATTTCCAAGAATGACATTGCTCTTTGGGCTTTCATTAAAGAGTCAAGACTCATTTAAATACACAAATGAATGTACCTACATTCACAACAAGGTTTTGCAACTAAGAATACATTTCCAGCACGCTACTCCTTTTAATCTTGATAACTAACTACTAAAGTGAAGTGAATAGTGAAGAGGTGGTGATGAAGCTGATGATGAGATGAAGATGACAGAGAGATAAGCTCATGTTAAGCTTTGGTTGTGTGTCATTTTTGTGTTTGAGTGTGGTGAATATGTTTAAACATTAACACATGCACATACTCTTCCTAAAACAACTTATATGAATACAAATGCATTAATTCAGGGAGCAGTTCAGTGCAAATGGAAGGAATACAGGAGTGGAGGACAGTGCAACATCTGCTCTCATAATTTTGCATAACCTTCCTGCATCTGCTGCGAGGATCAGTTATGACCTCTACTCTGACTCTCTCCACCTACACCATCATTTGCAGCAGCTCCATCAGTTAATGCTCCTTCGTGCACTGAAAAAGCACCGAATGAATTCTTAAGGTCTTGACCTGTTGGAGCACATGAGAAACTGCTCTTTAATAATGCGGTTTGCCTGCTCCTGTGTGGTACGACAGTAGCTGTAACAGATGTTGGAGGCAAACTAATCACTGTTTGGCTCCCAAAAAGGTTACAGAGGTGACACAATTATTCCTTATCATAATGACAACACACTCTGCCTCGCTATGTTTTTTTATGAAAAGCTTTCTCCTCTGTTTCTTCTGTTATGATTTGATATACACTTACAAGCAGATTATACTGCAGATTAAAAAACACATATCCACAAGAAATACATTCAAGTTTTTTACATGGAAGATAACTTTGTGTGAGCTGAAATGCCTAAAATGCGTGCTGGCACACAGTATACCTGTGTGTAGCTGTGCTTGTGCTTGTGCTTGTGCATGTGTCTCACCGTTGTCCCTGGCTGCGGATGGCTCATCCAATGCCATCTGTTCAGCCAGTTCGGACAGGGAGTCGTCAACGGGCCGAGCGCTGCGTAGAGACATGGACAGCCTCCGCTTGATTATCTTCATCCTGTCCATCTTCTCAACCGCACCACCGGGGCCCACGAGCCTCAGGGAGGGGGGGGGGCAACAAGCAACCTCATCATTATCATCATCAACACCACCTGCATCCCCCTCATCATTATCACGGCCATTGTTCTCATTATAACTATTCACAGTTACATCCACACTGCAACGTTAATCTTCATTGTACAGTGAAAGTACTGCAGTGCAGCCTCGGCGCATTTTCCATTTTGGGCTCCCGATGATTGTGTTTGCTCACGCAGCGTGTGTTCTCATTGTTATGTATCCCAAGTGCAAACATTGCAGAATAAAAGACACAGAACTAGAGAGCAGACCCACAGAGACACGGAGAAAGAGAGAGAAAGAGAACAACAAACAAAAAAAAATACCCAAAAAACATGTAAATGGTTGACAATGCAGCTCCACAGAGGTTTCAGACAAGAGCAGCTCTCCCCGATGAGCTGTGACTGACATACAGTTCACCTGTTCTTCTGTAATGAAGGCATGTTTTTTAAACAGTGAATACCTACAGTACACTAGTGCAAACATTTTAGACAAATCTATCACTAGAACAAACTTTTTCATATTTTATTTTAATGATGGGCAATTAGATGAATGCATTGGCTTTCGGTAATTGGTTGAGTCCTTCTTTTGGCTGCTTTTTTGGAGTGAATTTTTTGTTATTTCATTTAGCTTATTCGATGGTCTGCCACAGAAGAGCTGGTTAGAGCTGCTGCTAAGCGTCAAACTCTTATTCGGAGAGCTTAGCTGGTACAAAGAGGCCAGCAACAACAGACAAGCAACAGTGAAAATCAGTGTGTAACTAGAATGTTTTCACATTTAACTCAGTGAATTTAAGTCTTATCTAAATCAAACCAGAGTTGGTGATCTTTGGAATACCAAAAAAAAACTAACCATGGAGGTTTTGGCAGGTTTTGTTCAGTTTTAAGTTTAAATGAAGTATGTATTACACTAGCATAACAAGGAAATTAAGCTAGTCTTAGATCGGTGAAGGATAGGGAAACTTGAATTCTTTTGACAGCTGTTAAGCAATCTGTGGCCATCTGGAAACTTTTAAATCACTGCACAGCCCTACTCTATATACACAATATAAATGGCTAATTCGGTAGTTCAGCCAAAGCCAGTGTCCATATGACAACAACCAGACAACCTTTACGTGAAGCTGTTTTTTAAATTCTGTATAAACAGAATGTGGTTGCAGGAGAGAGAAGCAGCCCATCCTTAAATACATGGTAGAAAAAGTGCATATTATTTCTCAAGCAAAGTGCTTTTCATATTCACCACTGACCTGCCTATGTGCACTGTGTATTTGGGTGTGTATGCCTCTGAACATTGGTGGGCTTTCAAAGTTATATATTGTTTAGAGTGCCCCCAGCAGACATTTAGAGTGCAGTTTATGTGGGTATGTACAGCACATGTGGTTTTGCATGTGTGTATTTATGTGTGTTGAAGTCTCTTTGCTGGTTGTGTTCCTCCGCGCTCCGCTTTACTGGCCTGGAGGTAAAGGCAGCTACGGCAGAATATTTCTGTCCCCCTTCCACTTCCTGCTACTTCTATCAAACCCATAAGGGCTGGAGTGCTGACATGCACAAGTGCACACACATACACACACACACAAACACACACTCTCACACAGCACCCACTGCCTTTCTCTTTGTGTCCAACCTTTAACAAAAGCCATTCATCCTTTCAGGCTCTCAGTCTTTCAGGCCTATTAGAGACAGCCAGTGCTCTGAGGGAATTCAAAGCCAGCGATCCTCACTCAGGACGACTGGCTTTTTTTTCCACCAGAAGATGCGCTTAGGCGAGTATCCACTGCCGACTACAATATTGCCTCTGCCAATGTACACGGGCCCAGCTGGATGCAGTTTGCACCTCAGTTTCTCCGAGATGAAAAAAAAGAAAGTTTAAAAAAGGGAACAAAAGAACGAGAGGAGAGCAACTCTAATTCATTTCATAGCATCATTAAGCATGGATTATCAGTATGGAACAAATGTCCCTCCCCCATCATTTGCATGTTTTCCCAGACTTCACTGGAAAGGAAGCCTACTTGGACAAGGACACTAGGTTTTCTTCATTCAACCATGTAGCCACCAATTTTCAGAATAAATGACTCACATTGGGGGGGAACAGCCAATGATATAATGCACCACTTATTACTCAGATAAATACATAACAGTGTTATCATTAACACACACTTATGCTCATATCCAGGCATGCCCGTATGCACATGCAGACACGCAATAATGACTAATTTCACAGTCGTCATCTTATCTGTGTTGAATTAGCACGAACAGTAATGCAGTGGGAATCTCATTACCCAGCAGCTCATACAGGGCAACATGCCAGAGAAACACTGGTATGTATACATTGTTGAGAACTGAATTTAAAAATACAATAAAATAAGGTGTGGTCTCTCTTTAGTAACTACACAAAATAAGCAAACAAATATTTTATGGAAATATTTAACTAATAACTTACTTATTCCTACTTAGTTTAAAAACTTTATTCTTTGCATTTGAAAGAAATTTTACGAAAGACCAGATATACCTGCCAACTTCGCAGTAGTATAATTGTGCGTTGATTAGATCTTCCCTTTTATCTGTTAATGCTTTCATGCACAAACATAAACATTTCTGCCTGACTACTGCATTAAACAGCTTTTAAATACTTACTATATAGTTTTATGGTATATTCATAATCCTGTATGTTTAAATCTTCGCTGTAATGCCACAATACAGGCTACGGGCCAGGCTGCATTCAGCAAGACACATTTACACTTAATGTAAAACACTTCACAGTGTGTAAGTGTAACTGTGTTGGTCAACTTGTAAAGAAAAAGAAAAAAGAAAGTGTTATTCATGTGCGTTGGATGTTGAGTCTTGACTGGTGCAGATGGACGCGGTGGTGTGAAGAGCTTGGCAGAGGCACAACAGCGGGTGGGATGAGACATGTGGCTCCAGGCTGCAGCATGTACAGGCTTCACTCACCAGACACCCAGCAAACCACAAACAACTCTAATTCATAACTCCCACTAAACGCAGGGACGCACGCCAGGTGACGGAGGCCGCTCTCACTCCCTCAAGGATACTACAAGCACTTCTGTTGCTTAAGGTGTGTTTGAAAAGCAGCACAATGAACTGTTGATGAATTTACCAACAGAGTAGCACAGACTGCAAGATAAAACAAACACACAAGAGCAAAGGTCAAGGTTAAGTGGTACAAAGGCGTAAGGAATGAAACCTTCTCCTGCATTTTATCCAGTTATTTGTGTGTGTGTATGTTAACACCACGTGAGCATGTGCATGTGTGTTTCCACATGCATGTGGGTGGCTGCATGCATGTGGTAGAATGGAAGTGAGGAAGTCACACACCCCTGAAGGAGTACAGGCGGAGGAACATAGTCTGATTTATGCAAGAGACACCATTTGGGTTGCTAGGTTACAGGCCCAGGCTGAAACCGCAGTCTGTGTCTCTGAGGTAAAGAGAAGAAGAAAGGAGGCGAAAAACTGGGAATTCTCGATTCGCATCCCTATATCTCCCCTCTCTTTATACTAACCCCCTGCCCACACATACACACACACACTGTCGCACATATGCTCTAGCCAGTTATAAAAACTTCCAGCCCTCCAGTGCTTGGGATGCCACACAGTGCTGCAGCTTGCATTCCTTGCCAGCCTTGCTCTGGGATTCCTCTGCCAATATCGAGGCAAAAGAATAAATGGACCTGAGTTTGCAGAATATACAAACTCTATCTGGCTGCAGGTTTGACATGCATGTACAAACACACAGAGACACAGAAATCAGTTTGAACAGAACAGGAGGGAAGATTTGAACAACTTGTGAGGCCAAGATTTGATTTTGCTTCAGCTAGATGTTATCATACGTCCTGTACCTCTCTTTCCTTCCTTTTCATCACAAACAAACAAGCATTCTTCTGCATTTCAGTGACACATGAATCACATGCATGCATGCACTCACATTCAGTGTGGCAGAGTGGAATGGGCACTCAGTGGCACTCCGAACTCCGCTTGGCGCAGCGGCCTCAGGATGCATGAGTAATGCACAAATCTGCCCAACTACAGAATCCTACACACATCCACACACATAGGCTTACAGATAACCAAAATAAGTAGTCCATTCTCCTCATAAGCCCAGCGGCTCCCTCTTCAGCAGCCCTTCTGTCACTTAACCTAAATATCAGAAGTTAGATTAGGAGAAGGAAGTATGGAAAGAAAATGAATGAATGAGCACAAGAGCAAGACTGCAAAGAGACAAGGCAAAAGACCTGGAAAATTGCTTTTTTGGTAATAAGAGGAGAAAGGAGAATGGAGTTTCTGGCTTTATTATTTTGGGTCAATCTGGCAAAAAAAAGACGCACCATGATTACTCTGAGACAACATGTAGGAAATCAATATGAATATTCGTCTAATTTATGTTTTCAACAATATGGCCAATGTTTGCAAACGTTACATGTGGCATCCTTTCAGCAACTGTCACTTCATGCATCACACAAAACTTTTGATATGCATATAATGTATACATGTATAATTATCTCTGTATAATCTTTTTCGATGACTGAATTTCTAAGAACGATCATATATCGTGACAACTAAATGTTTGGCTTAATAACACTGAATAACCGGACAATCATAACACTATTATTATTTATTATGACTACACATTATTACTGTTGGCGGTCTGGGCATTGTTATAAAAGAAAACATTAACTAAACAAGGCGCTTTCCTCGTTGAAGGACGTCATTATTCCAGCAAAGAATAGTGTGCGACTGGGTGACAATCAAACCAGAAGACAGAGATACAGATGCACAGTAGCCTGCTTGGTTTCAGAAGATTACACCGTGCGAAAATAAGATCATGCATGGAGCCCCCACTTTGAGAAATAAAAAAAGTCAAGAAAATGTGCACGATGTTTGATAAACCTGCAATAGCTATGTAACGACGTCATGATCAAAACTGCAGTTAATTTGTTATGACTGCAGAACGACAGCATATGCAGTAATAACACATTATTGATCCGGAATTATTGAGAGATTTTTTCAACGCAGCGGCCGAGGCATTGACGTGTTCGCAAGGTTTTCAAATCTGGACATCCCACACTGAGGTGGACATGCATAATTTAGTGCTAAACGATACTCCCAATACACTGCTGAGAAATGAAGTGTTGTGAGGCTTTGATATGAGTAATAATGTTGCTGTTAGTAGGCTATAGGCTACTTTCTATCGGCGAACATCCACGAGGTTATCGACAAGCCTGCAGGACCGCAGGAATGGACTGTCACATTTGCGGACGAAGCGAAGTTCCTGACCAAATCCCATGTAACCGGGCAGGACTGCGGGCAGAGCGCACATATGTGGGCAGCCAGCAGCCGTGCGATAAATATCACAGGACCCAAACTAAATACGCGGCGGTTCACGGCGGGCCTGGCTGGGAGAGATCTCCCTACCTCCCAGGCCTTTTGCGTTTTCGGTCAGTTCCTCTCGCCCCGTGTTTTCCTGACGCAAGTATCCGGGAGGAGGAGAATCAGACAGGGCAGAGAAAAGTTACACAGCCACCCAGCGGGTTTAGAAACTCCATACAAATAGCGGTGGGATCATCTCTTGAGGGAATCCCGAGTTTATGGTTGTGCACTTAAATGTTAGGACCCACAGACCTTTTGTAATATGTCACAATATAACGCTCCTGGGACTTTTAATCTAAGTAGGTCTATGTTCCCCCTTAACGCCGCTTATCACTTTTATCTGTTATGATGTCATTCTAATTTTCCCTGTGGCCAGTCGGGATTTTACAGCCATATTTGTAGAGTACTTTCGTATCCTCTTTACTTCAACAAAGACGTAAATTTAAATGTAACTCAGTTTAAAACACCGAATACCTTCACGAGCCGAAAAAATAACTTCACCTGCAATGTCAGGTGATAGGACAACCGTAGCGATCGTTGCTTGTCGTCCCACCATTGTAATTACAAGACAGATAACGTGAAGAGAAAACAGGTTGAACATAAACATGAATAAAAAAAACAATACAACGCTGCCACTGACCTGCGTGTTTCTGCTGCAGGAGACTATTGTTCCGCTTGTGTGTGGTAATCCAGGCAGCACGCTGGGATGAATCCACTGCGACAAGTTCCTCCAACTACTTTGCCGTAAAACACACCAAAATGCTTATTACCCGTCAGGTAAGTCCTATCCCCGTGTAACACGGTGTGTCGCAGTGTCAAGTCGCCCGAGTAAGTTCATTGTTGACCTATAATAACGCATTATTTGTCTTCACTTTCGCTTATTCACAGCACCGTCCCGTCCGGTGATGATCAGCCATATCGCTGCTGCCGTGTGGATCCCAAGTGGAAGCAGTGGCGTGATCCCGGAAAACACCGCAAGGGGTGTGCGTGTGTGTGTGTGTGTGTATGCGTACATGTGTTTGTGTATCAGACTTTCTAACCTCCACCCCCACCTCCTACCCTCTGAAAAAAGAGGGGGGGCAGATAGATTAATTGAGGAGGGGGTATTCATTGCCACCGGGGAAATTAGCCTACCCAAACTTCATTGCCATTTTAAATATGCACCTCAGAGAAATTCACTCTGAATAATGCATGGACTGAAATTTATGGAAATTCAACTGTATCAGCCAACACTGCATGGTTGGCATCAACATCAGTAAGATAGTCTGGGCCTCACTGTCTCGCTTGCAGCATAAATAAAATTTTCTCTGGTCCTTAACTTAAGAGGTTAGAATTCCTATTAAAACATTGCTCCAGATTTTAAATCACAGGGTGAATTACTTAACTGGCGTACACCTAATTACAATTCATGAAACTCAGACATAATAGGAAGCATATTTTTCTTTTGATGGGCTGCAAATTGACTTCTACCTGGATGACTAGCCTGTTGTGGGGTTTTGATAGCAAGATTTTCACAAAACGTACTTGGAATTATTTTTTAATACATATGAAAAGAGATTAAACTAAATTGTTACTTTTTACCAGGGGATCACCTGGATCCCCAACAATTACGTCAGAAACCACAGATGACACAGCAAACACGGCTGATGAGGAAATATCTGCCTGCTGGTCTTCATCGCCACCATGTGGCTTATTTAAAAAGCAACAGCATGTTTTCATTAAAAAGATAAGTGTATTCACTGGGCTAAACGCTATGAGGACAGTCTTTACCTGTGTATGTTGCAATAGATATACAGCACAAAAAGGTTACACCTGTACAGATGCAGTGTCATGTGAAATATACCAGTCAGCTACTCCTTTCTGAGGCTTAAATATGCGCAATTTTGTTATGAGTGTGTCTGAAAGGGGCTGTTGCTTTAAGCACTATGGTAACTTTGAGCTGCTTATTAGATTGTTTGACAGCTAGATTACATCAACCATATTTACTTAAAGGCACTCTCTAACAACAGGTGCAAATGAGTAAATATACTATGCAGTTACACAAAGATAACAAATAATTAGTTTTGAAAGCTGTTTTGATTCCAACTTTTAGGACAATATTCCTTTTAAATTTTGCTCCTTTAATGCTAAAATATAATTAAAGATTAAATGGGCAATCTATCCATTTTACATGCAAATGTGTCTATTTAGACTGTAAAACCATTATATGACATTTTCTCTGACTTCTTCCTTGACAAAAGGGAGCTTTCCAGTGTCCAAAAAACCCCTGCAAATATGTCACTTGGGTTATTCATTTTCGACTCAAGGCCAAAGAAATTTTACTTGAAGGCTTGTGCAAACTAGGGGTGTAAGGATAAAAGAAGAGGACATTTGGTCACAGGGGTGCTTTAATGAAAGGCACAATCAGTTTGCATTGAGAAGAATTTTGATCATGTGTTTATGGACCTTGACTCCAGCTATAGAGTCCAAAAATCAAGATATTTTTCCTCTGCTGCTTCTATTTTGACCACTCAATTGTAAAACCCTCACTCTCTGTTGTCATTTTTGCAGTTTTATAGAAGTGCAATATTGGCATTGTTGGAATATTCTTTTAAGAATAATTTTGCCAGAATTATCTCATGAAATTGTGATGACTTTGAAAACAACATAAATGATAATTAAAGGAATATCAAAAGTTAGTGGAAAATTTGCCCTATATAATAATAACAGTGATGAATGGGCAAAAAATCTAAACCCCAAAGATACAGTGGTGGAAAGCATATATACCAAAATACTGCATTTCAGTACAATTTGAAGGTGTTTTCTTGTTATTTTCATTTTAGGCTATTGTATGTTTACAATCATCCTAGTACCTTCCAAGCAAATAGTGTATCCTAATTGTTAGCTGAATTGTCAACAGCATTCTGACAGCCATAGTTCCTAGATGATACATGATTGCAATGCATTAATTTACACTGTGTACTGGTACTTACTTTAACTGTAATAAGTGCCTAATAGTTCTCTATGTAAAGGCCGAATATTACAGGAGTCAGTGAGAGGTTTATCCAATCGCTTTGCTCTGGCGTTGACCGTTTGGGGGCGCTAACAGTTTGCTAGTGGACCAGAAACGGCAGCTGCTCTGTAGTCGTTAGCTTATTTATCTTGTTGTTAGGCAGGTTGTCAGGGGCAGCGCTCTTACCAGTTAGCCAACACGGGATTAAAGGACTTGAATTAATGATGACACATTTATCAATTAAGAAAAACGACTGTCGGCATAACTGCTTCTTTGCGTGGAGCTGCCCCGCTTCGTTAGGTAAACACTGTGGAGACGACAGGGTGATTTTTTATCGAAACAGCCAAAGGTTTGCAGTGGGGATTTGCCCCTTAGCAAATTGTTAGCTAGTTTTGCTAACATCAATCACCAAGCTAGGCTAACGTTGTCAGGTAGGCGTAAAGTGACAGCTACTGGCAGCAAGGTAACCAAGTTACTCGTTATCTCCAGCCTTCAATTGAGCTTAATCTTTTTTCTACCAAGATGGAAGACATTCAGGAACATATCATGGAGCGGGAAGAATACAATAGCGATGACAAACCATTATCATCACCTTTCAACCCCCCTTTTCGTCCGACTCGACTGCATATCCAGAGAAGTAGTATCTGCTCAAGGGCTTATTTCGTTGTAGTCATGGTATTTTTTCACGTGTATATCCTGAATGTTATCGGCTTGCTGCTCTACGTGCACTACAACAACGGTCCTGGGGATCTCGTCAGTGGAGAAGGGGCCACCTCGGCATCAGTCGGAGACAGTGGAACCTCTTTGCCTCATCCCGCCCCAGCTTCAAGAGAGCTGCATGTGAAGGACTATAGCCAAAGTTTCAGTCTTCCCCGCATTGAGGGGATACGGGTGAGAAGACTGACATAATTTCAATGCGATGACGCAAAACACTGATGGAAAAAAACATAAAGTTTTACCTGAATAAAAGTATGGTGAATTGATATTTGATAATTCATATCTGATATTTGATTTCAAAGTAACATTTTGACTATCAAAATGTCAGTATATGTGTAACAGAGCTAACAAACAAATTATTTAGTGAGATGATCAGGTTTTTCTCCCTACGTACACCCTTGCTAATAACTACACATCGACTGTAGTTACAAGCTGTAGAGCATCAATCTCAAACGTTGTACTTCACTATTAAAAATGAAATACAAAATTTGTGATTCTGCTGCCTATTTAAAATTGAACTTAATAACATCTCAACCTTACCTTTAACATTATTCAAAAATGAATATGACTGAGACCAGCTTCAGCATTGTTCATGCTTTTAAACCCCAATGTCTTGTCTGTGATTTGTCTTGTCCATTTGCAGGTGGGTCATGTTCAGCAGGTGTCCCTTGTGTCAGATAAAACACATAAGATGAGGACGATCAGCCTGAAGCCTCTGCTATTTGGTGAGTGCACTGTAGTCTTTCGGTATATTATGCTATTCAAGAATAATTAGCATTTCAACAGAATTATACACAGAACATTTAATTTTCTCAAAGCCATACAAATATAGACCACAATTATTTATCTAGAATTCACAAATATGTACATTATCTATGAAGCATTTTTTGTGTTTGACCTCCACTGTCTGAGAGACACAGTGTTGGTTCTTTACGAGCTCCTTTGTGATCAGCTGACTATGTTTCATTTTCTAAACAGAAGGTAAACATGATTTGAAAAGATTAGACCAAGCATAATTTACAGTCATTGGTATTTGCCCAAATATTAAATGCTGTGACTATCCTTTCCCTACACGGTGCTGTTTGATGCTCACTTCACATCTTAGTTCTTGTTCATTTTCAAATCTAGCACATAATTCTAGTTTCTGCATCTGTGATGTTTCCATTTGCGTGCAGCTGCCATCAGGTTCTTGTCTTGTCTCTGCCAGGCATAAGCCTTACTGACCACTAAGCGCTCCCCCTGTACTGTGCCTGTCACTAGGAAGGTCCCGCCTCTTTGGTGTTGGCGTGTCATGTTCCTAACACAGGTGGCATCCCTCTCTAGCCACAGTTCGATACGGGAGCGGATCTGCCCACCCAAAAGGGGTCCATGCTTAAGAACATCCAGTTTGGCAGCCAGTGAGAATTGAGACAAGCTCACTGGACTGTACTTGAGCCGTGTGAGACGCAATTTCACAACTGGGAAGAAAGCAGATAAACACACAGCATTACTGACATAAAAACTGTATAAAACATATAATCAATGATAGACCCAGACCCCAGGGAGTGGGTGGAAGAATATTGATACTCACCAAAGTCACTTCTGCAGAAGATCTCCAGTATTTCCCTAGAAGAAGAGGCCTCCTCCAGCTCACAATCTTGACAGCTTGCCTTGGGCACTGAAACAGTTAAACCACTAATTTAGTCAAATGTTTTGTTTAATCAAGTCGACTCAAGCTTGTCTAAGTAGTCAGTTTCTTACCTCTACGCCCCCCTGCATTAACAGTGCTGTTGGTGATGGAGGAGATACACATGAGATGGTCTGCAGGATACTGGTCACAACGCAGAATTTCTGGCCAGGGGTAGCCATAACAACTCATGATTGGTGCACAGCTGTCCCTCACAGATTCGCACAAACTTCTGCAGGGTGATATAAACCTGATAAAGAAGAGATTGAAAGGAAGCGTTTCAGCAATTTATAGATGAGAGCACTTTAATCAATAGTGTAGTGGTGGGGAACAAATAAGACTGGATTAGATAACATTTGGTTGCTTGTGTTTCTGTCTCTAAACTGGGAAGTGCTAATGTGACATAAAGGAGATTATAGTACTTTGATGGCTTAATTTCAATGTGAAACCAGGGCTTTCCCTCAGAGACCAGCACCAATTTGCTCAGCTTTTAAAAGGTGTTAACCATTGATGACCTTGCTCCTATTTAATTTTGCCTTTAATCTAAATCTTACAATTTTTCTTTATCCTATTGATAAAGCTTCTCAGTCCACACTTGGGGCTGTTTTATAGTGGACACTTGGCTATCATACTACTACTACTACTATGAAATGCATTCCTAGACAAAAACTTGTGAGAAACATTTGCTACAAGAAGTTCAAATGTAATTTGGAAGCTTTCACAATGTTTGGACAAAAGCCTTTGTGTAAACTTACCTGTCAAGGCAGATGGGTGCAAAAAGAGAGCAGAGGAAGATGCGGGCATCAGGGTGGCACTCTCTTGCAAGTAGTGGCAGCCAGCTGGCACTTTGTTGAACAGCCTCAGCCGGGGACTCGTGCCCCAGCAGGTTGGGCATCCTCATCATGTCATAGCCAATGTTTTGGCACAAGGCCATACCTGACGGGATAGGGACACAGCGAGAGAAACTGCGGGGCTCCCACAGTCCACCTTCCCCTATAGGAAGCATGGACCTGAAGCCAATAATACTATCAGGGTCCTCCCATGACTCACCATCCTCTTCTGCTGCAGCTTCAAGTTTAGAGAGACGAGTATCTCCAAATCCTGTTTGAGCGTTTCCTTCAGCACTTTCCTGCTCCCCACCCTTGTCCTTAACTCCAGATCTAACCCTACCCTCAGCTCTCATTCGTCCCTCCAGCCATGCCTTCCCTCTACCAGGACCAAGAGTTCTTATGCTGCTAGGTCCAGTGAGCAGAAGAAGAAATAGCAGGGAGGCAAAATGTGAGGATTTTCTCGAGATAAAATGAGGCCGGGGCACTGAAGTCATCATGGGACAGAAGTCGAAAAGAAGGAGTAATCATGAAGTGTGTTGAGTGAATAAAGACCCCTGTGTGACAGTGCAGGAGAGGATGGCAGAATAGGTATATTTATAGTGGGCGGTGATTACATTTGCATAGGAAGGGGTAAGGGGAGGCATAGAGAACAGTAGGGAGAAGGGTTGGAGCACACATTTAAGTATCAATAGGAATGCAAATCCTCCTTTTACATATGAGCAGATTTAAGTGAGTTTGACAGAGCTCAAGATGAGTAAGTTTTGATTTGGCATCTGGATACTTGTGCCTTTCTCTCAATTTTCATCCCCACAGCTTGAACTGAATAACAAAACAGCCCTCATGCAGTGAACTTCTCCACTCCTTCCACCACACATTTTTTACCAACCCACACCTAACTACCCTGTCGCGCCCTGACCTTTTTATGTGTTACACTTATTTTTTACACACATCCCCCACACACACTCCACAGCTAAGAGAGCTGGGTATTTTTGTGAACACTTATTGCTTATAATTAATGAGAACTGTAAAGAGAAACTTAGGCTGCCCTCACAATGAGGTAATATCAGGGATTTAAGTCTTAAAGAGAAGAAAATCAACATGTAACAGCAACTGCATTTATAATTCAAATATAAATTAAAGACATTTTAAGTAAAATTGTCCCATATATTTAGCATCTCTTTTTCAATGTGCGGTTGCTGTTACCGATCTAGCATCACAGTAATCTGTATATTACAATCAAATCAATCAGTATATTAATCAATAGTGATAAAATCTGCAGTTGCAGCTCTAGTGTACACTTTGATATGTCTACTTGTTGCTGCTTGTCTACCTTCTGTGTGTGTGAGAGATTATCTAAGTGTGTGTGTGTGTGTGTGTGTGTGTGTGTGTGTGTGTGTGTGTGTGTGTGTGTGTGTGTGTGTGTGTGTGAAAATGTGAGACAGAAACAAAAAAAAAACAAAATTGTAATCCTGCTGTGTAGCCATGGCCTGATTCCTCTTCAGACAAGCAGGTCACTTCCTTTCCGGGGGAGAAAGAGACGGTGGTGGGAGGGAGAAGAGGAAGGCTCAGTCCCACTTTATTCATATCAGTTATCCAGATTATTGAGGCTTGACTGAGCACCAGGAATTAACCAAGTGGGTACAGTGTAAAAGACATGGGTGATAAACAAGGTCCCTACTGTACAGGCAGCCAACCTGCCGGAAGCCTTTTATTAAGAGGGGAAATAACTGAGAGACATGGATGGATTGAGAGGAAGAGGAGAACAGGAGAGAACAATGCAAAAGCAGTTGGTGCCTTTACATGTTGATCTGACTAAGTTTAGTAAATGTACCAAAAAGAAAAATAAAATAGACCTTTTTGCAGGAGTTACTAATTTTCTTGAAAATCAATGTGAACCCACTTAAAGAAATATTTAGGATGATATGAAAAGTCAGAAACAAAATGGGAAAAAAGACACTGTCTTTATGCAGGGTGGTTTTGAACAAAATTACTAAAAACTAGAGATGCACAATATGGATTTTAATCAGCGGATAAATAATTGATAATTTACTGCTTCTCATGGTTTATATAAGTAGGTATGACACTCCATGACACTTTTGAATTTTAAAATTAATTTATTTATTATCAGTAGTTTATGTACGCCTGAGGGTAAGAAAGGCTAAAATGTAGTGAGCGAAGGGATGATTTAATATTTCAAGGATCTGACAAATCTGATGTGACATCACTATTACAGTATAAACAAACAGTTCTGATTTCTTGATTTATTTTTTCCAGCAAAGTATATCAAAAACTTCACAGATATAAAATGTTCTTTTTAAAGAATTTTGCCAAGAATTAAATTAAATTAGAGTTAGATAAAATTGAATGCCTTGACATAATCTGTCATATTAGATATGTCATTTTGACCAAATATATTATAAGTTGTATTTATGGGCTCATTATGAAAATAATATATCAAAATATTAATGGCACCAAAAAGGACTCTTTCATGATGTACCCATAAATACCAGCAATTACAGACTCCCAGAAGCCCTATATTATTTCCAGCCTCCTCTGGGAGAAGTCCAGTGTTGTCACTCATTAAACCCGCCTCTGGGATAAGCTATACCACAAATGACTCACTAGGGAGTGAGAGGAATGGCTTGTCCTCAGTGTATACACAGTGTATGTATATTGCCAGTAAAGAGATTCTACATGTAAGCACCTTCTAGAGCATGGAGCAAAGAAAGGTAAAATGAGTTAACGCAAAATTATGTGGTGTTGCTCTAAATTTAAGTAGTTTTAAGTAGTTAATTGTAGTTTGATACACAGCCCCTGTATTGGAGCTGGAAACAATTTGATTGTTAAAAGCCAAAGTTTTAGAAAGACCCGTGTTAAAAATGCACTATGATGAAAGGTGTATCATATGGGATTTGTCTTGCTTTTTAGGGACCAGACATCCTTATCACACTTACATTTGCATACACTTGATCAAAAGATCTCAAAATTGCCACTTCACACTGAAAGATTTTGTTAGGTGATCTAAAGTAATCCATTTAGTCCGACAGATCAAGCAAACACTGTCAACACAGACCTTCTAATCCACTTAAAAGTCAGCAACTCACTCACAATCTCAGGTGACAGAATAGATAGATTTTCGTGTGCTGGAGGTGGGAATTTTCAGACTTAAGAAATTCTAAATGAATTTGAAGTGATGGCATAAACATAAATAATCTGTTGTTAGAACAGATAGAAGTTAGAAATATCTCAGTTTTTTTGCTATTTTATCAGTACGACATCACTGCTACCATATCACCCTGTGTAATCTCCATGTGTGAATGTGTAAATCTTAAAATTGATCTGTGAAATCACCCAGATTGTCTGCCACACTTTGCCTCTCTTTGATTAGTGTTGCATAATCTCCAAGACACTCTTTTTTCATGGATTGTATGTTCTTGATCCTTGCTTTAATCTTGGGGAAACTTAGGGCCTGCTAGAAGTGTGATAACATAAACTTTTCATCACCATCATTGTATTTTTGTTTATGTAGTATGACTGTTGATTTGTGCTTTACAGATGAAAATATAGACTCCACAAACTCGTTTTAATTTCTAATGGAAGTCAGCAATAATAAGTGGCTGATGGGTGGCTATAATTGGGTGGCTAATTTTGTCCATTTGATGACTTGGGGTGAGTATGTAAAATAAATGCCTCCCCATTACAGATCAGGGTTTTTGAAAGGTATAGGCAGCATTTTACCATGTATGTTCAAGATGCCAGTATTTCCTAACATTTGCTACCAATGTCTTCCTCTGTTCCTGACAGAGATCCCTGGCTTCCTGTCAGAGGAGGAGTGCCGCGTGGTGGTGCAGCTGGCTCAGCTCAAGGGTCTGATGGAGAGCCAGACAACTGCACCAAACCAGAGACAAGAGGAGTCAAACCAGCCTCTACTTTCTTTCAGCACAGAGGAGGTGTTCAGTCTGTTGGACCTAAACCAGGATGGGCTGCTTCAGAAGCAAGAGGTGACAAGAAAGAAAGATCTTGTATCTATGTGTCTGTAGAGCTAAAGGGAGAAAACAGATTTTGTTTAAAAAACATCCATTCTATAAATAAAAAAATTATATGAACTGTCAGAATGTGTGTTGCTTTCTGATAAAATAAGAGAAACACTCTGGTCTCTCCTCCAGATTGTGAGTCACTCACACTCTCGAGATGGAACTTGGTTGAACCCAGACAATTTACGGCAAATACTCACTGGTCTGGAAGCCTGCCCAACAGGTTAGTGGTTTGTGTGTTTGCCCAAGTAAGTGTTAGTACATCTGTGAGTGTTATGACTCAGAGCAGTGAGTTAAACAGTACAAATTTGAATTAATTAAAAAAATGTATAATTTGTGAGATACCAGCAGAAACTGAATTTGACCTAAAATGTGAACCTTAACCATGATTGATACACATATACTTGATAATACAAAAATAATTAAAATAAATGGATTCAGTCTTAATACAGATTGGTGCTTCTATTCCCCTTCAACAGCTAGTTAAAGTCCTCTCTAAAAGAAAACTTATTAGGACTTACAGTTCTATTGTTTCTCACATTTTTAAAGTCAGCGGTCAAAGATGAGCATTTCAGAATTCACATTAAATTATCAAATGTATTGGACTTATCTCTGCTTTCACATGTGAGTGAGCATTTCAGCAGTGGTTGTGTACTTGAAAGAGTAAGTGGCTGACGGGTGGCTATAATTGCGTGCCAGTCTTTGTGAGTGGCAAGGCCGGAAGAAGGGTGACACCGTTCTGACATGGTGCCTTTGTGCCAGGCCTTGTGCACATCCCCATCCGGATGTGCCTCATCCTGTCTCATTAAAAACTGATTACTCTCCAACCTCTTTTCTTAGTTTTCCCCCGGATTCCCTAAATCTCCCCCATTCCCTCCTCCACACTCTTTCGTTAACCCAACCCCGTCCCCTCCCCAGTCACCTCTTCTCTGGCACCCCAGAGCCATTGTTGCGGCTGGGGCGCGGTCTCCCAGGGGAACTGATGGGGTCAGACATTCATTCATTCAGCTGAAAGTAACAGCACACAGTTTGGCAAAAAAGGGGGTGAAAAGGAAGCCTGTTATAAAATGAAAGCCTTTTATAAAATACTGCTTAATAAATTGTCCAGTAATTCAAGATTACATTAAATTGAACTGTAATTGTGATATGGGATAACTAAAGGACTGGTTTAATGTAATTCAAAGAGTCTATTTGTACTCAGGCAGTATAGAGACATGGCAGCTGTAGGGCCATTTACTTTCATCAGGTGGCGAAGTATAAGCGACAAAGTACAGATAGAGAGAAAGGCCTTGATGGAGGAATTGTAGAAACACTAGACCCTCACCCAGGAGACTGGGATTTAGTCTGGTGTGAAACCAACAACTTTTAATTTTTCAACTAAAACTGCTTGGTTTAGTTTGCAAAGGACTACCCCTGTTACAAATAGCATTTGACGTAATCATTTCACTAGGCTTTATTCATATATACACACACATACATATATATATACATATATATATATATATATATACACACACACACATACATATATATATATATATGTGTGTATGTATGTATATCTACGAGGTTGTATTTTAACTGTACATCATCTGTTCAGCCCTAAAGGATTTTGTGTGTGTGTATGTTTGTTTGTTTGTTTGTTTGTTTGTATGCGTGTGCGTGTGTGTGTGTGTACGTGCACACGCGCCTGTTTGCCTATGTGTATGTTCCTGGCAGGGATGCTGACCTTGGAGGACTTCAGGCGTGTTTATGATGTGTCTGGACGTGCAGGCCAACGACGAGGCGGGAAGCTCCAGAGTCAGTTCAAACAGAGAAACAAACATACATGGCTTTACCAAGGCCCTGGGTCCCACCATGTGCTGCACATACTCAGGAACAGGTAGCCACACATGCACACACTGTCACTTCATCATGCTCTCACAGTAGCAGTCCATACACTCATGATTTATTGTGTACTTCTTATGTTCTCTCTGATTTGTTTTTCTCAGAGTAATCAGCCTGACACGTCTGCCCTCTGCACTGGTTGAGTTGAGTGAACCACTGCAGGTGATTCGCTATGAGCATGGAGACTTCAGCAATGCCCACCATGACAGCAGCCCTTCTCATCCAGAGACTACCTGCGCACATACCCGTCTAGCAGGGAACATATCGGCTCTCACCGAGGTCTCTTGCAGGTATATATGATTAGCATTTTCATTTGACATGTATTTTACATGTGATTTCACAGAGCACCATAATTATCTCCAAATTAATTTAGCTCTTCATTTAACCAATCTGACTGATTACACACAGGTTTATCATACATAATACATTTGGGATATTTATTTAATTGTATATTTCCTCGGTTTCTGGTCTAATGGCTGAATAATTGTTGTAGTTCAGAAACAAATCAGAGCTTTCTCTTCAAAACATTTCTACGTTGATTGTGTTTTATTCAGTGTTTGGCATTGATTGCTTTGTTTTCTCATCTGTTTCCCAAATTGATTACTTTCGAGATAAATATTGCTGCCAAAAACAAAATAATGTCTCTTTTTGGGTCTGTGGAGACGTTTTTTCACAATGATCTGTATTCGTTGTTTCTCATCTTGTTTCATCCCAGGTATCTCACCATGTTGTTCTACCTCAGCTCTGTGGAGGAAGGTGGGGAGACCACCTTCCCTGTTGCAGACAACCGCACCTATGAAGAGCAGGTGAGTGTGCTTTCACAACTCAGAGTCATTGGCCTGCAAAGTTTCTTTTCTTTTCTTTTTTGTTACAGTGAAATGATGATAACTGTATACAACCTGACTGCTGCCTATGACTTGCTGATGTTGCTGGACCATGACAAGGAATCTGACACTTCAGTGTATGCATTTTTTGAAAATAAATGATCAGACACAAGTTGTTTACACTTTTTGTGTGTTCTAGGCACTGGTCCAGGATGGAGTTGATTTGACAGACACCCAAGAGACATGTGCCAGAGGGAACCTGAGAATAAAACCTGCTGCTGGGACAGCTCTTCTGTGGTACAACCACCTCTCCGATGGTAAAGGTATGAGCAGTAAGCTTGGTTATGACAGTATTATACACATATCACACAAGTGCTCCAGTATTTTGCTTTAGGTTTTAAGAAGCAATGGGCAATAAACTACATCTTGCTAGACTTAAGGCTTGAGTCCACAGAGAGCCAATCATTCAAGTCCATTCTTCTGTCATATTTAAAAATGTATCACATTTGAATTCTGCTCTCTATTTTGCTCCTAAATGTGCCTTCCCACATATGCTATGTGAACAACTCTGCCTTTCACAATTTTTTGCCATTGTCAGCTGAGAGGGAGACAATGGACTGAGAGGCTTTGTTGGAACAAAATTTTTCAGTGAAAGTGTTTTCTTTCTAATGGTTTTGACTATCATAAAGCCTTAGGTTGAAATATTTATCTAATAAGATACAGGGCTGGCAGGGCAGCTTTATATATGAGACTGGGTAATTGTTTGGATCCTTTTGAGCTAGAAAATCCATTTTAACATTTAAGATAAATTTAAAAAAAAGTCAGCTCCTTCTTAGAAATCCCCCCCTTTGTTTTTAAATCATTGATTTTTGAAAGTTAAATTAGGGCTTCTAGAAAATTTTCTGAATTTAGTCATCTTTTCCCCCTCGCTAGGTTGGATGGGTGAGCTAGATGAGTATTCCCTGCACGGCGACTGCCCAGTCAGGCGTGGAGTGAAGTGGGTGGCCAACAGCTGGGTAAATGTGGACCCAGATTACCAGCAGCAGGCCCGCTACCAGAGACTAGTTGCTCAAAGGCATCCAGCTAAGTCAGGCATGGAGGAGCATTACCAGCCTCTCTCACATAGCGACCTCCACCAGGATCTATAGCCAAACCGTGTTAATGACAAGAAATAATGACCAGAGTTTTAAAACTGACTCAGTCTTAGATTGATGAAGCCAATGAGGACCTAACAGACTTTTTCACAATGTCAGATGGTGTAGTCAGAAGTTGCACAAGAAAAAAAACATCCCAGATATCTTTTAGTAACTCAGTCCTGTATTTTGTCTTTAATGCCACTGCTTGGATATCCACTTTTACTTAATACATAAGTTCATTTAATTTGAAAAGTTTGCTGAATTTAAACATAGAGTTCTAATAAGTATACCACGATTAAACACAACAATACCATTATTAAACATGCCTTAAAGGAAATATAATTTATTCAGAATAACAATATGTATGAATATCATAATGTAAGCTAGAAATGATTATGACTATGTCTGAGAGATAAGCCTGCTTATCTGCCTTCCGTTTTGGGTTTACTGAGCAACTGCCCCTAATCAGGTCAGTGTTATTAATTGTAGAATTACAATCTTTTGTGACGAGCCATATCATAACTCATTTGTAAATGTGTTCCTAAGGTATTATATGTGAAATAATTAACAACTGTTCCATTTGGTTAGCAGAGTTTGTCATGACATGTTTTTTGATAAGGGTTTTGTCACACCAACTACAAATCCAGCACTGTTTTTGACCGGAAAAAATGCTTGCTTATCACATTGGCTTTGGAAGGCCAGTCCTTCAGGTGTAGTTAAGTTAGGTCTTTCATATTCTAATTTTTTGTGTTTCTTATCCTCACAGCAATTATATCTGTCGAAGAGTATTTATTTGAGTGTTATTTATTACCAGTATGATTTTAAGTTAAAGGAATGTATATTTATTACAGCTTGATGCTGCACTTATTCTGTTGCTGTATTTATTGTATTTGGTAAATGTTATGAAATATATTAAGCAATGTTTTATTATTGGCTTTGTCAGTGTCATTATTCATGCAAAGCTGTTGATACAGACTTTGTTCGCTAGATGTCGCCAAAATATCAAATACAACATTATGAGCTTGGTTCTCATTGTGGTGTAATTGTCACCTGCTGCACTAGCAGCACCACTCTATCTGGAGGCACAATATCAAAACCAATAATAGGTAATACTTATCTTGTGTTCTGCTACTGATAATACAAAAGCAATTAAAAACCCTTCTGTTATTGCATCTGCAGTATGAATACTGGCTGTAAAAAAAGGACACTCTTTCAATCTGGAACATGCCCTTGTTAGGTTAGGTAAGGTAAGGTTAGGGTCATGCATCCCTCACTACTGGGAAAGATGATGTTGAAGATAATGGGGACTACAGCTAGAGGGGGCTAGGAAGTTCCCTTGGGATCTATTTGCCAAGGCTTCTTATGTGGGCCTAGAAATGCTTGCCATTCCCCTGTGATTGCACAGTAGCCCCAAAAACACACAGAAAAGTCATAGGGTATACATATACCAATCAAAAAACTCAAAAACTTTGTAGAGAAAATTGCGTTGTTGATAAAGTAACAGTTACTTTTTTGGAGGCACTTGGTGCTCCTTTGGCTCCTTGCACCTCAATTTGGAAATCTTGCACTCAGTCTCGAGATTTATATAGCAAACAACCAGAGCACCTAACCCAAACGCCAGTAGACAGCGCTCTGGGGCATTTATCTGCAGTTATCTGAGTGTTTTCAGGTCAAGGACGCACGCAGTACAATAAACCCATCCTTGTGACTCCTCTCATTTTGACTGAGTGGTGCTGCTGATGCTGTGCACACCGCACTGGGCTGACTTCAGCCAATCGCGTCAGACGGCGGTGGGAGGAGGCGGAGGGAGCGTCAGTCACAGCTAACGGACCGTGGAGCAGGTCACATTCTTCGTCTGTCGAACCGCGGCATCATGTACAGGTTCATGGACTTCTGACTTGGGCTGCTTAAACAAAACATCTTCACCCTAAGGCGCAGTATACTTTTCATTTAACTGTTCTCCATGAGATTCTTCAGGCTTACCTTCAAGTGCTTCGTCGACTGCTTTTGAATCTCCTTTGTCAACGGCTGAACTGACTGCGGCGCCTTGTGAATTTTTTTCCCCATCTCTTGGCTGAGCTGAGGGTTTTTTCAACGTGTGATAACCATAAAAACTGCGATTTTTTTAATTCCAAGAAGGCGAATTAACAAACTCAGAAAATTAAAAAAGACAACTGGAGCGCTGCATACAGTGGCTGCATCTCTCTGTCTGCCTCTCCGAGCCCAACGGGTGCCTTGTTAGCTAGGCACATTTCTGAAACTTCGGCAGCCCCCCCTGGCTAAACCAACAGCCAGCTTTGCCCTCTGAAAGAACAAGATATATTTTTGTGCCGCTACCCAACAAAATGTCACCTGAGTTGGAAGAGAACAGCCAAGGTGAGTTTGATAAATGAACTCCACTTCTTAATGATGCCTTGTTTATTATGCTATTACATTATATTATTATTAGCCGTAATACTCCAGCACTAGCTAAAACGTAGCTGATGAATTACAGCATCCCTGCCTAAGTCTTTTGTCATTATTTATTACATGAGCAACCTCACTTTAGCTGTACTTATCCTGCCTCAGTCTATATTCCTCATCACAATTTACATATTCTCAAAGATATTTAAATATACGTTTCACACCTGAGCTGACTCAACTACAAACAGGTCAATTTGAAGTTAAATATGGTGCTGAACAGGTGTCACTCCTGGTGAATAGAATAGACACATATTCCTCAAACAAAGTATATTTCAGATTTTACTTCAGTGTCACAAAAGCATCATCATTTAGGCTTGTACTAAATTTAAGTAACATCATTGTACATCAGCCTTTTTCTAATGGTAAGCTGAGTATTGAGGGTTATGTTGACACTGACCACATTTAGACTTGAGAGGAATATATTTTTATTTTCTTTATTTCTTTATTTTCTTTATTTTTTCTAAAAATTATACAACAAAAAAATGTCACAAAACTGTATGTAGATGTTTCTCCCACTAATGATCTTAAACTGCAGGTGTCCTCTTATTAAGTTGCTCTAAAGATGCTGGCATCTCTTACCTTCCCTCACTCTTTTCCCCTCCTCTGCTCACACACCCCCTCAAACTGCTCTGATCTGGATTCAGCTGCCTCGCTTTGCACGAAGCGTCTTACTGATATTATGGCAATGGCAGTAATGAAACGATACATTTCTTTTTTTTTATTTTTCCACTGACAGAATTTGTTGGATGAGCAGTGGGTATGTGGGATAAAGAAAATGAAAGCTTTGTGAGTCATAGATTAGCTTGAGATATACCTTGAACAAGCTCTCTGCTGTGTTGTACCGCAGTACACTCCTCACTCTGTCTGTGAGACGTTCAGAGAGAATGAACATCGAGGGAAGGCTTAGTGATTTCAGTACACCTACAAAATGATCTTAGCCCTAACACTACCTGTGTAAGGGCAGTTTACACAATAAAAATCAAGTAAATTAAGCATTTCAGCCCTGTTGCTCTTGGACATTTTTAATAATTGGCTGAGGTTGTACTGATGCTGAATTGTAATGAATGGAAACCACGTAGTCTCTTTCATTCAGAGCAAGTCTGACCCAGGAGACTGTGGTTCATTTGTCTACAGTGCTGACGTGTGATGTAGTTCTGAATGTGTGTACTTTCGATATAAATGGGGTTAAACTATTTTCTTCTTTAGTAATAATGTAAATAATTTGCAAGTGTTACTTAGAATAATATAATTATTATATAATAATTCCTGCCATCTTATCTGTTTCAATGTTGTTGTTTTTTTTGCCTCCTTCCTTCTTTTACTACCGATTCCTCTCTCTTTTGTGCCCCTCTGTGCATCTTTTCCATTCCAGGTGAAATCAGTCTCCCCCAGGTAGAGGCAGGGAACCTATCCGAAGAAGAGAGCGGGTCAGCTCGCCCCCTTGTGCCTGTGCCTGGAGCAGGCCCGGGGTGTGGTGAGGGCGGAGGGGCTGGCCCACCGCAGACCCAGGATGGGGCTGCAGCTGGGACGGGAAATGGGGCTGTATCAGTACCAGCGGTAGAAAGAGAAACCTGGACAAGACAGATGGACTTCATCATGTCCTGTGTGGGTTTTGCTGTCGGCTTGGGCAATGTGTGGCGCTTTCCTTACCTCTGCTACAAGAATGGAGGAGGTGAGCTATAGGAGGACTGTGTAGTTAATGTAGGTCTCTGTGCCTTGAAAGCACAAATGTTAGAACCAACATATAAGGAGTATAACTTCAAAGTTTCTTAGCCCCAATTTAGTCCATATGAATGATATCTAAGGTTTACATAATCCAAACCAATAATGTCACAATATTTAGGCCATAAGCAAAGCACATGGAGTACTTTGGATCAGATAATGAGTTGGCAGAAGAACTCAACATTAAAGCTATTTATAAAGTACATCACTTTGCAATTTCCATGACTTATATGACCCAGTGTTGTTTGCAATCTGACCAATGATGGTGTTGTTAAATTTACAATTGTAATAATTAACCTTCCCATATGTTAGAAAATGCAGTCATGGCCTTGCAAGTTGAGTAAAAAGTCCAGAATGTCACCTGGAGAAGATGTGTCATCTGCCTCAAACATTGCATTTGTACTGTTGACGAGCTATTAGACAACAATGCGCATCTTTAAAAAGAAAGGCTAGATCTAGAAAATCTTCAAGAGGCAAAAGGTTTTCCAAGACTATATATTTTTTTGTTGTTTTTTTTTTTTTGACTGAAGTCTGTTTGTAACGGTTTAGACGACCTCTGACAGCTTTGACAATTTGTTGGGTAACAGTGAAAAGCAGCATTGCCAGACTCACTGTAAAAGACGCAGTTGGTAGAGAAAGCAGGGCCTGTGTGGCTATGAGCACGTAGCTGAAAAGTTGTGCCCAACCACGTGGTTTTGCTTTATTTATTTTAGCCGCCTGTTGCTTAACAGACAGAAATGGTACAGTGTTTCCACTGCTTTGTTACTGACATATAAGGATATTTGGGTTACTAAATAACTTCCCCTTTATCCTCTCCTCATTCATTTATGCCAACTTGTGCAACAGTAACTTAATCTGAATGCAGCTTTTGGCTTTGGCTTCTCTTATCTTTGCCCTACCCCACTTTACTATTCTTTTATGAGGTGTTTCATTGATATGAAACTAAATGTGTGTGTGTCTTAGTCCAGCCCTCCCTCTCCCTCATGTCTGCGTGTCTTGTGACCCATTGGTCTGATACCCACCTTCTGGTATCGTATAACAATGGCCTGCCTCACACAGTCCACCCCCTGTGCTCTTTCCCGGCACTCATGCAGCATACAAAGGTGCTCTCTACCACTCCTCCTGATAAGGAGGCATATGGATATGTCACACAATAACCATCCTGTGACTGTGCCAGTCCTCTCCTCTGCACCAGCAAGGCCACATTCACTACAGTATTTCATTTTATGTCTTTGGCCAACCCAGGGTACACCTTGTAACACAACAATGTTATCAGATAAGGACCTGGGCTGTAGTCAGGAGCTGCTTGTTGCTGAAACAATGACTTGCTCAGCTGAGGACAGTACAAGATGAATTCCACGCATTTACTATAAATGCGTGGAATCAATGCTCTGCAAATCTCTTTTATTTATATATTTATTTATTTATTCCTAACTCAGCTATTAGGCCTGATATGTCTGGTCCAGTTATGATTAGAGAGGATTTACTTAAGCCTATTAAGGATGTGATTCCTTGATGATTTGGCCAATATGTTTGGGTATGTCAGCGCAAGCATTTTCTCCATTCATTCCATTCACGCCTCCTATTGCATCTCTCTCCCTTTCTCTCTTTGTGGCTCTCACTCACCCACCCCTTTCTCTCATACAGTCGCGCTCATGAATGTTTCCTTATAAGGCTACAGCCCTTTGCTCTCAGAGAATGACATAAAGAATGATGGACTGAATGAGGCACAATTTGTCAATCAAAAGCACTGGTGTAGAGCCAACCGGGTTGATTCTGTGGTATGTCGTTTTAGTTTTTGTTGAACCACCTCTACGACAGCGTTGTCCCAGTTTATTCTGCCTACCTCTCCTGTGATGTATCCATCTTTCCCTCCTTTCTTCTTAGCTACTCTCTGCTCTGCGTCACGGCTGGTCATGTGACTCCCTCCCATCTGCACACTGTGGTGGCATCATCCAGTAATGTTATTATTCAAAACAAAACATTGCAATTAGATGTCCCCAGTTAAATGTCTTATGCCACCTTTTTCCAGATTATAATCCTGACCACAGTAAGCCTCTGTTACAATATGAGGATTAAAAAATAGATTTTTCATGAAAAAACATTGACCATAAACTAACTGCCCTTGGCCACACTACTACCAATCAAAATGTAAACAAAGTCTAGATGTCTCTATTAGGACTAATAACTTCTGCCGTCTGCTGTTGTCTTGTTTTCTGTCTCCATTTTAAAGTCCTTTGTCTGCATCTGCATCATGTAGCTTTCATGTTCAAGGACAATACTAACCAAAACCGTCAAAACACTTGTGGAATGGCAAACAGTGCAGTTATCTCCCACATTAAATTTCAATGGATCTCTTATCTGTGACCTTGTCTGTCCTTCTCCCTGTATTTCACTCTTTTGTCCTTTATAGCTTCCTCCTCCTCTTGGCTGTATATTGTTGTGTCAAGTGCTTGATTAGAAAAAGCCCAGTGTTTGTGCAGCTTGTGTCCTTAAAAACGTGATAAACGTGACTTGTAGCCCAGATATTCTTCTGCTTAAGTGTTTATAGTGTAATTGCCTTCTCAAGAACTAGACATACTTAATGAGCCTGGTTCTATTTTTTTGCTCAAGCAGTTGATTAACCATTGATTTAAACAATCACTCAGTTATGTTAATTTTGTAATAATCTCACGTCTTAAAGATTCTCCTTCTCTCCATCTCTGTTCCTTTTCTGTTATTTTCCCCACTTTTAAGAATGCAAAAGATAATCAACAACATGGTATATGTTGAACACTATGCAATGCATACTAATTTAGACTCTATTTAACAACATTAAACAATAAAAATCATGGGGTGATCCAACTTTGCCTGATCAATTAACAAAATTTGTGTGTTATGATACTTATACTCTGGCTCAAGACTTTTGTTGCATGTACACACACATACACAAGCACTTCACTATTACTCTTTACCACAACTAAAGACTTACCTTTTTTATTAAAAAAAGGGGGGGATGTCTTGTAGTACATGACCGGGAAGTCACAGCCACAACTACACTAACATAAATTTTAAAACTTTACTCAAAGTTAATTTTCTGTCCATTCCTTCCTGAAAAAATGCTGCTTGAACATTAAAGAATGCCGATAATTTTTGCTGCTATCACCTTACTTAAAAACAATGGTAATTTATTGAACATTTACTAGCCATTTGACTTGCAGACAGAAACCAATTATGCCTTGCCAGTATGTCTTAAATATATCTGCAAGGGCCAGTGTCTGATAATATAGACTGCTTTTGCAACAGATGTAATCATCCTTTTTGACATTTACTAAATGTCAAGGAAAGTCCCAGTGTGAAACAGTGTTCCTACCTTACATCAGATACCATGTTATGACTGTGATCATGTGATAAATCTATGTGTTTTAGGTGTTTTCCTGATCCCCTACTTGCTGACTGTGTTCATTGGGGGGATCCCAGTCTTCTTCCTGGAGATTGCACTGGGACAGTTCATGAAGCAGGGAGGGGTCTCTGCTTGGAACATCGCACCCCTCTTCAAAGGTACTTTTCTCTGTGTATGTGAATGTGTCTGACACTCATATTTCTCTGTTGCATATGACCCAAAAATTCCACCTCAATATATCTCCTCTGGCTTCCTGTATGTCAGGTCTTGGCTTGGCCTCAATGGTGATAGTGTTCTTCTGTAACACCTACTACATCATGATTCTGGTGTGGGGACTCTACTTTCTCTTTCACTCCTTTACCAACCCGCTGCCCTGGGCCACCTGTGGACACCCCTGGAACACCCCCAACTGTACACAGGACTTCCGCCGTGCCTGCCACAACCGCAGTGCTGCCCAGTCAGCTCTGTCGTCATCTTCTGCTACCCCCTCCACCCTCCTCCCCAACACCTCCCTGTTGAACCTATCTTCAGCCCAGCTTCTCCTCAACGGCAGCTGCACAGAAACTGAGGGCATGCGTTCCCCTGTCATCGAGTTCTGGGAGTATGTTGTAGCTCTTCTGGAAATTGTTATGGCAGGAGTTGATAAGTGTATCAACAGCATATCAATCAGTCATACAGAATACAATTTTTTATCTAAACTCAAAGCCAGAGAAAATTTAATAAACTAATCTACTGCCAAATTGAATTCAAGGGGTCTTAATAATGTGCTGTTTACTACATGCTCCAGTCTTAGTGCATTATTAAGTAATATTTTCCAGTCAAGCAGATCTTTATTTTGATCATTCAGATGCTGTTTATGTCCTTTTTTCTGGCATCAATCTGATATTTACAAGGCCCATAAAAGTCTAATTTGGCTTGCAAAATATAATTCAAGTTGAAGCTACCTTGTTTAAAGTTTTTTTTTGTTTTTTTCAATGGCTGCAATTTTGTTTTCTTTCTGCTAGACGAAAAGTGCTGCGGCTGTCTGGTGGGCTGCATGAGCCTGGTGAAATCAGCTATGAGATGGTGCTGTGTCTCATAGCCACTTGGATCATTGTTTACTTCTGCATGTGGAAAGGAGTGAAATCTACTGGCAAGGTAAAGAATCATAGTTGCACAATTTATTATTTTTTATATTATGTGTCACTGTTTTGGTTTATGGAGTGCAGTTTAATATTTAAAGCAGGATACATTTGCTGTATATAAAACAGTACTTGCCACTGTTAGGGGTTAGGGAGTGCAGACTAATGTTTGCATGGCTTCATGCATGCAAAGGTTTAAATAATTGCAGCATTTTGCCCCTTGACCCCAAATCAGCTTTGGTATAGTGAGAGGATCAGTGTCTAGACTGAAACACATATGAACACAAGTATAAGACCACGCATTTATTTTTTTGAATTGGTGCACTTGCTTTTTTTCTTGCTTTCTCACGTGTAGAAATATATAAATGCAGCTTAATGTTACTGTAAAGCTATAGTCTCTTACTGAGCTGTAGATCCTTATGTTATACTGCACATACACACTTCTATTTAGTAGTTAAAAAAAGATGCCCACTCCTCATTCCTCTAAATGTGTGTGCTCTCAGGCACTAACATAATGAATGCATCTTTATTTTGTAGCACATGGACATGTCTGTGTTTGCATACTTGTGTCTCCAGGGTAGCCAAAGCTCATAGAGCGAGGGAAAAAATAATGAAGGAGATTGAGCCAGCCAGCCAGCTGTAAGCCGATTAGTAACTTTCCAGTATGTAAATGTTTGAGAGCTGGAAAGGGGCTTTTTCGCCCATGTTCACCCTAGATCAAGGCAAATATGTGCTTTCTCACTCTTTTGCTTTAACCCCAGGGATTTAAAGGGAACTTGATGCTTATGTTAGGTAGCAGGGGGCGTCTTTCTCAGCATAACTCAATAAAGACTACCTTTTGGAAAGATCTGCCCAAAACCCCTGCTATTGCAGGAGGTTTACAAATTGTCTGGCTTTCCATTTACAGGCTACCTTTTCTTCAAAGTAACATGACAGGGCCCATTACACATCTACTACAGGAAGGACCTAATGGGCTTCTACTTAAGACTTGAGTATTTGCAAAGCAGGTAATTGCTTAATCAAAGTGATAAAAAAACATACTTGGGTGCAGTTACATTGAGACTATTGACCATAGCTGATGAACCATGTTAACAACCACTTAACTGTACGAACTAGATTGTTACATTTATCATATAACTACAGTTTTCTGTGTACTTACTTCATGTAATGTGAGGAGTTAAAATGTAATGGGTGTAATGTGGAGCTTTCTATTTTCACTTAATGCAATTTCTAATGCATAGCACTCAAACATCACCTTCCCACCTCCAAGTATACTTTGCACATTGGGCCTACAGTATGTAGAAGTGCCCTTCACAGCTTTCTTTCTCCATCCTTCCATAGGTTGTCTACTTCACGGCTCTGTTTCCATACGTGGTCCTGGTCGTTCTTTTGGCCCATGGAGTCACTCTACCTGGAGCTTTAGATGGTATTGTTTACTACCTGAAACCAGACTGGTCCAAACTTGGAGAAGCACAGGTATAACTTTTGCATAAGCTGCACTTTTGTCTGTATCAGTGCCGTAGCAAGACAAGACAGATTAGTAAATGAACGTCTAACAAACTCAGGAGACTGTGAAACATTATTCAGACCACTCTGTTTCTGATAGGTGTGGATTGATGCTGGCACTCAGATTTTCTTCTCCTATGCCATTGGCTTGGGCGCCCTCACTGCTCTGGGTAGTTACAACCGCTTCCATAACAACTGTTATCAGTAAGTTGACACATACATACATTTTTCTGTCAAGATACTATACATCACTAATAATAACATGAAATACTGTACCAAAGATCAGTTCCTTCTTCCTTAAAAACCCCTCTTTTATTGTATTGAAACAAGTTATTGTTCGGCTCTGTGTTGTTCTCTTGCAACCAAAACAACCATTAGACATAAATAGACTGCATAAGTATGCCAGGTCTTCAGATTTCCTTACACTCACATTTCAGATGTAAGGTCATTTCCCTCCCTGTTCAAAATAGACTTGGACAGGTTGCTTGGAAGAATCATAGCAGTGTCCTTAAGGTCTGAAATTGTTTTATCTCTACAGCATTTTCATTCCATAATGCCTTCTTAAAATACTGTAGAGATAAAAAGGAACAATAAAGGTCAGTTAGGACCTAAATAAAGATAGAAGCGCAGACTTGAGTGGCAATGTCTG
>JAPZDY010000002.1:15753808-15778241 GCA_029783645.1 Ctenochaetus hawaiiensis
TATTATTATCATCAAGACATAGTTTTACCAGTGGGGCACAGTGTGCAGTGCAGATACCTCATTATTGTCACTCGGAGAATGCAGTATCTTAATCTCACTGCAGGCTTTATTATTATTATTATTATTATTATTATTATTATTATTATTATTATTATTACTAATGCCAGCTATTATCAGAAAACCTTGTAGTATTTTTAAACAAGGGTAATATTTGTTTTTCATCATCAAAATCTTTTTTTTTTCTAAATGCGGCGAATGTTGAAGCTGACCAGTGCAAAAAACATTTTCAAAGAATAGTACCCACTGTATGTATGTGCTGCATAGGATGACAAACAGGATAAATGAGCTTAACAATGACAAATATTTAGAAAAAACAAAGTCACTGTTATCTAATGATTTATGTGAGACTTCTAAATATAGGATCACTTTTTGTATTAACTCTTGAATAAATACTGAGATAAATCATTTAACTGCTGGGATGTGGAGGTGAGCTGTTTGATAACCTTTTAAGGGTTGCAGAATTCCTCATGACCTTAAAGGCGAAGTCATGTTTTTTTTTCTGACCTAGTTTCTGAAAAAAAAAACCCTTAACATTATAATTACAAAGCAAGGGAGCAAGCCTATGTTATTTACACAGCACTATTCAGCACAATTTAGAATAGAATTTACAAAGTGATATGGGGGTAGAAAAAAGAGGAGAAGATAAAAGACACTTAATAAATGTATAAAAAAATACAGGTTAAATGCTAGTTTAATGCAAGAGTCCATGATGTAATTGACTAGTGTCTAGCACACAGGATATAATGTACAGTATATAACATAAAGTTCAGGCCGGCGGGAATGTCATGATTTTTATGGACATTTGGTTATTGACCTTAGAGTTTATTGAAAAAAGACAACATTTTGACTGATGATGTTGGTAAATGAAAGTCAGAGCATCATTAAGGTTATTGTATTAACAAAAATTCATAGAAATCCATGCAATAGTGGCTAAGACATTTCACTTAAAACCACAAATGTCAGTCCCAAGTTGGTGCAAGGGGAAATGTCAAAGAGTTAAAAGGGTCAACAGGATTCATCTTTTTAGGACCATGGATAATTTATTTTTTTTTAATATTTCATTCTGGGCCAAACTGCTAACACCATCAAAACAACCCTGCCACTCCTAAAGCTACACTGATCTACCAAGAAATAATGAACAAGAAACAGATTAAAAAAAAAAAAAAAAGTTAGAATAAGTAAAATAATTTCTATTTTGAGTTTGAAAAATTTGAGTAGATATCCATAAAATTGAGCTCACTTGTCAACACAGTCCTTTAAAATGGCTAACAATGCGATTCTCAACAGTTAAACATGCCCAAAACTACATGATTACATAGTAATTGTCATTTAGCAAGATGAACTGGGATCAGAGCTAGCAGCATGACAGCACTGTTATGCCATCAGCACGTTAGCAAGCACATTTCACATAAGGAGACAAGTTCACATATACACGTCCTAACCAGGAGTCACTGATTAATCTGCACTGTCCATAAACTGTAAGGAACACTTTGTTTTGTCCTTACTGTTGTGTCATTCACTACGCACAACTGTTCTTGGAAAAATTGTTGGAAAACAATTAGCTCGAAGTAACACCATCCTGTCAAAATTGGACCTGTGACAGAGACAACAAAATGTGCTTGTGTTTGTGCATTTGTGTGAATATTTGGTTTACAGTGTATCACGTAAGCCTTGCTAGCTAGCTAGTTATTCCCTATTGTTTTTTAACCAAGGTGTCCAAATAAAGTAAGCACGTCCAACATGTAGACACAGGTTCACACTTACCGTAATTGCACGCATGAGAAACCACACAGTTTCAGCCTGTTTGATGGCCACAACTGGTCCATTTATCTGAAACACAAGAACAAATCTGTCTTCTAGCAAACTGCTGATTTAGGTGTATTTTAAAAGTGGACTTATTACAAGATGAAGTATAACTGGATCTGGTTAGTATTTTGTGGAAGATGTTCACATGTCTTAATAAGAAGTGATATAGAAATGGTATTGGGTGGGTTAAGCCAAAATAAAATCCAGACACAGATCTTCGTCATATTCAATGTCTGTGCATTGACATAGTTATTGTCTTTTGCTCTCCACATTGCCACAACAGTTCCTATGTGCTAGATAAACTTGAAGCAAAGGTGAGTGGAAGAAATATGACCACAAAATGGCATGAAATCAGGTCCAGGCACTTAAGGTGGGTTTGACAAACAAAAGGTCAAAATAAATGGACGAGAGTCATTAAAAAACACCAAAATGTGCTTAGTTATGCATTCTTCAGGTTGTGGAGACACAAAAAACAAAGTAATTATAGTTGCAGTCACCACAGGTGTGCAACACTGAATACATGAACCATTTTCTTTGTGGTCTCTAGGGGCAAAGGTGAGTATGTAACTCTCTCTCTCTCCAGTTACTTGAAGTACTCCTGGGTTAGCTCTCCTTTCTATATAATGCAGAAGCCATTTGTTTATAATGTTCAGTCATGTTTGGATTTGTTGTCTTTCATGGTAGTAATTTTTTATTTAATATTTTTATTTGATACTAACATGTCAACACATTGTGGAATTTATTTCATTTCCATTCTTTCATCTGAAGAGTCTCTACAATCTGTAAACCTTGTTGCTCTGATTCTTGCAGTTGAAATCCAGACAGTAAAAAGAAAAACAAGTCATAGAAGACTTGTAGACTGTTTGCCCAGCGACCTCTGGAAACCCGAACAGACCAACAGTACCACTAGCACTTGCTGGTCTATTTTAAACCTTTTTACCAGTGAGCATACTATTGCCCCCCCCTCACAGGCAGCAAATAGCACAGAACACAAGACGGATCTGCAAACAGAAATACAGCAAACTATAAAGAGGAGTTATAAAATCCCAAGGTTTACATTATCTCCACTCAGCAACATATCAATCTTGGCCCTGGATGGTCTCAGGACACCACTGGTATGCAAACTGTTTTTGTTTTTTGCAAATGCTCAGCTAAAGCCATGCTAATTTACTACTACACATACTCTGAACTCTGAACTGACTGTGCATGTCTACAGGGAGATGGCCTGCGTAGGTTTAGCTCTCCCACTCACATAATCGTCCCCAAGAGTTGGTGGGACAACGTGCTTAGGGGCGTAACCAGTGTAAGACGCTGATCAACCCTGCAGGCCTCTACAAAGAGAGAGCAAAGGCACTTATTCTCTGTCCTAACCAACCAAACAGCTTCTGAGAGGCACCACTCTGCTGTTTGTCATTAGTAGTAATGTTTTACTCTCTGTCGTGTATTTTCCCTACAAGGAACTATGCTATATATTAGAGTTTTTTTCTTGTGCTGCCACCTCTGTATTATGCATGAGTCTAAACTGATTTTTTTATGAATGACCTAAGTTGTAGTTCAAATTAACATACATGAAGTTCAAGAGGGATGGACCCAGTGAATTTAATGGGTTTAGATAAGATAAGATACGAGACGAGACAAGACAGTATAAGCTTACATAACATAAGATTACATAAGATAAGATTTAGTTCAACACGCAGCTGAAATCAACTTCAACTCATCAAATCAATCAATCAAACTTTATTTATATAGCACTTTTCATACATAATAAAATGCAACTCAAAGTGCTTCACAAGATAAAACAATAAAATAACGAAACATAAAACAATAAAAAATGAAAGCCCGTCCCTCCCACCCCCACATATAGACCCGACCCCCCCCCACACACGCACAAACATCCCACACTCGCACTCACACACACCTGCACACACGCCCACTGCACACACGCCCACTGTCCCAATGAGACAGTGCAGCGATAGACCAAGACACATTATTCCACATTATCATATTCTTCATCTTCTTCACTCTCACTGCAATTTTCACAAATAACTAGATATCCCAAATGTTTTGTGTGTTCATTGTTTTTATGATCAAGTGATCACAGGGAGTGAATTTATGAATATATTTACCAAAAACCTCAGCTAAAAAAAGTGGAGTCAAATGTGCTTCGTACAAGGATCCAGTTCACATAACATAATTATGTAATACATTCAGCCATCAATCCATCCTTTGGCTTAAATGCAGTGTTACAGTCAGACTAGTTGATTCACATTTTGATTAAAATGCTGTGCTTTGAGCTTAAATTACATGTCATAGAAAGCCAAGATGAAAACCCAACGTTTGACTGACAGCTTGCAACAAGGTTCTTTTTCTTTGATATGTTGAAAAGATAAAATCTCAGAATAAAATAGATATCAAAATAAAAAAAAACATAAAAAATGTGAAAGATTAAAGCAGTGGTTTCAAAAAAATGTCAGTTTTCAGCTGTTTATCATAACTTCTAAGATGAATGATGTAAATAAGTGTCTGTGGATTAAAAAGGTCACACTGTTCAATATTTCACAAAAGCATTAACATAAAAGTTGAATATGTGAACAATAATTCCTGTCTCATTTATCGTCTCATAATCTCTGAGTGTTATTTGTCGACTTACTAGATCCTCAGAACAATTAATAGTTCTGTACTTGTTCTTAAGTAAAATTTTTAGTGATTTAAGTTTGTATATGAACCAAACTCCACCTTCATTTTCCCTCTTTATGTCTTTGACCCTCATCTGCCACAAGGTCTTTCTATCTGCTGACTCCAGTGATACACACATCCAGATCAGCAGTCTATGGATGCTATGGTGCTGGATTCTGCTCGGGCAGAGCATGGCTCACTTCTGCTCAGGCAGCTGGAAAGAATGAGAACAACTGAGGAGCTCACTGATGTGGTGCTGCTGGCAGAGGGAATTCGCTTTCCTTGCCACAAGGTGGTGCTGTCTGCATTCAGCCCATATTTCCAGGTGAAATGGCCATGAATTTACTGAAAGTTATTGTGCTGATATAAAATAATACATGACAACATAACAGCAAATTTGTTAATGATGCTATGAGACTGTCACTGTGTCTTGTTCTATTTTTTTAAAGAAATCCCTTTTGTACAGGCCATGTTTACATGTGGTCTGAAGGAGACCCGAGGAGGAGAGGTGCCTCTCAGAGACACTCCTGCTCAGAGCCTGGAACTGCTGCTGGATTACATGTACCGAGCTCATCTTCCACTTTCCAATGACAACATCCAGGGAGTGGCTGCTGCTGCCTTCCTTCTCCATGTAGATGGAGCCTTCAGGTGAGGAAACAGCCTATAAATTGATCATTGTCCCATATGAACTAGTGCACTTCTTACTACAGAGGAAGTAAGAACCGTACAGAGGGCAATGACCTGTAGCATGTTTGAAGAAGTGCTGAGTATATATATTTTGTTGCCTTTACTTCTTTGTTGTCACCTCTCTTAGGTTGTGTCAGAGCCACATGGAGGCCCGTATGGACCCTTCCAACTGTGTCGGTCTGTACCATTGGGCAAGAGACCTGGGGGCCACCAGTCTGGCTGACTGTGCTTTGAGATACCTCTGCCAACACTTTGCAGAGGTGGAGCCTACTTGTAGTGCCAAAAATTCTCTCAGCTTGAACTATAAACTTATCTTTTACTGAAATAATTTCCTTATAATACATTTAAAAGGGCACCTCAGGACTTACTTGCAACAAAACAGAGCGGAACAGATGATCTGATTGCTCTTTGATTATGCTCATTGTCAAGCTCCAATACATTTTTATCCATAAAATCAGTATAAAACATGAGACAAAAAGACAGTGGCAAAAAAATTTAATTAAAAAAAACCTGTATAACATTTTATCAGCTTTACAAATGAAAGGCTGTCTTTCAACTACCTTATGCTGCCATCAGGGGGCAGAGATCAGTAGAATTTTTTTTTCTTTTTGGACAGTGATGTGAGAGATGTTGGGATGCTTTGGAATTACAGTGTTAATTTGGTTCAGATTTTCATATCATTTTTTTTTTTACCATCCTCTTCAAAGAGATTTTCCTTAACTCACTCAATTACCTTGTTTCCCCCCTTTATTTTGTCTTGCTGTCTTTAGGTTTGTGAGGAAGAAGAAGTGCTGGAGCTGGATGCGCAAAGTCTTGGGGATTTGCTGGGTTCAGATGACCTTAATATATCTCAGGAGCAGGTTGTGCTGGAGCTGGTGCTGCGGTGGGTGGACAGGAGAAGGGGGAACTCGCAGAGTGAAGCCAAGGCTGTGGAGTTACTAAGACATGTCCGGCTGGAGCTTGTGGACCCTGGATTCCTTCGTAAAGCCAGAAGGAGAAATCCGGTGAGAGATGAAAGGGAGAGAGGGCTGTGGAATTAAAGTCTATGTTCTTAATCCAGATTTTATCAATAGATTAGTAGATTTACAGACTATCATGCACTTTTGTTCCAGGTATTGCTGCGGGATGCTGAGTGCTTTGGAATGATTGATGCTGCCCTCCAGACCTCAGGTCTCTGTGAGAAGTCAGCTCTGCCTAGGCCAGCCCTCCGTTACGGCATGGAGACCACAGACCTGCTGCTCTGCTTGGGTGGAGTGAATAGGGAGGGTGTGCCTGCCCGCCGTGGAGGACTTGCTGACCTTAGTTTTGGCTTTGCTCCCAATGGCAGAAAGACTTTTTACATCCCTTCTCCGCTGACGGGCTGTGGAGGCATGGGACAGATCACAGCAGGGGCAGTGACGCGAGACAACAACATCTTGGTGGCCATAGAGGCAGAAGATCAGCACAGGATGAAGAGGGTGGATATCTACAGGTGTTTATGTGTGCTCATGTATAAAACATCCATATTTCTGAGTGGCACTGCAGTCAACACCAGATCTAAAATGCCTGTTAATGTTCCAGGTATGATAATTCAGAGGAGAACAGCTGGGTGGAGCTATGCTCGGCAGCATACAGGGACATGTATGCTTTAGGGCTGCTAGGGGATGGCATCTATATTATTGGTGGTCAGATGAAAGTACGTAATCATTACATCATCACAGACAGTGTGGAGAGATGGTCACTGAAGGGAGGTGGCAGCTGGCTCAGCTTCGCCCCTCTGCCTCTTCCTTTAGCCTGCCACTGTGCCATCAGCTTAAAGGAGCATCTCTATGTGCTGGGCGGCTGGACACCACAGGTACACAAGACACAGAGCTGTCACAAACATTTACATGTCATTATAACTGTGCAGTAAACATAAATACTGAAGTGTCCTTGAGCAAGAGGATGCTGGGTCATTTTAAAGTGCAGGCTTTCCTGTTAATCAAAAGAGTTTATCAACTTAAAAAATGAATTTTTAGTTGTTAAACTCAATAAATAAGAATGTTTTTAATGAACTTTAACTTGGATTGTTGCATTAATGGTCATTCATATTTTATGTTATAGAGATATACTTTCAATGAGATGAAAAATCACCATATGCACAATTTAAAAATTCAAGATTTTGGGGCCCTCAAGCAGGTCCAGACTAAGGTAATAATTCTGATCAGAAATGTTTTGTCAGCAAAGACCAGCATATTCACAACAGACCTTGTACAGACTGCTTTGCCTCTTTAGTTGAATTGTTTATTATTTCTTTTTTTGTATTTGTTGATTTTCACATTTATTTGTTTAATGTTTATTTCAGAACTCAGAGTTATTTGGTTTTGTTGCCAAATCCTCATTTTTAAGATGAAATCATTTTGACTTTCATAATTAAGGCTACAGGCATTGATGCACTTTGGAGTGCCTGATTAGCCCATGTCCCTGTACAGGCCTGCCCTCTAGTGGTAGCATCAGAAAAGAGTCAAAAAAACAAATAGAAACTGCAACACAATTGCCCAGATCAGACACAGGGAGACTAATATGAATGAGCTGAAACTGTGCAACATCTCATTTATCTGCAACAAGACCTTATTCTGATGGAATAACTAAAAATTTGTTGTAATGACATCAAAAGTCTACTCATGGTGCTTTAAAGCAACTCTATGATTTAAAACAGTTATAAGCTCTTGTGTAACATTTCCACATTAAAATGTAAATAAACAACAATATCCTTCTTACATATTTTATTGTGTACATATATTATCTTAAATGTTAAAATGTTAAACAATGTTAAAACAGAAAAATCCTTCACCTGTCATAAACATCCCATGTAATACTAGTAAGGGAGTCAAGAAAGAATTAGGTAAACATGACTCAATATTGCACAAGTAAAACTTAACTTTGCAACTAAATTACAAGGTCTGTGAACATTTCTGCCTGAGTCGGTCAGATTTATTATTTTATTGGTAATGGCAGCTGCTGAACAATGAAATAAACAAATCCGTCCCTTGTTTTCTTTGCATCGACCAAGAGACATCTAGTTGCAGGAACTACATGTTGTCCACTTACAGTCAGTTGATGAAAGAATCAGAGTAATGTTTACCTTCTCCATCATTTCATTTCTCTCGTAAATTTCTAGTCTTTTTTGTCCTCCTTCTGTCTTCTCCCCTCTCAGCACCAGCCAGATGAGGAGCCTGACAAGCTGAGTAACCGTGTGTTTCGGTTTGATGCTAGCAAGGACAGGTGGACAGAGTGTGCGAGGATGAAGTACTCCAGGTACCGCTGCGGCTCAGCTGTCCTCAATGGAGAAATCTACATATTAGGTCAGACTACAGGACAGACTGCAACTTTAACCCTAAGTATTATTCTGCAAGAGAAAGAATGGAATAAAATGTTTGTGTGTTTGTGTGTTCAGGTGGTATAGGATGTGATGGGGAGGACCGTGGACAATCACGTCGCTGTCTGAGCTCTGTGGAAATCTATAACCCAGACACAGACACGTGGAGGGTGGGACCAACCCTGCCAACATCTTTACTCTCCCACCGAACAAGTGCCTCCAATATCGGAGTGGTGGAGGGCAAGCTTTACCTCTGTGGATACTACAAGGGGGCCGGTCAGTTAGTGAATTTCTGTCTTTAGTTTGTTAAACAGCTTGCTTTGAGTGGTTGCTCAGAAAATGTCTTCTCATTAAGTTCAGCTTCTGAATGCATCCTATTGCAAGCTTGTGTATGCATCAGAAAGAGAGAATGCCAGCTAACTGGTGAGGCAGTTTCTCTGGAAATTAGATTTTGGTTGGCCATAACTTACATACTTTCTCTCATGACTGCAGGCCGTCATGAGATCATCACCAAGGAGATTTTGGAATTGGACCCTGCGGACAATGTGTGGACGGTGGTGGAAAGAAGAGCAGCCATGCATGACAGCTATGACGTCTGTCTGGTGGCCAACCTCAATCCTCGAGACCTCTTCACACCCTAATTTATATCCTCCTGACTCTGAGCAACAACGCCAGGGGCCAGGATGTGAAGGAAACAAGGCTCTGTCTCTAAAACCTCATACAACTTCATCCAAATCTGACTTGACTCTTGGACTTGGCACATAAAATGGTTCAATCAACAAATCCAAAAACCAAAAGAACAAAACTGATTAGTTTTATTGAAAGTGAACCATATGACCCTTGTAAAAACTATTCATGTGAACGTTTTCAAATCTCTCACTGCTTAATGTTTGGTTTGGGAAAATGAAACCACTTTAATAAGGGTAGGAGATTGTGGTCATGGTTGAAACCAATGCTGCTCGTTGCTAGGGGACAGAATGCAAACTGCAGTCTCTAGTATCACACGCTAACGCCGTCTTTGCTTCTGACAAACAAAGGTCGCTGCTCACATGACCACACAAGGTTGACTGACACAAAACATTTCAAGGAAATAGTTCACCATGTTTGGAAATATGCTGATTTTCTTTCTTGCTGAGAGTTAGATGAGAAGAATGATACTACTCTCATGTCTCTTATTTAAATACGAATCTATGGCCAGAAGACCATTAACTTAGTTTAGCTTAAAGACTAAGATTGGAGGTCAACTGCTAGCCGGGCTCTTCCTAAATTTGGTGAAAAGAATCAAATGCCAACCAGCACTAAGCTTTTGAATCACTGGAAGCCAGATTTTTTTTACCTTTGAACAGGCTAACAGTTTTATTCTGTTTCCAGTCTTTGTGCTAAGTTAAGCTTACCATCTTGTCTGACATTCTTGTGGTGAGTCTTGTAGCCAGAGCAGCACATTGAAAAACTTAATAACTGTATAGAGTTAATAAACACTTACTAGAGTCCTTATTAATGGTTAGTAAACAAGTTATTTCTTTATAGTTCAGTACTAAATCGTTATGCAGCATTTGTAATGTGAGCTCAGATTTGAGGAAATGAATCTTTCAACTTAAGTTGGTTAGTTCTTTCTGCTATATAAGTTATTTAGGATTCTTGCTATAGACTCTTTGACTGTGAAAAATTGCACAGTAATTACTTGTTATCATTGTAAAGTGCGTGTAAAAGATGATTAGATGATTCAATAATTCTTACACTGGTATTTAAGCCTTCACATATGATATATAACCTACAAGTGAGTCTTATTTTACAGTTCTGAAATCCTTTCACTTATATTTAATTTTCAAGTCCGATAATAATATTATAGTTTAATTGCTTTCCACGGACCAGCAACCTTTTTTTTTTATTTATGGGTTGGTCTGGAATAAAACAAATGGATTTAATCCTGCAGGAATTGCTCCTCTCTGACTTCAAAGTATCTTCCTTTAAGTTTCTTCTAAGTCTTTACAGGAATTTATGTTATTCTGAGCTCACCCCATTCAAAGCATCAACAAACGAACCTGACTGAAGTGGTGGATTTAGGGTGAGTGTCTGACCCGCATGACATTCCATACATGCCTTCATCTCCTCTCTCCTGCTGCTGAGCCGGTCAAATATGAGCCCTCGGAAAACCCAAACTGATCCCAAATGAGTGTGACGTGCCGGGATGTTGCTATGAGAGCTGGCATTGGAATGAGGAGGCTCCACCCATCGAAGCGGACCATGTGGTTCCCATCGCTCCTGTTGCTGTGTGTTTGAGGAGAGAGCGAGAGATGAGAACACTCTGCTGCTTTGATGGATCGGATGAGTTTTCAAAATCTACTTATTTCTTTTTAGGAAATTAATCTAGTTTGTTTCCTTGATAACGCTATATATGGGCGACTTCTCGGGCATAAACAAGCGCTTCAGCGGCTTTTGTCCAGAGCTCAAAGTAATTTGGGGTTCCAGATCTAGTGACGACCGCCGCTCCTGACAGGTGCGCACAGTGCGCAGTGAAGGATGGGCAGACGTGAGGCAGACAGCAGAGGCGCAATGAACACCAGCCACCACTCTGAGCTCAGCTGTCTGCAGGACGCGGCGTCCGGCGGCCACCGTGCCGGTGAGGAGTCCCCCAGGATGGACAGCCGCCGTCCCTGCAGCGAGGACCAGCGTCAGAGAAACCCAGACGTGGAGGCGTTGGGCCGCTCACCGACTGCCACAGCACCGATGGAAGTGAAGAAGCACCAGCACAAACACAACTTGAAACACCGCTATGAGGTGATGGAGACTCTGGGGAAAGGCACATACGGCAAAGTGAAGAAGGCGGTAGAGAGAGCCAGTATGAGGACGGTGAGTGTTGGTAAACATTATGTAAAATATGATTTCAAGCTTTCTGCGGCTGCGATGTTTCTCCTTTTTTTAATCATTTTAAACATTTAACATGCAGAATAAAAGAGTGTTAGTGCAGACTGATGTGGGCTACATGTTATTAAAACTAATGCTTGACCTCCTAACAACCTCTGACCCTGCAAAGATTTGTATGCGACACATATATCTCATGCCTTTGTCTTTGTGGGAGGTAATCAACAATCTCCCTGTGAGTGTGTTTGAGATTGTGCATGCGTGTGTGTGTGTGTGTGTGTGTGTGTGTGTGTGTGTGTGTGTGTGTGTGCACGTTTAAACACGAAGATTTTTTGCTGTTCCAACCATGTTGCTAACTTGTTATTAAATATTAATTTAGAGGTGGAGTCAAGCTCATGGATGGCATGTGTGAATCTGTGTATGTGTATGTGTGTGTTTGTGTGTGTGTATGTGCGTGAGTGAGTGACCTCATGGGTCCATGCTGAACTCAGTTCTTGCTTCCTCTGCTGCCAGGCTGAGATGCCTTTGGTCTGACTCACTCAGCACTTGAACAAGGGGATAAAATTACTACAATAGGTCTCCTCAAATAGGAGCCTGACCCCTTTTTACCAGGACATAATCACTCACACACACGCGCACACACACAAACACACACACGCACACACACATATGAACATACTTAGGCAGACATGATATAATGTTTTGATGTTTAACTTTACATTCAGAATATCTGGGTTAAAAACCGAATATGGAGCCTGATTACTAGAATAATCCCTCACTCTGCTGTGATCTGAGCACAAAAAAGACAGATACCTCACTAGCCTTGAATTTTCTTTCTATTTTTTTGGTAAACAAACACACTGTAATAGGGATAATCTTTTTGTAATCAGATTGTGGATGTGAGACTGGCATAATGTCTAGCTACTTTCACTGCAACACTAAGACCCACATAGCCAGAAAAGGGGCAAAAAGAGGAATTGAAAGACAGAGAAAAGGTAGGAAATTGATGGACAAACACAAAGAGAAAGGGGAGAAATATCTTTGCAGTGTGTGTGTGTGTGTGTGTGTGTGTGTGTGTGTGTGTGTATGTGTGTGTGTCTGTGTGTGTGTGTCTGTAGACAAGGGGGAAAATTCTGAATTCTTTGAGCTGGTAGCCAGCACATACCAAGGATTCTTTGAAACAAAACGGACATTATTTTTGGAAACAAGACCAGGGGGCTGCTGCTTGAGTAAGGGAAATGAGGCAGAGGAGGAAACCGTTTTAGAGCAAGAAGAAGGAAGATGAGGAGGAAGAGTGTAGAGTTGAAATAGTTTTAGATAACAGTAAAGAGCTAAATTGAGAATGACCCTGTAAAATCTTTGAAGTCAAGGATGTAAACAGAGTAATGGTAAATGGAAAGGATAATGAATACCAGGTCTCGAGTATGCAGGGCCACTCATCTGTGCTGTAGGTCTCTAACTCTGGCTGGGAGCCTGAGTCTGAAAAATAACATTAGCATTTTTTGTTTTGCAAAATACATTTTAAACTTTATGAAAAGAAACACATCTTTCTCAGATAAGTGTGGCTTTTAAATTGTGGACCTCCATTTGGACAGAAAGATAATCATGTTTGTTTTGCTGCCTTCTTAAAAGCAAAATCCCGTACAGCTGGGTTTTTTTGTTATTGGATTAAATGAAAAGTTTGACATTTTGGAAAACACACTCGATTCTGTTTCTTACTGAGAGTTAAACAGAGAGACAATTGATATCATTTCTAAATCTCTGTTCAGTTTGAAGTAGCAAGTTGTTAGCTTAGCTTAGCATTAAGACTGGACACAGGAGGAAACATCTGGCCTTGGTGAAGCTATGCTATCCAGTGGCTGGTTCTAATATTGAGAAGACAGATATAAGAATTATATTAATTTTCTAATCTAACTCACAACATGAAGGAAAACTAGAGGAACTCCCAAAATTTCAAACCATTACTTTAACTAGGCTGTAGCCATAAAAAAAAAGGGAACCATGCTAGTATTTGTTTTTGCTTCCAAACATACGCAGCAGTATTTTAGCAGTACTGGTTCCTGGTTGTAGCAGGGGACAGTGTGTGCGTAGCTGAATGATGAGGTCGAGAGTCTATTTGGAAAGAAGCCTGTATAATCCTGCTGTTAAATCTTTCACAGATGCAGCAGTGATCTTTACTGATGCTCAGGCTCTGGGGATGCGTTGTGTGTGTGTGAGGTCATGATGGGGGTGGGGGGTGGAAACTGACTAGCTTCCTGTCACATTATTCTCACAGACAAATACCAACATACACACACACACACACACACACTAATGTAACACCTGCAACAAGTCAGCAGTGTAAAGATTTGTGTAATGGAGGAACATTATTGTGAAGATACAAATTGTGCACTGGAATCATTACATAAAATGAAAAGGAGTAGAAGAGGAGGGGAGAAAATATATATATTTTACATTCCGGCTTTAAATTAAGTCATGCTATGAATATCACTATATTGTGTGTATATTGTGCATCTGATCCGTACCAACAACATATACAGTGATTTCCTTTACTACCCTCATTATCTAATGATGCAAAAGGATTTTGGATTACTTCAGGATGACTCACACACATAGCTACTTCTCTTCCCTACATGCATCCTGTTACAGTTTGGCACTTTTGGTCCACATCTCACACGAAGCACATTATTTGGATGAACAATGAGACATTGTTAGACAAAAAGATACCCTAGAGGTCCTACATGCGCAGAACATTTGCATGCGCATGATGAGATCATACTCACACACACACACTTCCTCTGCAAGCATGCCCCTTTAAAAATGCTCTTAGTGCCATGAAAGCCAAACTACACCTCTCTTTCTTCTTTGTGCTCCGCTGGTCTGAAAGCCAAAGCTGGGGGGTAAGTTGGAGCCTCGATGGTACAATACAAGCTTCTTTGCTTTAAGACCACATACGTTATTCATGCCTTTCACCTGATAGCTGCCACCTTAATCCTCTGTCCTCATCCCTGCAGTTCATAACGATTTCTTCCCTTTCCTTCCTCACATTGCTCTCCCAGCCGGCAGATATTTAGGTCAGAAAACATTTTGGAGCACACAAGCATACACATGTTAACAGTCCCCCAAGCTTGGGCATGTGCCATTCAGCTGACCACCTAAAATATGTTGCCTGGCAAAGTCTACTGATATGAGAAATTTTTCATATGATATAATCTTCATATAAAGCACATCTTTACTGAAAAGATACGATCCTAAAATCACAAATATTCTCCTCCACTGGATAGCATCATTTCAGTAAGAGGTCAGGTCAGTCCTGAGATTGCTGTGTTGTGTAACTATGGCAGTCGATGGAGCGTGTGAATTGTGTCTTCCAATATCTCGTAGACGTTTTTCCGGCAGCTGAGAATGCTGGAGTTGTGACCTGGAGGAGAGGCCTGCTTGCCCTAGGGACATTGTTAGGGTTGACAAGGGATTGTACAGGGGCATAATCAGTGGTTGTTAGAATGTCAGCCTCACAAAGTAGTCCTGAAGACTTGTCTGCACATTAAATCACATCTCCCATGCTTTGGTTGTCCTAATTTCAGTTGATAGTGTTTCTAAATAGGACAACAAAATGTCCTTTTATTCATTTACTTATGCTTTGTCCTTTGATGGTGACACCAAAACAGAGGTCCCCGTATGAGCCCCTGAACCTCTTTGTATAGAGTCTCTGTCATGTTACTTTTACAGAGAGATTTAAAGGCTCATGTTGGGGTGTCTGTTTTGGTTTTGTGTGTGTGTGTGTTTAGTGATTTGGAGTTACGTTGGGGTACATTGAGTGCCTTGGATTAATGAAGTAGAGTGTGAACATTGCAGCTGTCAACCTTCTGCCTCTGAGCCTGCTCAGATCACAGGAGCCCTGCTCTCACCATCCAGTCCTCAAAATCCACATAATCACCTCTAATGCCCAGAGATTTGATTTGTGTCTGTGTGTGTGTCTATGTGTGTGTGTGTGTGTGAGTGTGTGAGTGAGAGAGTGTGTAATTGCATCCGCAACATGTATGTCTTTGTTTTCATGCATGTCTATACAAGTAATACATAAACAGTGTTTTTTTTGCTCACTTTTTTGATTGTTTCTGTGAGACAGATGGTAAGTAAACTAGTAAACTGGTAGGTTTACAAAGCATTAAATTGAAGAGGAAAGTGGGCAACAACAACAAGGGTCATACAAAGTATCACCAGGGTAACCACTTACCCCAGATAACCTAATGCTGTTTTCTTGCCATGTAAGATGAGTTTTAAGCTGTTTAAGTACTGCCCTTTTTAAAGTTGTTAACCATTCACACTTAATCACTTAAGGGATAAAAATGTGTGTGATTTGCACACAAAGGTTTATATTACGTATATGGACTAAATAGTGTGTCTTCATTCTAAGGTGGCAATCAAGTCGATACGCAAGGAGCGCATCACCGACGACCTGGACAAAATTCACATCCAGAGAGAGATTGAGATCACAGCCTCGCTCAGACACCCCAACATCATACGCTTCCACGAGGGTAAGTCTGTGAACACGACACATACACACACAAACATACACATTGTATGCGCGCAGGTCCTAAATATCACTATGAACAGACCTCCGTTGATCTGCAAAAGCCATTAAAACACATCAATGAGAGACACATTATGAAAGACACAAAGTAGCACTGTGTAACACATTTGACCCTACATAAACCTTCCTGCTGCTGCAAACAGCCGAAAACAATCCTTACCTAATGTACTCTGTGCTCTTGTTTGAAGTAATGTTTGCAAAAACTACAGCCCCCATCTGTGTCAGGAAATTCATTAAAATTTTGAAACGGAAACTTTTCATTTGTGAATTATTTTGTGTTTTACAATTTTTTCGCTCTTTAAAAAAGCAGTTGAGAGAAGCATTACATGGTGCTGGATAATTTTCTTTATTTAAAGTATTTGTTTATCATCATCATAATAGTGAGTATTAGTAGACTTTTCCTGTAGAGGCTCCTATATTTAGTATCAGTTGATGTGTCTTTCCTGTTGTCACTTCTTGTCATGTAAAAGAGAAATTGTATAAGATTGATATGAGCATATTTCAAATTCAGTCTGAGGCATGTGAAAATATCAACAGGGAACTGCAGGTCCTGTACACTTACTGGTTACTTGTACTCCGTAGTTATGTTGTTTTGAACTGTAAACCTTAAGCAGGTACCTCACGAGACTCATACAGGGGTACAATAGCGTTAACAAAGCCTGGTTTCATTTAACATTTGAGTGCACAGTTTGAAGAATAACAAAATTTCTGCAGTAACACATAAAGAAATTCAGAAACAGACTCATTATAGGAATTCAGATATACGCTGCACATTTACCCACACATATCAAACACTTAAGCCTCCTAATTTTTCGTGTCTTAATTTCTACACAGGAAGACAACATCTGTCATTGCCGTGTAGTGAAGAATCCACTAAGACTCAAATAAACACATCTGCATAATACCATGCTGTAAATGTGCCCCCTGTCTTGTGCAGTGTTTGAGAGCCGGGATAAGATCGTGATTGTGATGGAGTATGCCAGCAGAGGAGAGCTGTACGACTACATCCAAGAGAGGAGAAGGCTGCCAGAAACAGAAGCCAGAGGAATCTTCAGACAAATCACATCTGCTGTCCACTACTGCCACAAGGTTTACATACACTCACATGCACACTGTAAATACACACATACTTTCTGCAAACACACACACTGGGATTCGGTATAAATTTGGGAACCACATGAAGGCACGTGCTGATTTGCATGCTGCAGTATTCAGCTGTGCACAGGCAAATACAGTACCACTAAACCGGCTAAATCCTAATCCTAATACTGCAGAAAAACTTGACTTGAGTTTTCAAGTCTCTCTAGGTCAAGAGCGCATTATCCCTTGATTGTTTTCTGCAGTCACACACTGACACATTTAACAAACATGCTGCTCAAATGAGCTTCCGTCATCCCTCCTCATTACTGTGAGCCCTGTGGCAAATGAACAAACTCTGCTTTGTTTTTTAATTGTTGTGTAAATAAAACAGCAGTAGCAGAAAACTGGAATAATTAAGGAAAATCCATAATTGTTAATGCCTGTTTTAACAGAAGAGCAGTACAATAAGGAGGTAAAGAGTTGTGCCTTACAGTCAGCTGAGCTGGATGTGACTGAAATGGTTTGTTTTCATAATAGTCCTGTTTTGGCAGTTTGGCTTCTTCATGAATTACTCACATTAAACTCACAGATTACCATTCAGCTCCTGCAGATCTGTAGTGGGCGGTGAGGTGGATTTAATGCTCCTCATGCCCTCAAATATTGTCCCAAAATAGACACAATGTTCCAGCATGAATGAATAATTGAATGTGCCTCTGAGGTATGCAAGGCACATGGAGGGATTATTGAGGCTTCGAGCGAAGAATGAAAATAATTCCTAAAGGCACTTGCTATTATTGTCCAAATCCATTCACTGTCATTTAAAAATAGACAAAAAATAACATAACCAAATATATTTCTTTCTTGTGCTTCTCTTTCTCCTCGTCTCTGCCTTACACACACACACACACGCACACACACACACACACGCGCAAACACGCACACACACACTCACACACACTCACAGTCGACATTCTGTACATACTGTGCACAAAACATAGTCTAAGGTCATGAGTCATTTCCTCCACTTCAGTGGTCTGAAGAGGGTGTAATTAACGAAAAACAGGAGGCTATTCTGGCTCATTAGCCTGTGATTTTTAGAGAAACTGACAGCAATGTTTAAAGTTTCCCTGTATCACAAGGCTGCCTGGGTGGCCACAGTTATCCCTAGCGGAATTGTCTCTTCTTATGTTTTGCTACCTATTCAGCGTCAGGGAAATGTGAGTGATTCTGCACCTCATTTGTCTTCCCAGCGAACCACCAGTGTGCTATGGCTCTTCCTTACCGTACTCCACAGCTGTCTGCACTCTGTGGGCTCAGTTTGGCTTCCAGGTGCTTAATGCCATCAGGAAATCTAATCATATCTCATTAAATGAATTAAGCCAAACAAACCACTTCCTCATGCCTGTCTGTCCGATATCTTAGACATTTGGCCTTGAAACATGAAGCCGATTAGAACGTTAGTGTTTATAAAATTACAAATGAAAGAGAAGTACCCTGTGCCCCACATACTTGATTTATATTGTAAACTTTAAATATTTCAGTCTTTTGTTTGCCCGCAAAGAGAAAATGTCTGACTGTAAACTGGAGGGTGAAGAAGTGCAGGACCTCATGTTGCTTTTTTTTTTGCAGAACGGTGTTGTGCATCGAGACCTCAAGCTGGAGAACATCCTTTTAGATCAAGACCTGAATGTGAAGGTATGATTTACAAACACACACAAACTGAGCCTTCTAATCACTCTCTGACAGAAGAAGTGTGATCAAACATGTTTAGAAAAAAAAGCTTCCTCTTGAAAACAAGTTGTTCATTCCTGAATAAAAACATAGATGCCCTTTGACAAAAACATTGTTCGCCTGGGTGTTAAATATTACATGTGCTATTATTATTGTTCATCTCAAGACCCCAGATTGGAATTTTGTTTCAGAAAGTTTATGCAAATAACATGACACACTGGCTGATACGTTTCAGGAAGCAATCCTTCTCTACTGCTGTATCAATTGCCATCCCCTAAAAAAAAGGCAAACAAAGTAAGCATTCAGAACATACATTGGAGCACTTTCAGCCCACAGTAATTTAATGTGTTGTTAAGCCAGGCACTGAGAACCAGCACAAACATACTGCCAAGTCTCATCGAAGATCCCTGGGGTCATTTTTTGCCTTATTTGGGTACTCCTCTCCTTATATGGGAGCTGTGCGCGGCCAAAGGGAATGCAGGGAATCCAGTGGCAATCGCGCCAATCGTAGGGTTTTAATATAAGTACGCTCTGTCTGTCAAAAGAAAACACAATGTGCAGTCTTCTCAGCAGCTCCTCAATCATCGCAAGCCTCAGGTTCACCACATCAACCTCTCAAAGCATCTGCTGCAGGAAATGACCAAGTCTCTGTGCAATGCACATGCATGTATGTCTGCACGATAGCTGCTTAACAGCACGTGTGGAAGGCACATCCTTCTACAGACTGGTCAAGTGAAATGTTGGGTCTTAGTCAGGGTGTCCTTTTTCATTTGTAAGATAACATCGATAAAGAGATGAAAGGAAGCAAGAGAAAGAGGCATGCAACAAGTGTCCTCAAGCAGACATGAAAGGATGCATTTCATCAGATTGGATCTGGAGCTGATGTATTTATTGGAAAAGATATTAGCTGATACTTTTATAAACAAAAACACAAATCTGATCTTATCCTATCATTAGATGAATCCAATGGTTTTTCTAGTTACATTAGATTTTACTTGTTGTCATATAATATTATCACAAGATCCTTTAACAGCAGCTTATAAATTGACCCCAGCAGACTGTGAGCCACTGTAGAACATTTCCTAGTGATTCTTTTCAGTCCTGCATGTGTCACAATGAACCGTGTAATTCCCAGGGACATCCACAAGAGTCTTTGGATCTATTCTCTAAAGAAGAGAGTGGTTCTTGTAAAAGCTTTTGACACTGAGGGAATTCTTTCCAGGAACCTCACACAGATGTATGTCTTTATTCAGAAGATAATTCACACAGCAGGACACACACACACGCAAACACGCAGTAGCGTTCAGAATGTAAAGCTGCAAAAACAAGTCACTTGCGCGGTCTACACATCATTATTGTCATTGTTTATATAACATCAACTCTTGTATAAACAGTGGCATCGGCTGTGCATGAGGCCTCATTCCCCTGAATGTCTGTTCCACGGAAATAAAGCTGTCACATTGAGTATTTTTAACAGCAGAGGGGCTGATAGTGCACTGGTGCTCATGTTAATAATCTCTTCAGATAGAGAGGAGCCTCGCTATGTCTGTGTATGGCTCTCACAGCCTCGAGTGAGTGATTGTTCCGTTACGTGAGTGTAAGCAGCCTGATGTTTTTGGCCCTCTTCTTTTTCCTCACTCGCACTTGCGCTGGCAAAAGCTCAGCATACCTATTTTTGGCCCCTTTAAAAGGAATTAATCTGAGTTATTGTGCTTTTGCCACATGAGTAAGAGTTTAAAGTACATGTTCACAAAAAAGGAATCTGGAACGTGGAGGATGTGAGGACAGGAGTGAACGTTAAAGTGAATGAGTGAGTGAAATGAATCGAGGCTCTGGTGTTGACTGATTTGTCCATTGCGTCATAAAGTTGAAGTGCTTGGTTTTGTGAGCTGTTTGGCAGTTACGTCATCAGTAACTGAGGCTTCATCCACACTTACTCCACATACTATGTTTCATGCTAAGACACCTAACTTTTCCTGTTTTTACACCTGACATCTCAACACAACACTTTGTTTCTACGTAGCTCTGTGTACAAATGCACATCAACCACAAGTCCATTCAGTGCTTTGGGAACCTCTGTGATCTCCAATGTGATGCAAAACTTCAGATTCTTAGGGTCCGGATTCTGCCTTAACCTTAGGCTTAAAAACTTTTAACTTTAACCAAAGATAAATTATATAAAGATTAGCTTACTTTGGAAGCATACCTGCTTTGTGACTGGTAGAGCACATGCACAGTGGTTTAAACAGCTCATCAAACAGGGTACACCTGGGAGGCTGACCTTCTCATTTACTTGTCACCATGCTTTTTCAGGTGTGTTATCTCATTTGAAGACTTGAGCTCTGGTACTTTTCAAAGCAGTTGTAGTGTAGTAAGCTGGATGTATCCTGAGAGCCAACCCTTTTGTTTACATGACACAAAATACTTTTCTTGCTTTATAATCCTGTTTTTAGTATCACCTATGGTTGGCCTTTATTAATTAATAGATCAACTTTATCGTCTCCCTTTTCAGTCGCCACAAGTGGGAGTTAAAGAGAGTCTTTCAATAGACAGTACTTTGGGATTTAATTGAGTGACTAGCCACCAGAGGGCTACTTTCCATTCTGAGGTTTATAAAATTAATGAAGTTTATGATTTCTCTCTCTCTAATCCTGCAGCTGGCTGACTTTGGCCTTTCCAATCATTTCCAGAGGGGCTCTCTGCTGCAGACGTACTGTGGAAGTCCACTCTATGCTGCCCCAGAGATAGTGAAGGGACTGCCTTACCAGGGGCCAGAGGTGGGTCGACACACTGCTATCACTGGTTTACTAATGAGAAACTTATATCCAGTGTTTGGAAGGCTGCTTTTGAAATGTAATAGTTAAAAGTAATGTGAAACTTATATCAGAGCTTTTTTCTGATTTCAAAAGGAAAATACTGTTGACTTTCCAGAGATCAGGCTTAGATGTGGCAGAACTCATGCATTGTTTCATTTAAATAGAAAAATAAAAATAGATAAAAATAGATTCTCTTCTGATTTTACAGCAGATTTCCATTTAGACAGTCTTTGAAAATCTAAGTGTGGATGTTGTAATCTGAAAGACATTTTTGTCCAACATCATTTTCACAACTACATGTCTGTATGCACATTACATGAACCTGTTTTATCAATTTTTAAATAAATATTTACTGGTGTTACTTCAAAGCACTGATTTAGTTTTGCACATGCTGGAGGAGAACCACCACGAATAGGTCAGACAAAAACCCAATGTTCAAAATCTCAAACATTTTATTAGTGTTCTAGAAAAAAAATAAAGAGGCACATTTTCAGACACTCCTACTAATGGCTAAAAAAGGAAAATGATAACAAATGAAGTACAGACTTATTATAACAAATCATAAATTTCTTTCTTATTTCAGTGCATTGCATGTTTTTGATTTACTGTGCTTTGCATGTTAGGTGGACTGCTGGGCACTGGGGGTGTTGCTGTATGCTTTGGTCTACAGCAGCATGCCATTTGATGGGGCCAGCCACACCATGCTCACAGAGCAGATCAGCCAAGGTCGCTACCGCAGACCCAACCCCCCCTCAGGTAAATTTTAACAGTGTCTATGTCTCCATCAACATCATAGGTCTATTCACCAGAGTGTCCAATGATATTTGTTTGTGCTGTTACAAGTAGTCTGCTATATACATTTCTTTAGTAAGTGTGGTTGCTATAAATAACAGTTTACTCTGTTCGCTTTAGATGCCTGCGCTCTTATCGACTGGTTGTTGACAGTGCGTGTGGATGAGAGGGCTACAATAGAGGATGTGGCCAACCACTGGTGGGTGAACTGGGGTTTTGAAGAGAGTGTGTGTGATTGCACTTCATTTACACATCAAGAATGCCCCTCACCACTGCTGGCGCGATACATCGACTGGCAGAATCGAGTTGCAGCTACCAGCAACATGAGTGTTGATCCAGGGTGCTTATCCTCAGACTCTTCCTGTCCACCTCAGCTCACTCCCCACCCGTTTTACTTCAGCTTACCTCTAAAGAGCGACCGTGGAGGAGGAGGAGCAGGAGGAAGGGCACGAGTAGGAATGTCAAGCCTCAGGAAGTCACGCAAGGAAAATGCAATTCCTCAGACTGCACTGGGAGCTTGTGGTGGTATTTGTGCAGCAACTGCTTCCCCTTCTGAGATTTCCTCCACCCCCACCAGTGAAAGAAAGAAACCCAAAGGTATTCTGAAACACCAGAGGAGTTTTGATTCAGTCTTTCACAGCCCTCCTAAAGAAAACTCTCCCTCCCAGTCGTATAACGCTGCTCCCCCATCTTATCATACACAAACATTCGCCCACTCGCATGCTGATGTGCTGTCCACCAGTCTGCCCCCTCCCTCTTCTTTCAGGCAGCCCTCATCAAAAATGCCTAAGAAGGGGATACTAAAAAACTTGTATGGGGGGGACTCCGATTATGGCTCATCCTCAGACAGAAGGATCTCTGGAGCTGGAGTTAAGGACAGTGATGCAGGTGATTTGTGCTCCCACAAACAGCACACTTGTCTCCCAGCTGCAGAAGACAGCCCCACCATGCGCACGGAGGCAGTAAGACGAAGGAAGGGAATTCTTAAGCGTAACGGCAAATTCTCCCGCAGTCTGGATCTTCCTGATGACCACCACCCATCTCCCTCCTCAACTCCTGCTATATTCCCAGAGGCCCTGCAGCACCTCCTCCAAGCCACAGGGGGCGCCGAGGGCCGCCGCAGCCGCCCCTCCAGTGTGGTCAGTGAGGACAGCCTCTTCTCCTCAGATTCCTTTGACCTTCTTGACCTCAGCGCCCAATCACGTCGCAGGATTTTCTCTAGGGGGATGCAGCACAGCGGCTGCAGCTCTGAGGAGGACCTGGTGCAGCTGAGGGATGATGCAGACAGGCTTAGTGGGGACAAAGAAGGACAGAGACAATGCTAACATGAGACAAAAAAAAGGATGGACACATCAGTGTAGTCAAAAGTTGGATTTAAGTTCTGTGATTCATATTTCTATGATAATCACTGCTTGCCATTCAGAAAGACTTTGATAAACTCTAGAATGGTTGCTTGTTATGTATGTGAACTCTCTTGTCAATCTTAAATGATATTTGTTGATATTTAGACTGTATTTTAAATGTGAGGCAGCACAGAGAGGGACAAGATATGAAGTGACATCTAAAGGTTTCCAGTATTTGCCAAATTGCAGAGATCAGGCTTAGATGTGGCAGAACTCATGCATTGTTTCATTTACTGTCTCTGACCCCACTAACAAAGTAGATTATCTTTAGATTTTACAGCAGATTTCCATTTGGACAGTCTTTGAAAATCTAAGTGTGGATGTTGTAATCTGGTAAACTTAACACTGTAGGTTTTGGAAACCATCCTGTGCCATCTTGGATATGTGAGTTAATGCATAAGTATGTAAATAGTGACAATAGACCAATAAGACATATAAGTTGTGTTTCCATCCACATGCTTTATGGCCATTTTGCTCAAATACAATGGAAACAAGAAAAAAAAATTACAATCAGCTCAGGAGGACAAGTTACTGTGTCAATAAACATAAAATTGAACGGGTTAGAGAGTGAATCATGCATGTGACACAAACA
>JAPZDY010000002.1:15780502-15790847 GCA_029783645.1 Ctenochaetus hawaiiensis
GAGAGGCGTGCAAGTTACTGGACACAAACTAAAGATTTGAGCGTCAGTAGTCCGAGCTCATTCGTTTTACTATATTAGGCTCCACCCTCTGCATGCCAGCCAATGGGAGACGACCTGCATCAAGTTTTATACACACAGCGTTTACTCTACCGGAAGCAAGTTTTTTTTTACTGTGAAATAAAATAAAAATGTCCCCATTGTTGCACAAGGTTGTGTTGAGGTTAGCTTTTAGTGATGGTGATGTTTCTTTTGTTTTTAATACTAAGTTCAATGCCGAGGTAAGTAAAACAATGTGATTAAAATCCAACAAGTAAGAAAAAATGAAACGGAAACATTTTATTACTGTTTTTATTGCAGAAATTTAAAAGACGCCCAGTTGCGACTTTTTTCGATTTAGATAATGGATTAAAAATGTCTCAAAAAAAAAACTCCAAGGCACTCCCTTTGCTACAGTTAAAATGTCTATATTGTCATGGAATGGTCATGTGGACCTTTAAAGCAAAGTTCCCATGCGTTTCAGCTTTAAGCCTTCTTCAGGGAGTAAAACTGAACACCTGAAATACTGGGTCCTCTTTGTAGTGGTATTCAGGCAGTAGGAATCTGACACCTAGACATTGAGTTGTGGCCTTTGATGAGGTGTGGACATTTGCAGTCCAGCAGATGGTGATATTTAGCCCATCATGTTAATCTCAAATATATATAAGAACCTAATACAACAAAGAAGGACACTGATCATAAAACAATACACAAATATGTCAAATATTTACAGATATTTACAGAAAAATTTACAGAATTCTTTTAAATCTGGATATTTTGTATTTTGATATTTCTGTAGTTTGTGGATCCAAAAGGCCTTCTTTTGGTTAAATTTTCTAACATCTCTACCAGACAATGTGCCTAAGGAACCTAAGGAAACTGTTTCCTTTCTGATCAAATACAGTCTTTCTCCCATTTCCCCAGGTCAACAGGCTCTCATAGCACATTCTTGAGTCTGTTTAAAAGCTTTGTCCTGAAACATATGAATGTTGTCATTCAAATTCCATGCTGTCAATATTAGTAAGAAATCACTATGAGGCATTTCAGATTCTGGACAAACACTCAAAAAAGATCTGAGCACTGTCAGTGGTGTGCTGGATGTATGAAGGAAGTGGTGGTAAGAAACATTTTTTAATATTATGGATTCGTTGAATCGTTTACAAAAGAACCAACTGAGGATCTTAACTAGGAATTAATCATTTATTGATTGCTTAAATAAAATAGAGAACATAATATAATTAGGTTTTTTCCTTATCAAAAAATGTTTTTTACCTTCAAGTTGGGAAAAGAAATTACGCATAACATTAATGATCATAAAAAGGGAATAACCTAACAAAAAATAATAAAATGACTTAATCACTCATAAATTATAGAATGGGAATGGGAATTGGTTAATGCGTGATTTTATTATGTCCTGGCTATTTCATGCTCTCTACTTTAATTCATCCAAGTGAAGAGTCAAGATTAGATTGTCGGCTGACTTTTATTCTGAAAGCTCCAACCGGAAACGGTGCTTTGAGTTTCGGTATCGAAAGGAACACCGGGTTCTATTTTAGCCGCCTTCGTTTCTTCTCTGCAGCATTATCCGATCAGCTGCGCGGGTCGTGACGGGAAACGTTACCGGCTGTAACTGCGCGGGGCACTGTAACTAATGCCCGGTTTGTAGGTCAACATGGAGAGCCGAAAACGTCCGTTAGATAAAGGTTCAACCCCTAATGACGGCTTTCAAACGCCGGAGAAGAAAGTGGTCCGGCTGCAGGACACAGACTACATGCGATGGGATGTGGAGGAAACGTGTCGATATCTGCGAAGAGAAGGTCTTATGGACTGGGAAGATATATTTAGAGGTTAGTTTTCTGTCTCGACAGCTTAAGAACGGCACAGATTTTTCAAAGTCATAGCTTGTCTAGGTACAGTAAGTCAGTCAAGAGCTGCTAATATTAATTACTACACGTTCAAGCAGAGATTAGGCGGTGTGTACCGGGGCGTCACCTCGAAACTGGTGCCCCACATGTGTGTTGTGACAGATAGCTAAGCCAGCATCTAAACTGCAACGTTTGCTCTGTTATGCAGAACAAAAAATCACAGGAGTCACGTTACGGTATCTAAAAGAGGACGACCTAGAGAAGATTGGCATAAAGTAAGTGTATCCATGTGTTAAATCAAGTTTGGGGATTTGTTGAAATTGCCCGTTGCACTGTGGGTTTAAGCAAATTTGACTAAAGCTAGTAACAATAGTGAAAAAACGAATTAGTCACCCATCTATTTTCCCATTTTTGTCTTCTCTAGGTACCTTGGTGACCGTCTGCGGATCCTACACAGTCTCAGGAAACTGTGGCAGATAAAAGCAGAGCCGTTCAAGGTAACAGCTGTATATTACGATGCTGAACTGTCAAGGCTGTGGAGATAGCCCTATAATAGACTAAATAAACTGAGGGAGAGGAACTAAAGAGCTCATGTTCTGGCAAAGGACGTTTGAAAAAGGACATTGCATGAAACACAGTTTTCACACTTATCATTTCCTGTTCTGTTGCTTTGCTCTCGGCCGTTCCCCAGCCTTGTATGGGAGTTTACACTTATACTGGAAATATATTGCATAGGCTGGTTGGCAGCTGTACTGAACTGTAAGTCTGTATAGCTTATACACAGAGATAACTTAGAAACCTATACTTGTGCCATGCTGCCACCCATAGTTAAACACACTAGGACACTCTTCTGTTTGGATAGTAACGGGTGAAAGTAAGTCCCTTTTGTGTTTTTATTGCTGTTTGTTTTTCTGTGTTTATTCCAGGTGTTCAATGATCCCATCCACGGGCATGTGGCCTTACATCCACTTCTTATCCGAATAATTGACACGCCACAATTCCAGAGATTACGGAACCTCAAGCAACTTGGGGGGGCCTACTTTGTTTTCCCCGGAGCATCTCACAACCGCTTTGAACACTGCATTGGGTATGTTCTTAGTGAGATGCACTGTTTGTTAAACAGGGTTTGTCAAGAGGTAGGTTCACACAGCCACCCTTATCTCCACAGCCCTGTGTGAGCTGAAGAAAGGTCTCACTGCACCCACTATCTTTCTGCCATTGGGGAAAACATTCCCTGGTTTGTCTGTCTGTCCTTTTGGGTGACGTTAAGCCTCAGTTGCAGCGACGAGGGCTAGGTGACAAACCCCAACCGAGTTGACATAGCACCTCTTTCTGTAGCAGAAACTGTATAGCCGGTAGTGGGAACAAACCAGCTGTAAGCAGCTGCTGTCAGACTCTCCAAGTCCAGCAGTGGAAATACAGAGAGTGTGCTGGAGCTTTGACAGTCACCAGCCTTTGTAAAAGTTTCTGTGTGGTATTTGTATTGTAGCTGAGCTAGCAGCTCAGAGAGGATGAGCCACTCAGTTTATCATGGAATCTTCATCAAGGGAAAGAATGTAGTCCAGTGACACCAACCAACCAACCTATTAGGCCAAAATTAGAATGTGCTAAGTCAAAAGTTAACAAAAACTGGCAATAACTTCTGTGAACAATGAGTCTCAATCAGCTCATGTTTAAAATTAGCACTGGTTTATAGACTCTCACTCCATTTTCTCTGAGGCTGGGGTAGCCTTGCAGAGTTTAGGATGATTACAGCTATAAATGGATACTTAAAACAATAAATTTTCAACCCATGAACCCAACAACTCCTTTTATTCTTTATAACAGATGCTCACTTTGATTGTAATTCTCCCATTTCAAAGGATTAATTCATGTGATTATATTTAAAGGTGAATTCTTGATAGAGTAACCACATTTTTTTCTTTAATAGTGTTACCAAATGTAATAGTAATTCTCGTAATTCTATAAATATTTGGCTGTCATGTCCTGTGATATTTCAAAAATAAAAGATGAATGGAATGTTGTGTTTTGTTTATGTTTTGTTGATGTACTGGAACAGGGTGGGTTACTTGGCAGGACGACTTGTTCAAGCTCTGAGTGAAAGGCAGCCAGAACTCCTTATCTCTCGCAGAGACATCCTGTGTGTGCAGATTGCCGGGCTTTGTCATGACTTGGGTTAGTACACGTGTTTCAGCTTTAACCTCTTAGTAACAGGATGTGTGGTAAATTGAAACTGAAACTGTGATTATTGTCAGCTATTTTTACCATTTTCTTTTTCAGGACATGGACCATTTTCCCACATGTTTGACGGGATATTCATCCCCAAAGCTCGTCCAAACATTAACTGGAAGGTAAGAGACTTTGTGATTTATATTTCTGTTGTCCTTGTACAGAGATGAACGATGAGCCAAGTTTCAATTTGTCGTTGACTTATCAGACAATCTGAATCCTCCTATTCTCAGTGGCAGAAAGCAGTCTCCTCCATTCAACTAACTACTTACTGTAATTTCTGAATAATCTGACTAACAGCTCTTGTGTTGTCGGCATCTTCTGTTGTGCTGGAGTTTCTGACTGCCGCTATGATTCATCAAAAAGCTATTTGGCAAACGAGGAAAAACAAATAATCACCCTTTGATTCACATGAACAGCGCATTAGCCCAGACATGCACATCAACTGAACTTAATAACCACAAAGAAAATATTTTTAATTGGGCGTCTCCGCTCAGTTTGTTTGGCGACATATTTCAAAAATAACTATTTGTTGGAAAGGAGCGTGTCTCTCCCATTACACTGCTCCTAAAATAAGGTAGTGATTAAGTGACTGCTTTAGCAAGAAATTTTGAAAAAGAAGAACTCCCTGTGGAGTTTAGGGGAAAAAAATGGGAAGATGTGAAAAAATTCCGACAACCCTGTTATGATCACTATCCAGAATAGCAGACTGACTTTAGGCAGGATTTTTGTTTAAAGGGAAGTGGAAAAGGCCTTGAGCTCTCTCTTACTCACCAGCTGTGCAAGTGGCTCGGTTATCTTTCACTCTATTGAAAAGATCATTCAGCCAGTTCAATAGATTTTTACCTGTAAGTATGATCAAGACATAGATAAAGAGATCAGCCACAGTCTGTCAGACTTCATTGTAATTGGTCAAAAAAAAATTATACATCTATTTCTGAAGGCATGCAGTTACAGGAGTAAAGAAAATCTTGTTTATCTAAGACTCTTTATAGGTAGTTGTAATCATTTTCATTTAAGGCTGCTGAATAAAGCAGTTATCTTCACCTGACTTGTAAGGTGAAGATAACTTAACAACTGATGGATTTCACCGTTCGGTATGACTCACTGATAAGAACTGCTGAGCACACAGCTTATATGTAAGTTATGACCACCGAGCAGCGCTCTGGCAAACATTAGAGAGATAAGACAAGTAATGTTATTCGCATCTGTGTCATGTTGTGTTTACTGTCTGAGTAATGGTTCACTGAGCTTTTCATATTCAAACTGTTGCAGTTCTCATTCCCATGTTTATGTAAGTCTGTTTCTGTTTCAGCATGAAACTGCATCTCTAGCAATGTTCGACTACCTGGTGGATGACAATAACCTGAAACCTGTGATGGAGCAGCATGGCCTGTCACTGCCTGAGGACCTTGACTTTATCAAGGAACAGATTGCTGGACCACTGGAAACTGACGCAGCTCAAGACCCCAAGGTACCGAAGTTGTCTGTGTGGATTCAGTCTGTCATGTTGTTGCTACAAAAGCCAATGCCTTATTTGTAACTTTGTTACATTATGCATAAAATATATATTCCACCTTTCCTTGAACTCTCAAATGTACATGCACTGTTATACATACTGTTTATAGTTTTTATTTAACCTGCAAAGAAAAAATGTTCATGGTCCAAAGGTGACATCTGTGTGAATGTGGAATTGATGCAGTCTGAAAAAAGGCCAGTGTGAAATAAACTATGACACAGCTTTTAAAAAAAATAACAATGACATTCTGCTTCTTCATGAATTTATATCGAACTTCATGATATAAACAAAAAAGACTGAGAATTTTAACAGTATTTTCCTAGAGAGGAGACTTGATGTTTTACTTCTGTTTTTTTTTTCCAAAGTCTGTAACGATTAAAAATAACAAAAGCTGTTATAAGCACAGTCGTGAAAAATTAAGTCTCATTTTCTCTTTAAACTAGTTTTTTACATTCTAGCCAGTAACAGTTTCATTAGCATTCGATAACTGTTTAAAACATGTGAAAGAATTTATTTGAACTTTTGGACAAATGTTCAGGCATATGCAATTAGAAATGCAGTTAAACTCTTTTTATCACGCAGTAGTGGGTTTACAGGTAACAAGCTGCCAAAGTAATGATGGCTTGTTTATTGCTGCCTGTGTGATTCATGTTATTTTATTATATTTATTTTGTAAATCTTTATTCCCATGACTTGTACAGTTGTTATGTTTATATTTGTTTATCTTTTAGCTTTGTTATCCTTGTTTTAGCTGTATGTTCACTGTATCATCCTGTAAATTTGTTCTTTGCATTGTGAGATCCACTCTAACTTGTGACATCTCCTCATAAGCTTAACATAATTAACCAATAATAAAACCAATGTAACTGGCTAGTACAGCTGACTCTAATGCCACTTTTGTCTTTCACCTCAGCATTGGCCATATAAAGGCCGTCCAGAAGAAAAGTCCTTCCTCTATGAAATTGTAGCCAACAAAAGCAATGGCATTGATGTTGACAAGTGGGACTACTTTAACAGGTGTGACTTATGTTTGATAATATTTTAATGATAATATTTTTGTGTCAATTTTTTTTAAACAAATTTGTTTATTCTGTCTTACTTCAGGGACTGCCACCACCTGGGCATCCAAAACAGCTTTGACTATCGGCGCTTTCTAAAGTTTGCCAGGGTGTGTGAGGTGGACGGGCAGAAGCGCATCTGCACTAGAGAAAAGGTTCTGTTATTATTTTTTCTTTTTAAATCAGCTTTTAAACAGCAATTAATCTAGAATATCAGTTGTAACTAAAGCACAGGTCATTCTTTTAACAGGAGGTTGGCAATCTATATGACATGTTCCACATAAGGAGCAGCCTTCACAGAAGAGCCTACCAGCATAAAGTGAGCCACATCATAGAGATGATGTAAGAAGCTAATCCTTCTCATGTAGCTTGCTGTCTTTGTTTCACGAGTCACCTTTTTATATGGCTTGCAGTAACATATTCTCAAAAGTGATACTAATATTTAATCATCCAGGATCTCTGAGGCCTTTTTAAAAGCAGATGAGCATATCAAGATTGAAGGCTCAGGAGGAAAGATGTTCACTCTTTCCACAGCCATAGATGACATGGAGGCCTACACCAAGCTAACAGGTCTGTTTGTTCAACTGTGTGCTGTTAGCTTGAGTTTTAATGGAGCAATGTGTAAAACAGCTAGAATTTATGTTTAAATGTGTAAAAACTGAGCTAACTTTATTAACAAAATGTGAAGAGATAACACTTCTGGCATAACATCAAAGACATCTGTGTACTGTGCAGCAGAGATAGCTGCTAAACTTTGCATGCTAACCAGCTAGTCCCGGCCTGTGCCAAGTCAGCTCACCTTTAAACAAACCTTATTCAAGTATACCAGATGCAAGAAAAAAAAACTCAAAAAATATTAGTTATGTAAAAAAACAAACATGGGGAAATAATGAATTTCCATTTTTGGACTCACATGGGGGACTTTCCAGACTGGAAGCATTGTTTTTTGCTTTTGTTTTTTTGTTTTTTTTTTCCTGTTACATATTGATCATTCTCTGTCTGTTATCTGCTGGTTTGAAGCACAAATACTCAAACCCTACGCTGTGAGCAGTGATGTCATGTATGATGCCAATTTGTGTCAAGGTGTTGTGCTGCTCTTATTAAAGGACGCGAGTTTCAATCAAAACCTCCATGCCCTTTCTCGAAACAAGTTCAAGTTGAAGTAGTAATTTAATGCACAAAAGTTTTTCAACCCTCTGTTTTGAACCCAGTTAGATTAATGAAACAGAATGAAAATCATCTTTAATTACACTATTTACACTTACTTTTTTCATGCCTCTTGTTTTTGTGACATTTGACTCAATTGAATATACTGTGGTGCTTTGTTGTTGGTTTTCTACATATATATTGAACTCTGTTTGAAAACCAGAATAATTTGTATAACAGAACACACAAGTTAAAAAAAAAGAGATTCAATGAATGATTTAGTTATTTTCATGTCTCTTATTTGTTGTATTTAACCTGTCCTTCACTTCTTTTTTTTGTTTTCCCTGTAGATAATGTGTTTCAACAAATACTCAACTCCTCTACCCCTGAGCTGAAGGAGGCAAGGCAGATTCTGCGCGACATTACCTGTCGACGCCTTTACAAGTGTTTGGGTCAAACTCAGGCAAAAACATTCCTTGATGTCAACCCGGTGTGTGTTGACAGGATTCATTTTTACATTATTTTGTTACATGGAGATGCTATAATACTGTGATTTTAAAAAATTTAAGAGTGTATTGTCATCTATTGTCCTGACTAAGATGAAATAAATAACAGCCTCCGCTTCTTGTTATTTCTCCTCCATTAGGAGACAATTCACTCCTGGGAAGCAGCTTTGGCTCAAGCCACCCCTCAGATAGGTGCCACGGATGTCATTCTGAACCCAGAGGACTTTGTAGTTAGTGTGAGTTTTTAATCAAAATACTTATAAATCAAAAACAGTCCATTTGCTCATAGCTCTAAAATCTTATATTAATAATGAGTTTTAGCTCCTCTGTAAGCTAATGTTTTCCTGTTTGTGTTTTTTTTTTTTTTTTTTTGCTCCTGATGATCTAAACACTCCTCTTCCTCCTTCAGGTCATTGTTTTGGACTATGGGATGAAGGACAAGAACCCCATCAACAATGTGCATTTCTATTGCAAGGATGACCCAAACACACCTATCAAGATTCGCAGGAGCCAGGTAAGAACTTTTGACTACAGAATCAAATCACATCAAATCCTTTGTTTGCAGGAGCTCCTCTTACACTTAAAGAGCATTTTGTTTTTTTGTTTTGCTTTTTGTTTGTCAAATGGGAGGCAGCTATTTACTGCTTTAAAATTATGCCCCAAAATAAACTCCGCTGTCATTCTTGTCAGGTGTTTCAACTTCTTCCAGAGAAGTTTGTTGAGCAGCTGATCAGGGTCTACTACAAGAAGAGAGATCAGAGGAATCTGGAGGCAGCCAAGAAGCACTTTGTCCAGTGGTGCATTAACAAGAACTTCTCAAAGCCGCAGGTAATCTTTATGTAGCAGTCTAAAAAGTTTTTCAGTTTTATGTAGTGATTGTTAAATTGACCCCAAATCCAAAGCAAAACTCAAGAGCTCAAATTTCAGAAGCTGATTTAAAAAAAAAAGGTTTTCAGAACTGTGTGCTGTTAAAAGAAAGAAGTAGCAGGTTGCAATGGAGTTGGTGTTTCACAATCAGTCCTCTAAATGCCACTGCTGGGATGGGCTTGTTGTTGTAGCTGCTGCCAAAGTAGCACAAATGACAGCAAGTCTGCAAAAGCAATAAAATGTTCAGGAAAACTTAAGAAAAAAGAAGCAGCATTTGATGGAGGACCTGAAAGAAATAATTAAAAAGATAAAAGATTCAAACTGACAAATATGCTTTTATTTATCTTAAATCAGTAATGATGACATTCTTTTATGCCCCCAATCTACTGATGGCAGTAGACAGGTATTTTATCCGTCTGTCCCGTTCTCATTTAAACAGTACCAAGAATGTTTCTTCGAATTTGGCTCACACCTTAATTTGGACTCAAAGATGACCTGATGACAAAATTTCTCACAGATGTCTGGTATGATAAAAGGGTGAAGTGATGGGATTTTCAATGCAAATGGTCACTGTCACTGCAACTTCATAATGGTTTTCCTAAAATATTTTTCCATCCACTAATTAACACCATAGTTTAGGAATAGAATCTGTGACCATATTTCTCATTTGGTCTGATATTGAATTGGTGACACTGATCTTTGGTGCCCACCTTAAAAAATCTGTGCTCATTGTTAAGATCTTTTGTTCTGCCGGGTTGAAAATGTGTGTGAAGCATCCACGTTTTAGAATTTGTGGCTTCTTCACAATTACATCCATATTTCAAGCATCATAGGACACCACAAACTGGTTGGTTTTGCTGATACTGAGCTTCAGGTGTTTGTCGTTGCATAATATGATAAAGCTCTCTATCAATCCTCTAAACTCCTGTAAAAATTTATGTTCAAGTGAAGACAGCACTTTTCCCACAGGAAATTAGTCACTAATCATACAAGCCAATAGTTATAACTTCAGTTTTGCCTAAAAACAAACGTATTACGTATTAGTTTGGACACATGGATGATAGCTGCAACTTGAGTGATGAAAATTTCTCTGTACAAAGCCTCAATAATGCTCTTATC
>JAPZDY010000002.1:15790947-15819173 GCA_029783645.1 Ctenochaetus hawaiiensis
CTGTAATGAAAATTGTTTAACACCAGAGGGCAACATGCACTCTATTTATTTGAACAGTGATAAATTCTTCAGATGTTTTCTTGTTGCTTTGTTAGCAGAGTAGACTTTAAGTTGTGTATCAAAAAGGACGAACTGGGACCACAGTCGCTCTCTGCTCCGACATTAATTTAATGCCTGGTGATGAACTTAAGTTTCTCTACAGTCAGCTCTCACTCCACAGTGCAGTACAATTCAAGTATCATGGAAGTTAAATATTCAAAAGTACACCACAAGGTGTAGCAAATGTACTTTTAACACTGCATTGTAATTTCAAGACATTTAATAATATAAATCAAATGAGAAACAACTTATTGTGTTGACTTTGAAAACAAACCTCCTTATATTGGTTGCGTCTGTGTGTAATTACACTTATTCAACACTTGAGGGCGCCACACATCTGTGTACTAAATGAGACATTGCTCAACTCCTATCAAGACACCTGATTATTTTGTGATACAGTATAAACATCCCTTACCAAGCCTGTCCATTTGTTGCTTAACATTTTATATGAACAGGAAATTTGTCATAACATAAAGTCAGTTACTTAAGAATGAAGCAAACATTGGCTCATAGGCTCTCTGACAGAACTTGTTTTTGAAAAATGAGAATTTTGTTTCTTTATTTCTTATAATATTGACAAAGACTTTACTAAATTACTAAACATTTAAAAAACAAAGCATCCTCTGCAATATAACTTTGCTTCAAGTTGGATGTTGCATATTTTGCTTTCTACTGCTAAACTCTATCTGAGCTACTAAAATATTCAATCTTCTGCACAATCGATTGATAAAAACAAAGAGATGAACCCTTGTTATCTAACCAGGAAGTTTATCTCACAGGATGTATGCAGAACACACTGCCCTTACACGCTGTGGGCACACATGCACATCGACAATGACACACACATACACACACACACTTGTACATCCTGTGGCACTGTGGCAGACAAGGAATATCCACCACACACACTCACACCCTGCGTCGGCAGGACCAAGGCCAACTGCCTGCTAGTATTTTTATAATCTTCATCCTCCCTGACCTGTTGCTCCCCTCCTGGCGCCAGTGGTCTCAGCCCTCCCCCTGCGATGCCTCAACCTTACACACACACACACACACACACACTTGCAAACACACATGCTCCTGTACACTCAGCAGCCCCTCCACGGATAATTGAGACCAGCTGTTGCAAGGTGCCTCTTCCCTCAACCCTGCACCCCTCCTTCACCCTGCTGCTGCTGCTGCTGCACTTGCTTCTTCTCAAGACCTCCTCCCCCTCTTTCTTTTCCCTCCCCTGACTGACTGCTCTTTCCATCAGTTGTGTTGATTGACAGATATGTGTATTTTCATTCCTTTTATTTGTCTGTCATTAATGATGTTTCAAAAAAGCTGAAATAAGAAGTCACTGGAATTCTGCTTTCTTAGCCCTCAACTTAGAGTCAAAAACCCTCAAGACGACTGAAAGCCCAGATCAAAAATAAAAATCTTGAGCACAATGCATTCAGATTCATGCAGCTAGGGCCTGGTGAGTTTATTCTTCAAAACTGCAGCTGTAAAGATTAAAAAAATGCAATTATTGAATAGTCTGAGCCCCAGCTGCAAGGAGACTGTGTCCTCCTCAGTCTCTACATGAACTTTAAATGGAGTGTTAAAGCCAAATAGGACAGAAATTTAATCGGCAATTTGAGATTTTTTTTCAAACTCCAGCTACTTTCTTGGTTCTTTTGTGAGAGTTTGCAGTTATTATGTGCTCTATGTTATGTTTACTTTATTATGTTCTGAGGTTTTTGATTACCAGCTGGATAAAAGAATTAATTTAAAGACACAATTTATACTTTTGGAAATGAAACAAGCTCTTTCTGCAATTATTTTCTGAAATTTAACCAAAAGTAATATTTAATTAATTAACTGAGAAAACATTTGGAGGATAAATTGATAATAAGTAGTAATGAATTTAATTTATTCAGGTGTATTTGGAAGGTGAGACATGACCCGGCCAGTGGTGACTGCGAGCTGCTGCTGGCTGGAATTTGTGGAGTTTGGGAGAGGAATGGTGGAGGCGAGGGGGAGGAGGCGGAGGGTTGGGACAGGCATGTCAGACTCTCTTTTCCAGCTGGTCCTGAGGGGTCAAACTGTGTGTGGATGTGTGCATGTCATGGCCTCTCATTAGGGGGTGAGACGCTGCGGCTCCAGACCCCCATGGTAGGATTGCTGGGTGAGTCTGCAGTGATCCTGCCACTTTGATGCCCCTGACCCCCACCCCTCCAACCAGGAGGTTAATGAGCCACAGTGAGCCAGTGTGTGTGTGAATGTGTGTAGATTTGAGGTGGGAGGAATGGGGGTGTGAGGAACTTTCAGACCCCTGATTTGTTTCTCACTGTGGTCCCTTGCAGTGGTCAGATCAGATGATCAGGCAGTGCGAGTGTGTGTATGTGTGTGTGTGTATGTGTGTGTGTGTATGTGTGGCATAATGTTAAAATAACTATGAAATACCTAAAATAGCACCTGCTGCTCATGCTAGACTTGTCCATTCCTGCACAGCAAATAACCATAATAATATAAGCCTAAATTTTAAAAAGACTGTAGACTGTATAAACCTGATAAATAAGAAGAATCTGTCATAAGCAGCAGCATCTCAGTGAAAACTATGACATCCATCACCCTGATTTAGGCAACAGAATAAAATTTAAACTTTCATCAGTTTTTTCTGTTTGTTTAGTTTTCACCAAAATTCGGTAGATCTTCATCAGACCTGAGCAAGTAATTGCTTTTACTCAGTTTAGGGCAAAAGTTTGACTCACTGTTAAAGCATTAGCTACTGACCAAAGTTACCAGTCCTACATTTCTGTTTATCTCTTAACATCTGCAGATTGGCCCAGCTCTACTTTACATAGCTGAAGAGGCAGCGATACATGAATGTGTTGTTTTGGGTGGGGCGTTGCAAGCCCTGGCCCGCAAAAGGAAGGCATGGCAGTCGAAAACAGGTGCTCAGACTCTCTTTTTTTCCCCATTTCTTTTCATCATTCTCTCCCTTTCCCTCTTTCTTCTCTCCACACCTGTTGAGGTGTCAGGACTCATGCTGGTTCAGCCAAGCGGCTCAGTTAAGCCTAAATAGTATACACTTTATCTCCTTTGCCACCCCCTTCTGTTGTCCCCCAGTCAGTCCTGGCTCTCCCTTGATGTAAGGTGTTATTTTGGGGTTGATTAGTTGTGTGTCTTTAAGCTCTGCAGCTTAGGCCAAAAGGAGGAGGGGACAGAAAAGCAGAAGTGGCATGTTTATACGGCAAATTTGAAACCCTAGCATTACTTTTATTTTAAAGAAAAAATGTTACAGATGATTTAAAACTGAATGAGAAATCTGTTACACTACATCTGTGCCATCTGTTAGAGATGAAGGACTGAGGTGTTTTACTGTAATTGCTTAATTACTGTAAAAATATAAGTGGCAACAGAGACCTCCAGTGATTTGATTCTGGCCTGACTGATGGCTCCAGAGGTGACAGGTGGTCCCTGCCCCCTGATGGAGCACCTTACTGGGCCTGCAATAAGCCCTGGGCCCCCTGTCTGTTGTCACCGCAGCAGGGATGAAGATTTACCCAGCTGTTTGGGATCTGTGGTTGTGTAGCTAGAGAAAGTTTACTCTGCCATTTTCACCCAATAGAAGTGCGTCACTGCAGCATGGTGGCTAAGTGGTTAGCACTGTCACCTCACAATGAAAAGGTCCTTGATTTGACTTTCAGGTGGAGCAGGACATTACTGTGCGAGTATGCATGTTCTTCCAGAGTTTGAGTGACTTTCCTTTAGATGCTCCGGTTTCCCCCACCATCAAAACATGTAAGTACAGCTCAATGCTCCAGTTAGTGGCCCTGACCACAGCACTGGCTTAAGGCTTGAGTTGGTCCCTGTACAACAAACCTTTGCTCCTCAGAAAAACTGCCGTTGCTTTCTTGTTTACCTGTGACAAGAAAAGAAAATAATTTTATTCTCTGAAAACCTCCAGAGTTGACCTGTTCTGCTCTTGTTCTTGGTAACAAGAAGATGGGTCTATAATTTAACTAATAGATGAAAAGTAGAGTTCCCCTATACAGAAATAAGCAAGAAGAAGAAGAAGGCAAAGAATCACTGACTGTTATGTTGTCTGAGCTTCAAAAAGTGACTTGAGTTTGAATGCACTAGCAAAATGAGAATAAATAACAGAAAAAGAAGAAATCAAAAGTACAAACTGTATTTTCAGCATGACACCTGAAATAAACATGTTTGCTCATTCCAGTACACACCTGGTTATCGATGAATCTTGAATGTTTTTCATCTGCAATGTCCCAGAAATGTAGTATCCTCTGGTAATTTTATTAGGCATTGCTACTCCACAACTCCGTGAGCATTTCTGTGACTCTTTACCATAAGCTTGTTATTGGCAGACAGTGTAAATACATTACAGCCACCTATTTTTTGATTACAAAAAATACTTTTCAAATCAAGGCAGATATTTTGTGTTGCAAAGTTATGTATTGCAATAATAGTAATGTTATCTTTATGTTTTTTGGTTTTCCTCCATCATCTTCTCATTTAATGCCATGTTACTTAAAAAAAGCAACAATTCAGAGACTTTGCGGCTGGTTTCATGGCTGTCATAAAAGTTAGAGGGTAGATCAGCTACAGCCAGATTTACTCTGCAATACAGTATATTTTTCTTAAAATAAAACATGTTTTACATTCCATGTATATTCACACTGATGTGTTATAATTTGAAATGTTTTTGTATAAAATGGATTTTCTGCCTTTCACTGCTAGCTCACATTGCACATTACCGAAACAAAATTCAGCAAATGGGCAAATTAACTGCACCAGGTACTTTATTTGTTTTACCGCTTAACTGGCTGAGATCAAATCTAGCAGGGAAATCTCAGTGGAGTGGTATCATTCAATCCAAAGTGATTTAAGCACATCTGGAAAGGCTTTATGGGCAGAATCTAGTTTCAAATACTGTGTGGAGTGTGTTGTGTGTGTGTGTGTATATGTGTGCGTGTGTGTGTCTTTGGATGGCTGTCATGTGGGAATCCTCTCAGGATTCTCCTCAGGAGGTTGTTTTCTTTGGGTTTCAGAAAACAAGCTAATGACTTCAGTGTGTTGGTGTGTTTTTATTTCATTTGTGTGACACCAAATTCTGCTTCAGTCACTACAGACATACAAGGTGGATGTGACCCCTTGCATTAATGCACTTTAGCATCCAGTGAAGGCATACTGCAGTGTTTTTCAATTGAAAACTGCATGGGAGTGAAACTGTATAGTGTGTTTGTGCTTGTTTGGGCACATTTGTGTGCATTCATGCCACCCTGTACCCCTCTCATCTGGTCAGACCCTCTAGCTGGTAATCTGAGCATAGAGATTAGAAAGAAAAACAGCAGAGAAGAATGTCTTTGGTTGAGCCAGCGAGGAATTTACAATGGCCTTCAGGCTGCTTTGACCTCTCCCTCCCTTTCTTTCTCCCTCTATCTCTCACTTGCACACACACACACACACACACACACACACATTCACACACACAAATACCCAACGGAAATCTGTTTATAACCTGGATCTCATTTCATAGTGCTGGCAACCTTTTTATTAGTTATGATAACATATTTACTCACCAACTTCAGTTACGATCTGAGGATGCAGTGACGTCAGAGGTGAGTCCAGCCATGTGACCTGTTGGTCATGTGATCACACAAGTTATCATCAAACCCTTAGCTAAAGGTCTAGTGTGTAGGATTTAGAGGGATCTACCGGCAAAATATGGCAAAAATAGAACATAGCATTCATAGGTATGTTTTCATTATTCATAGGTATGTTTTCACCAGTATATGACCACTTGAAAACAAAAATTGTGTTTGCGTCAACTTAGAAAAAGCCTTTTAAATCTACACGATGTTGCACTGTTGTACAAAAAAAGCTATGTTTTATACTCATACTTATATTTGAAGGATCTTTAAAACATTTTGACTCAAGTAGGTTGAATTTTCCTAATGTGATTTAATGAATCATATGTTTTCATTGGGAGTGACACAATTGTAAGATAAGAAATGCATCAGTCCGCAGCTATTATAAATCTGTCAGTCACATTGTTATAGGAACATGCTTTGTGAAATCTAAACATTTGTGTTGTTCACCCTGCTGGACTGACGTCATTGCATCCCCCGCATCTTGGCAGTGGCATTAATGAGTAAAATCTTGATCACAATCCATAAGAACAATGAAAACTTCATAAATAGTGAAATAAAACTGTTTATCCTCGTGGGACATAAGAGAACATGTTCGGATAAGTCCCCATCTGTTGTAACAAGGATGTAAATGGTCGGAGGAGGCTTCAACAGCTTGCACCGTCGCCATCATATGGATTAAGATGACACTGTGGTGTTGGACAAACTAAGAGTTTGAGGCAGAAGCTCGGCTGGAGTTCTAGTTTCAGAGGGACAGCTGTGTGGATACTCAAGACACACCGGCTACCAGACCACCTGATCTGATCCCCCTCACTCCGTCACAGTCCAGCAACCTGCCCTGCTCCCAGACAAACCTCAGCTAGTGTGTGTGTGTGTGTGTGTGTGTGTGTGACAGAGAGAGAGGAGGGGTATACAGGTCTTTGCACAGACGAAGGGGACAGGTGTTAGGGACAGGAGGTGCCGTGTGGCCCGGGGGTGTGGTCAGGTGGGGACACACCTGTCCCTACTTGCACAAGAGGGTCTAGTTACTCACCCACAAACATGCACATCAGCCTGACCATGTGTTCTGACATGCAACCAGCCTCTCAAGCAATGTCAATCTGCTCAAGCTGACAATCCTGGGCCAACTCTTGTTATGCCAAAGACAACATGGCAAGCTAGACTCTGCAACAAAGTAATGCAATCGTTCTGCAAGAGGTGAGGGGGCACATGAATCCAGCAACCGACACGCAATACAAGGCTCTATGTGGAGATTTGGTTACCATGAAAAAGTGTGTGTGACAAAAAGAGAAAGAAAAAAGTGTCTCTGGGAGTGATTAATTATTGTTTTTCCGTGCATGGTGGCTTAAGTGTCTCCATGATCTTCATGGATCATGTGGCTTTTTGCTTCACAGCAAGTCAACTGAATAACTTAGAAAACGGTGAATAAGACAACAAAGGAAACAGCTGCATTTGTGTACAGGTGAACTTTTTTAAGGTTCAGGATTGTTCCTCAAAACATCTTTATTTTAGTAAAAAACCTGTAGAGTTCAAGGTGACAATAAATTTCATTCAAAGATTCAATGTAAATGTACATTAATTCAGTTAAAATAATCTGTAGAGTAAATTGAGGCCTGATGTCTCTCTGTGCTTCCTTTTAAAAGAGTGTAAGGGGACACCGGTGTGTGTGGCACATGTGGTGTTTCTGTAAAACCTTGGAGATGGGGGAGATAGGCGTCTGGCCCTGGGGTGTGGATTTCAGGCAGGTGCATTCGCCTGCCCTGCGGCTCCTCAAGGGACAGGATAGGACGGGACAAGGCAGGAGGAGGAGAAGGCAAGGAGAGGTAATCTCTACAGTCACACACACAAACTCTAGATCCCCACTCAACGACTGATCTCCACCCGTCTTGGCCCCCCCCCCAACCCAACACCCTCCCTACCATATCCTTCATTGACTGGAATGCGTCAGGACAATGGAACTGTCCTGGTACTTCGACTGGCGCCCCTCTGGGCCCACGCAGGCCCTGACAGGAGGACAAAAGTGCACCTTGCACCTCTCAGCACCAAACAGCAGCACCCTGGGGGCAAATACCTAAATACCTGCGGTAAATAAGAGGGAGAGAAAGAATGACAACATTAGGCAGGAGAGAGGGATGCATAAAAGTAGAAAAATAGTCAGCACAGGCCATTTTCTGGTCCTCTCTGCCAAGTGTAACACAGACTCATCCAGAGGTCCAAGCAAAACAAGACAGCCGTCTTCTTATTTTCATACCCTCTCCAGCCTTATTATTAGGATTCAGTGTAGTGCTGCTTCTCTCATATCTGCTCTGATGTCTCATTTCTCAGCACCAACCTCCCCCCACTGTGTGTTCTTCATATCCTACTCTCTGTCAGTAGTCTCTAACTCTCTCATGTCATGACTTGCTGGACACTGCCTTGCTTACTCTGTGTGTGGTTTGTGCACAGTTGGCCCAGACACTCCTTCCCTTGCACCAAGTGTAAGCCTGATTGGCTCAGGGTTGAAATGCATCTCAGGAGATGCCACTGTGTAACAACTGAATGTGCAGGAGATCAGTGATTTCAGTCATTACCTAGAAATCAACAGCTCTTAGTAAAGCTTAAAGGGTTGTTGCCCTCCAAGAAATCCCTGTACTACACTGACTTGTTCTCACTCTGTGGGTGAATGTGCTAATCAGTGAAACAGATGTGTTAAGCTGCAATCACATTATCTCTGATGCAACCGCATTCACTTTGCAACATGCAACAAACATGGGCACAGTGAACCTGTGAGGACATGCTACAGGAAAATACAATGAATTTCAATAGAAGATACACTTTAAGTTTGCACAAAGTCATAATATTGTTGTGTAAAGGCCCTAATAAAAAGTACAGAACATCAGATCTTTATGCTTGATATAACTGATGCACGAAAGCTCTTAGCCTAGGGCCAACAGCAAAGGAACTTAGCTGCCAAAGTCATTGAGTCAGAGAATCTAAATAAGAGTCAGCATTGTTGGATTGTCTCAAAGGCAATGAGTTTTCTAAATAGGTTTTTCTTGAGAAGCCTTAAAAAAAGAGTCTGTGGTTGGTCTGTGGTTAAACCTCACTGTTCTGTATAAGTTAGCAGCTCACTCACAGAAAAAGAACAGCAATCTAAAATGTCTGCAAATCAACAAGGTCTGGGAGCTCCTAAACCTCCGAGTAGAGGAAGGGATTTACAGCTACATAACAGAAACAGTATGTGATTGAATATTGATCATGCCTGTCGTGTCTCTTTATTTTCTGCAGTGCAATGGCATGCTATCTATAATGCCACACTGGAATGGTATTATGGAGACTTTGTAAGGAGTAATGTCCAAAAAAAAAAGAAAACAATGGTCAAAAGAAAAAATCTGCAGCATGTTTATCTTATCGACTTCCATTTTGGCTACTATATAAATTCTTAATACCTTTAATCATATCGCCCTGATTAACTTTATGAACACAACTCAGCAGTGTGCCATAGCTGGTTGGGTGCAGTGGAAACCTGCATGCATGCAGTTTTGGATGGCACAAGGTGGGAAACCCCTGTTGCACGCAATATACCTCATCTATCTGTTTACCCTTCTGTCCCTTTATGGCTCATCCTCTACCCTCTGACCCTGTGGGAGAGAGAAGGTCTGTGAGAGGAAACACAGCATCAGCCACATAACACACACACACACACACACTACTGGAGGGGGACAGCAGGAGTGCGGAGGTGGGCAGGAAATGGCATGTACCCCCTCCTAGAGGCCATATCCTGTCCTTGGGCAAAACTGGTTTATTTGTCCAGAGATCTGAGCTCTTTGTGCGCGCCGAAGCATCCATGTCGGTTTGCATGTTAAGACTTAATAGAGTCCTGAAACCATTCAGAATTGTACAAAAGTCTCACAGGAAAAGCATTCACAGAAAGCGTATCTCTCGGACCTCACAGTCCATGTCATTGATCAAGTCTGCATTGCAACATGTGGCATTCCTCAGCAAAATTCTACTCCCTACTGATTTGATAAACGGCCCGCAAACAGAAACCTTCATTCTTCACCAGACACCCACCAAACCACCCACCTCCTTCCTCCCCAAATGTCCAATCTCTTCCCCTCAATCTCTTCTTCCTCACTGCTTCGTCTTGTCCTCATTCCATTATCATCTTCTAATCCCCAGTTCACCCTTTTCTTCAAACCTCATGCCATTGGTTTCTCCTCCTACGACCCAGTTTTTTTATACAGGTTGGAGAAATGATGTCAGCCTGAAAAAAAGGGTCTATTTTTTAAATGTCTTTAAAAGGATAAAGGTGGATGAGAGAGAGTGCAGCTCCAGAGGAGGAGGTTGGAGCTGAAGCTTTGGGCTGTGACATTGTGTAAGAGCACTGCAGCTTGTTTGTGGGTTTGAAACTTTAACCCAGTGACTTAACCTTCTTGGCTTGAATCTGATCCTCTGGTGATTCAACTCTGAAATCCCTGCCAGCTCTGATTTCAGCAGTATACTGTACTCTCTCTCTTTCTTCCTTGATATGGCGCGCTACAAACCCCTTGCAGAGATACATCTACACATCACAGAGACCTACAAACACACTTATACATCCATGCACACACAAACAGCTGTAGCTGCACACATATGCTTTATATCAACACTTTTAGGAAGAGCTGTGTTTATGCAAGACTGACAGGCCGCTTCCTGTGTCCCAAACATTACCACAAACACATACACTGAGAGCATGAGCAATTTCAGCTGTCAAAAATGTTAGCTCTACGTGTTGGAAAAGGTTTGTTTCATCCCTGACATGCAGCGCTGCTCCACATTGCCGAAATCAAGAGAGAGAAGGTCTTACCGCCCTGCAATCTGCTCTGTTGCACACATGTGAAGGCCTACTTATGACTCTTGCACAGGATGAGAGGTATATATTTTGGCATATATTTCCTGTTTCCAAGATGACGGCACTCCGGCTGGAAACTGTCAAACATCAGCTTTTGTGTACACAAAACCTGAGTTGTTCCTAATTCACAAAGCTAGATCCAGACTCCCAATTCACTAGGGTATCTGCACAATTTAATTTTATTGTTTTCATTTATAAGAGTGAGGCAATATTGCTTTGACATTCTTTCCATGGGAATAACACATGTGAGAAATTAAAATGTACGGCAATCCCCCGTCTTTTCATAATTAGGTCAGCATAACATTATTTCCTGTTACAGGAAAATCAAATTAATACTCTGACTCAAGAGCAGACTGCAAGGACAGCAGACAGAGCAGCTCTCTCTGTCTATTAGATGATGGTATTGTATGTCTGTCACTAATGGCTCAGGAATGTCACATTAGTCAGGGGCCACATGTGTGACGCTGCGAACGCTAAAACACTTTGAGGATACCAATATGATATCGTACACACACATACACACTGAAAAAGAAAGGTGGCAGGTCCAGTGATCTCATTGCCTCAAAGCTACAGAGTGACAGACTGCCTCCCACACACTACACCAGAAAAATGTCCCCCTAGCAAGATGTCAGAGTTAAATTTCAAAAACGGCCGAAACACATCAGAAATGGCAGTCTGTTAAGTGAAAAGTTTTTTGTATAATTTTGCGGGGGCAGAGCTTAGATGTCCCAAGGAGAAATTGGAAAATCATCAGACTTTCAAGCATTATTTGATCTGCACGGTGCCTTCTCCATCTTTCAACTCATCCAGCCCTGCTGCCCCTTCTCCTTGCCCACCAAATCAGACACTGTCGGCGGTTCAAACAGAGTTCAGTACCCTGTGGCCTGCTTCTTTGCCTCTCTTAGCTTACTGCAAGCGTAGGAGTGCAGCAGCTAAATGACTCTTACCTCTTGATTCAAAAAACCCCCGAGACCTGTACAGACTGACAAATGAAAAATCCCCCTTGATCAAAGAAAATCACTTTATTCAATATGTTTTGCATGTGTGTTTGGCTTTGAGTGTGCACATTAGCTCGTGCATGCATGCAGTTTTTCAGGTGCTGTTTACATTGCGCAAGCTTGCCATGCAATCTGATCCCAAGCTTTTTGTGAGACTCCTCAACACCCCCTCACATCCACCTCTCAACACTGGGAGCTATTGGAGGAAGCGTGTTGTTACCTCACCAAGACATGCTGGCGTCAGTGTGTGTGGGTCAGGAGGGCAGTGGGGATCGTAGACACATTGCTGCCATATGTGCACCCTGGATGTACACCCTCAGCTGGGGACATAAGCGCACATTTCCTCCACAAGTTCCTGCAAGGTAACTATTACTGAGCAGATGGTTGCACGGATACAGTGGGATTTCTGTCGAGTCCTAAAGTTCTGACAACACATTATTCTCTGGGATGTTTATGTTGGTCTCATGCTGAAGTTTTTGGCTTCACTTCCATGGCCATTCCTGCAGCAGGAAGCAGGTCAGTGGGATTCCCACCAATGTCATCTTTTGCTCTACATCTAAATGCAACATTTAGTTTGTTCACCTCCCTTCCTCCCACCTGCATTCGCTCTGTGAACTCCCCCACCCCTTCCCAGCATGTGTTCACCATGTGTGCTTGTGTGTGTGTGTACGCTGACAGCCTGGCAGGTGTGTGCAGGTGTTCCCCTTTTCACTCAACATCACACAAACTTGTGTGTGCTCCTCCTATCACACACAAGCTCTATCATCCCATTCAGACACTGTCATGTCTGTCCAGATGAACTCATTTAGAGACTTAAGTCCATACAATGCCTGCTGAAAAATTAATTTTACGGCACACAAGTTTTTTATACAAAGCTTTTATTTACATGTATCAGAAAACAGGCACAATATTCCAATTTGAATGGCATGTTCATAAAACTTTGGGTCGAAACACATCAAAAGAATTTTCATTTTGACTGTAGAATGACAGTATTAATGAAGGCAACCTTTTTTTTTTGGTCAAGTTTAAGTGGTCCTTACACGTCCAGAAACACACCGTGAGTGTGACGCGAGGAGGGGCTGGCAGAGGGTCACCTGTTGTCGAGGTCACTGCTAACACATCTCTCAGCACCCTGCCTCCACAGTGCACCATACACAGGCAGCTGTCTCAACACACACAAACACACACACACACACACACCACGCATGCCATGTATGTATAGTATGGTGAGGAATGACATCCTCACATACACACACAAACACACCCAAGCAGCTGCAACATGGCCTGAGTCTCGGACCGGCCGGCACCAATGGAGTTTCCTGGGAATTAACTGCATGTCCAGCTGCCCTTAAATCACACACCCACACAAACATTTGACATAAGCAGCAAAAATGTGCTACCGGTAACAATATGATTTAAAAATAAAAAAAAATCTATACATGTCCTGAAAAAAAAGCACTAAAGGTAACAAAAGTCCAGTTTTCTGTCTCATCATGGCTTTGTCAGGTAGCTGCCGCTGTGGGTCTGCTGACCTCCAGGTATTTTGTGGAACAAACCAGTTAGCAGCTTCAACTGGCTCATGAGAGCAGTTCAGGGAATGTGAGTCTATGAGGCAGGGCAGCAGCCGGAGGCATTGTGTTTGTGCAGCAGGGACATGCGGCTGAAGGTCCGAGCGCAAGAACGGCACTGGTACTTCTTCACCTCAGAGTGGGTCTGCAGGTGGGCACGCAGGTTGGAGCGATCAGCAAAAGCTCGGTTACAGTGTTGGCAAGCGAAGGGGCGCTCACCTGGTTAAAAGAGAAAGAAAAAGCTTTTAGCATCAGGAAAGGACTTCATTACCACGCCAAAAAAGGTCTGTCCTCTGCTGATTGTTTTTCAAATGATCAAAAGATCACTCACAAAGAGCAGGTACACTAACTTACTTAATGCAGATTGCCCTTCTCATGCATAAACATTTTGAGATTAGACAGTTCCTTTCGAAGCAATAACATTTGCTCACTCTTCAATGAATATCAATTAGCACAACCAGCTGTTACATTTACAAGCCAAATCACTGTGATTGCTGTGACATTACAATGTAAAAAGTTGCCTTTGATGCTTACCTGTGTGTGTGCGAATGTGTCCCCTGAGCAGCCATGGTCTGGAGAAGGCCTTGCCGCATGTGGGGCACACACAGGGCAGTGTGTGTGAACGAATGTGCATCTTCAGTGCTCCCAGGCTGGTGTACTCTTTGGGACAGTGTTTGCAGTGGAAGGCTGGGCGTGCAGCAGAGACTTCAGTGGGAAGAGAAGGAGTCTGCTGCACTGGAGGCCAGTGAGAAAGCTGGTGGTGGGACAGTGCTGAGAGACTGGTGTAACTTTTACTGCAGTGCAGACAGTGGTAGATGTGTTGGATGACATCGGGGCTGGGGGGGTCTGACGTACGTCCACCGTCCTCCTCTTCCTCACTGCTGCTGGAGGGAGAGCTGCTGAGGTCAAGAGGGCCCAGTTGTGAAGGAGATGGAGACACTGGAGTGATAGGGGAGAGAGGTGCAGGCAGGGGGTCTGAGCTGCTGAAGAACGGGCTGGTGGGGTAACACGTCAGTGCGGAGCTGTTGTTCTGTGTTGGGAGTTCAGCCCGTGGAAGACTTTCTGGGACAAAAGCTGGAAACACAAAAGAAACTACTTTAGGTGGATTGTCCCCTAAATGGACAGGTAATCTAATAAAAGCACTAAACTTGTTGTCATTCTTGGTGTCCTGTTACACACTAGAACATCCTTGCAGCTTTCCATTTGAAAATTAACCAAGTGATCAGAAAGTGCTCTATGTTCACTAAGTCCCCACTAACTATATGTAAGAGATCTGTTCGTCTTATCTATCACATGGGTTTGTTTTACATTTGAAGTTAATATGATTTAAGTATTGGGCATGAATGACTGACTTTGATTTGCTCAGCACGCAATTATAATCACAGATGCATCAAATTCGGGCAATCAGACAGAAAAAACAACTTACCAGTTTGGCTCTCCAGTTGGTTCTCCTTGTAGTATGGTTTCTTGTTGGAAAAATACTTCTTGACAAGGAATGACCGAGGCATGCTGATGCCTGACTCCTCTAATATGACGGATAGAGTAGAAAATAATTCCCACGGTGGAGAGCAGACGACTTCAGATATCTCTTCAGTAGGCAGCTGTGGATTCCGGTCGGGTGGAGTGGGGACGCTTGCAGAGACCAGCAGGACCAATACCGTGGATGACGGGAAGCAAAGTTGCCTCCTCATATAGTAACCAGAGGGGAGAAGCAGCGGGTGGGTGTGCAGGTCTCCGCCCAAAGACACACCCCGTGTGTCGGGGCGCCACCAACCCAATTCACCACAGGTGCCCAATGTGCCAAAAGCTGCCGTTGAGCGCAAGTCTAATTGAGCATTTCACGGCTCTAATGGCTCCCTCTTAACCTCCATGAATGCGTAATTCAAAGTGAAATGCAGCCATTTTTTTAAATTTACGCGATGTTATATGAGTACAAATATGCTTTTAGATTTTAAAATATAAAACCAGATCAATGAAGAAACCAAATGCAAACAAAAACAAAAAAGTGGACTCTATGAGAACAGATTTGACTTTATGGAGAGCTGTCTCACACTTTTACTCCACTGTGCATTCCTTTAGTATATATGTCATGGCAAATATAAGCTGTAGCGTCCTCTGTCGGCTTAGAAACCATGTGTCTGTGCGAGGAGGTTGGCCATGTGGTAGCCTGCATCCACATAAACCTACACATCCCCAGAAAATTGATTTAAATGTGATTTGTAGAAACATGTTACATTAAAATGTTAAAGGGAGGGAAAAGAAATCACACTTCAAATCTCATCTCTCATGAAAACTGACTCTCTGCCCCTGAAGCTCCCTCTCTCATCCAATGCTGCTGTTCATTTCGCTATTGCTCTAAAACAGGTAGAGCCATTCATGTGGCCAAGTAAGTGACATTTTACGATGGCCCTTTTGTGTGCCTGTGCCCCGAGGCTTTTGCGCACCCTGGTGAGATGGAGACGTTTGGAGAAGGTACAGGAGACAAACGCTCTGTTCTACTTGCTCTCCTCTTAAAGCACTCGGTTCATCCTGACTGCATATCTCTTTTCTGTTTCTCTGCGGGAAATAAGCCCGCTGAGATAAAAGAGCGGCTGTTTCCCAGGTCGCTCACAGCACGATGTGAGGTGAAATTAGCCGAGCTGACAGGAACAATATGATCATGTAAACCCAGACAGAGCACTATTAAATTTTGTGCCTTAAGGCGACATTAAATGCAGCATCTTTTTTCAAATTTATGCTCTACGTGCGTCAACATGTATGAGTAATTGAACGCAGCTCATCTATCCAAAATTAAACTTTTTTCCCTGTTACCTTTATGTTCAACACTCAAAGATGACTGAACTCTATGACAAAGTAATTGCGGTCCAGCAAAATTTAATTATTCTGACTTTTCAACCGATATTTTTAAACCCTGCTTAATATTTTCTATATTCTTTATGCCATTTAAATCGTCTTCGCTATCTTATTTATCACTACTTAATTTTATCTAATATTATGCGGTTAGTCTAAATTTCAATTCAACTTTTTTGCATTTTTATCATTATGATTAAATTTAAGAACTTTGTTTTAACTGTAAGCTTTAATGTCTTAAACTATAGTTTGTCAAAATTAAATGCCTCGTCACTTGTTACATTTAGTGACCAAATCTGTTTCAGTAATAGCGGGTATTTTTGTGACATCCTCTCATGATCTTTTAGTGTTGTTGTTGGTCCCATTGGTGCACACACCGTGTGAATGTGAAAATCAGGTGTTGGGCTGTTAGACAGGAATGTCACAGTCTTCAGTGTTCCTATTTAGCATTGCAAAGAGTCTAAAAAGCTCCACGGTGGCAGGCTGAGTGGTGGTGGTGGTAGTGGGTGATGGGGGCATATGCACCTGTCTGAAGGCGCCATTGTTACGGCATGCCCAAAAGTTCACACGTCGTTAGAGCGCTTGTTGACGCCGACGCCACGTAGACTGGAGGTCACGAGGGCAGGACAGCAGTAAAAACAAAAAAGCAAATAGCAAAGACACACGTGAAAGTAATCTGAGCGGTGGGTCTCTAGCTGAAGATGAATGGCACAGAGTTCAAACTTAAGATCATAAACTGATCGGTATAGAAACACTTATACATTTTATTCAGACAGTAAAACGATGACCACATCCACCTGACCTGATAAAACACACACACGCACACTATGCAGGAGGCTGTAAGAGTGAAAACAGCTGATTACACACTGCTGAATTCACTCCTCTGAGGAGGGCAGTTTGTCTGCGGGGCTGACTGCACACAATCTGTGTTATAGCAGGGTTAGAGTGACCTCATGACACCGAGGACGTGAAGACATGAAAAGTTTGCTGCTCAGAGCAGATGTTTTCTTTTCTCTGGCCTCAGGGATGAACCAGCCAGTCTCCCCTCAGAGGGTCTGCAGAAACCTCTCCACTCTAAAAATAACATGGAAGACAAATCTTCAGTCAGTGTAATGCTGGGGAGGTTTTGCCTCCTAATGCCAAAAATTACAGCAACAAGGTGGATGTCAGATAACCCCCAGCCAATCAGGGATAGGACTCTCTGAAATTAACTGTGGATGCTTTTTAAATTTGTCAAGTCTCTGGAAATTATTTTTTTTTTAATTCAATCTGGAAAGAGTTTGCTGTCTTTGTTAAAACTATTTTTAAACTGTTTTTTTAAGAATAAAATAGAAGAAAACCTATTTGTAAAGACAACAATAAGATTGTTCAAGAAGTCAAAAACTCTTGGCTTATGAGATGTCTTTCAAAAAGAGCATTACAAAATTTAGAGAAATCAAAGAAAGTGGCAGAAACGTAAGTCTTTAGATACAATGCTAAAACAGAAAGAGTTACTAGGAAAAAAACAGGATGTACATTGTTTGTTTTTTTCAATTGTTTTTTGATTTGAACCAGTACAACAAAATAACTTGCTAACCTTTCGGTCTGCTAATTAGAGGAATGAAGAAACTTGATTGGATTAAAGTGAAGACTCTGTGTTGTCTTCTACAAGAATATGAGAAATATGAGAATATGTGTTCAAATGCAGCCATGTTTTCTTATCAAAGACCTTTACCTTTACCACCTTTATCAAAGAACTGCAGAGATTTCTTAAAGGATGCAATTTTAAAACATTTTTTAGCTCATTCAGTGGTAGAAAAGTTGGATCAATATTGTATTGTGTTTTGTGCCTAACAGGCATTTTTTCTGGGATATATTTGTCTTTTCAATGTATTATTTAACTAATGCTGGCAGGATTTTAACATATTGCTTTGTGGTAAAGCTAGTTTCATATGTGAATGAGGCATTTTTTTGACAGTAAACTTTCAGGTAGGCATAACATTTTTTGTTAATTAATGGTTTTCATTTCTCTCACAGGATCTTTTTTGAAGCAGAAAGGAGAAATATAAGCTGCTGTAACATTCTCATTCTTGCAATGTGTTTTGTCAACGTCTGCAGTGCTCTGTAACTTTCTGTGTTAAAACCTGAATATATTTCACACATGTGGGCCTAAGGGTGGTGTCCATATTGTACTCCAGATTCCTTTCAAGTGTATACAACGACAGCCAACTCCTTAACACCCATTGTGACTGCACAAATGTTTTTTCTCAAGTGCCAATTACACAAGTTCAGCTTAAATCCATGTTTTGCATTTAAAAACCCACGTTAAAAGACTTTGAACAATTGTGAATCGTTAGCATTCAGCACATTTAGAAGACAGGTAACGGTCACTTAAGCATATTTACACGTGATGTTCTCTAAAGTGATCCTGCAGCACAACAAGACCACAAAAAAAATCAAGTTGAGTCAGGTTCTCTTTGTTTATGTGATGATTCAAAGGAAACACTAGATCTCCCAACATGTAAGTCAATGGGTGGATGTGAACATACGGTGATGCTCTAGTTGAATCTGAAAGAGTCTGTGAATATAATCTGCGCCACCATCAAGGCCATTGTGCATTGTTGCCTCTGCAAGTGGACTAGTTGATATATCTGGACCTCAAAAGCCACTTTGACTTGAATTTTCTTATTTAAGGTGTTTACAGGAATAAAACACAGTTTCCTCAACTCAGCCACAGAATAAGCTGATGTCAACACTTGTAAGAGTATTTTTAATGATCAAAAATTGCTCTATTCTCTTTTAACACTCTTTAACGCTATGTTTTTTTGTGTATAGCATGTGTAAGTGTGTGTTTGTGTGTGTGGGTAGTGTTTTGCTCCTCAGGTTCAGAGGTCCATAAGCCCAGCAGGAGTGAGATAAGGTTATCCCACAGGAATGCAGAGCTGGTCATATGGACACACACTCCCACACACACTTGATCTGTAGTCTGTGCCCACTCTCTGTTAAAGACTCTCCCTTAGACACAAACCCTCACATTTTACTGAAAATCCATCTTGCTGAAGGACTCTTGAGAAAAGCATGCAGTATGTTTAACATATCTCCCACATTTCTGCTTTTCCATATGATTCCTAAAGAAGATTTGATATTTTGCTTAATATGTACTCAGCCCAGTGAATTACGCAACTGTCACTGGTTATTTCAATCGTGAAAATAATGTTAGAATAATTTAAACTTTGACTGCTAGACATCATGGGAAGACCTGTTGATCCAAATCCACTGACATCAGTCTTAGGTGCCAAAGGATCTGATCTCATACAAAACAGCTTCCAATATATCATCATAAAATTTGTAACCTTTTTAGCGTAAGTACTGATGTTATTAAACTTGGCATCAATCTATTCTGTCAAAATTAAAGATGTTTTGTAGCAACTCCATTTGAAAAAATAAAATCCAGTCAAATTTGAAGTACAAAAACCCTTTTTGTCCTCATCTTACTCATAGCTGGCCCTGGAACCTCCTGCCATTTCTATTGGTGAAGAATATTATGGGGTCTGAGACCTGATGGGGCCTGACACCTCTGACTGTGGATCGTGTTAACAAGAGAAGAGTTTAAAACCTCATCTCAGTCAAGTCATGGTCAAGTGCTGACCATGTTCAGGTTTTATTTAGTTTTCTTGTTGTCTTAGTGGAAGATTGATGAGCTGAGATTTTTATTACGTAACCATGAGAACTCATCCTTTTTCTCACAATGAAACAGCTTACTTGAATTTTAGAAGCTTATTTTTCTGCTTTGCCTGACATCTGGTGCAGAAAAATGACAGGGAAAGTCAAGAGAATTAGCATATTTTCTAAAGCAATGACAGCTAAAATCCACCTGTTGTTGAGATGGCAGGAAAATGCAGTTCATATTTACATTTCTTCTTCCTGCGTGCTTCTTACTCTAAGCTTACCCCCAGCTTGAAAGCAGAAGTGCAAACCTGCGTCTACAGTGTTTGCAAGTGCAGCATGTGTACATAAAGAAATAATGAAATACTGATTAAATGCTAGTTTTAATTCATCTGTCACCACCAGATAATAAATAACACATGATTATATTTGATGAGAGCACAACTGCTGCATGATGGCCTAAACAAACATTTATGAGAGCCAGAAAAAGAAAGACAGCTGATAGAGTTACATATGAACAAACACTCTCTCATTTCTCTCTCAGATGGAAATATTTCCCATTTTCATGAGGTGATGACAGCTCAGAACACACAGTCAAAATATGAATTACATGTGGGGTTTTTTTATGATAAATCATGCGGTTTTAACAATCTTTTGTGAAGTCATTCTTCTTTACTTTTTGACACCAACAAACACCCTAAAATCTTCAACAGATGCTAACAGAGATGTAATTTATCACAAGTGTGTGTGTGTGTGTGTGTGTGTGTGTGTGTGTGTGTGTGTGTGTGTCTTTAACCTTATCTGCACCTTATCTGAACATTATCTGGATGGCAGGCAGACACCGCAGTCCAACCTCATTGGCATCCTTTGATGTAATGTACGGCACAGTTAAAAGGTTCTTTAATGTTCAGTTGTTTATGTTTCTGTGGGAAACTGCCAATATATGGAGGGTCAGAAAAAGCTTAATACATAATGCTGAAATTTTCAAAAGCCTGTTCAGTTTCACTTAGTGTCTTTTTATGTTGTATTGTATTTTTCTCATTTTAAATCATAAGTCTTTCTGTTATTAATTTTTTTTGTGTGTGTATTCGTTCTCTTACTTACATCGCTTTGAGTTTCTTCAGGTAAAACCTGATTCTAAAAAAGTTTCAATTGCACCACCTGCTGTTCACATGGTGAACTGATCTGCAAAGTAAGTGTTCTGAGATAAAACCAGAAGAGGGCAGACCAAGACCAATAATGGCTAATGTTCAAATCAGGCGGTCAAATCAGAAGTCAGGTTCATTGACATCTTGCTTGCACACATAGACAGCATGTTGTAAGGTGCAGAGATCACAGTCACTTGGAGGACATCAATATCACAATGCAAATAAGCAGTTGTTGCAAAACTTGCTTCACATGTACACACAATCACACGCAGGTGTGTACAACACGCTAAATTAGAGAGGTTATACTGAGGAATGTGTGTGTGTTGAGCCAAGCCTGAGGATAAAAAAGGTCAACATTGTTGCTGTGTTTTAGCTCCAGGTCATAAATCCACATCAACCTGTTTTGTCTGTTGACTAAGCCACAAATTCCTTCAAGTTAAACAACACAGTATTTTCCCTGATAACCTGAAGTTGCATAATGATGCAGAAATGTTGAATCCTCTTATTTACCACATAAACACATCATCTTTTTTGTTTTTGCTCTCAAGAAAATAAAGTTCCTTTCTACTTCCATGAAGGCTGTCTTGGAAAACCCAAATGTATGCACATTTTTCAGACTCTATGCATTAAAAACAGCATGGACATCTGATATTTAAACTTTTGCATTTGAACTTTGAACTTTATGACCTCTCAGGTCTGGCTGAGGCCATTCTGTGCTAGTATGAATGTAGTTTTTTAAACAGGCTTCCTGGTAATCATCTCTACCGCTGAACCATATTTCTAAAAAAGCAGAGTAGAACAGACATGTGTTGCACAGATATGCATTGCATGCATTCTGCAATGAGACCTGCAGCAAAACTACAGACAGCTGTTCAACCTTCAGACAGGAGTGACTGATGTTTCTCCTCCTTCTGCACCATGAGGAATGTTAGCCAAACACCTGGGGAAAGGAAATGTGACAATTATGTAAAAAGCAGTTCTTTAGGTCACAATGTGCAGACATTAGAAATATAGGTTAAGGTTTTTAGGGCACCTGAATAGTTCATATGTGGGTTTGAACCTCAGAGTGGTCCTGTTTCATGACAGATAGGGTGTCCTGCTTGTACAACCACCCTCCACTCACTTGCTAAAAGCAGATGACATTATGTTAACCCTATTTTTTCTAGGTTAAAGATGCATATTAGAATGTGTGTGTGTGTATGCTTCTCTTAAGAACTTTTCCCCATTTCTAAAATGAGTGTCTCTATTTTTCACGATCTTCTCATTCCATCCTCTGACAACAGGCTGACACAGTAAACGTTCAATTTCTAACACCGTTGCTGTAGACTGGGTTTGTGAGACAGGTGGTGGTTGACAAAAAGTGAACGTGAAGATCAGTTCTGTCTGAGGATTTGTCATTTTGAATTAATTTACTTCAAATTCAAGTCCAAAATATACTCAAGAGGAAAAACACACCTGGCATTATTTCACTATTTAGTTACTGAGAAGGCTGAGACTTTCAACTTTTAAACACTGTAGCTTCACCTCAGCCCAATTGGACCCCTTAACAGAGCCATATACCCCTGTAGGGAAACTGAGTAAAGATACAGTTTGCATGACCAAATCAGTATTAAGAGAAAAAGAGAAAACTTGAAGTTGAACAAAAGAAAAATTTACTGGTAAACATTGTTCTGGGGTTTTATAGGGTTTAGGCACTAAAGTTAATTCTTAACTTTTAGGAGCATTGTAATAAACCTTATAGAAATTCTCTATTTTAGAATGTTCCCTATTTTATATATATTAAATATTTAAAAATATGTCTTTTTTATCATTGCAAAATTTGCAATCAGTGTGGATAAATGTTAAGCTTTCAACAAATGTTGGCTGATTTTGTGATACATATTTTTAATTATTATCCAAAGTTTAAAAGATGTTGATTAAAGCTAAACTTACCCTAACCTTTTACAAAATTGTCTGATTCGGCTGATGAAACAGACAACAATAAAAAATATTTTGAGACTTTTAGAGTAGTTCAGTTAGCTGAAATTTAAAAAGATTTGATTTGCAGATAGCCATTTAGTTTCTTTTTTGTACCCACCATTTATGTTGTTTACAACTTACATAAATAAAAAACAGTGTAACTTGTGTTTATATCACCAACAGGTTCCATCATCATCTCTATTGCTAATAATTTAAATAGAAAAGAGTGGAGATGCCGGGGATTGAACCCGGGGCCTCATACATGCAAAGCATGCGCTCTACCACTGAGCTACATCCCCTTCCGTACTCGGGAGGGGGAATGACGTGTATTTAAAGGAGACACGATGTCTCCGCTGACGTTATTTAACCCTGTAATATAAGACGATGGCCAGGCGATATTTCTGTTCTGACTGAGACCAAGTTATGTAACTTCAGGTCAGAACTTTGCCCTGGTTTCAACCCCTTCTGACAATTTTAAGCTGTATTTTATGTGCATGTGTGTTTGCATTCCAAGTTTAGCAATAAAATCTTTTTTAATGGGTTAAAAAAAAGGCCTGACCTGCTCTAAAGTTGACTATTTTTAGTGTTCCTTAAACGCCATAACTGAATAGACGTCATAGTGAATGAATACATGGAAAGCTGCTATATTTGTATCTCACTTTTTCTTCAATTTAATCCTTTGCTCTGTGCTATTATTAGCCCGCAGGTCATGTTTTGGGTTTAGTGAGAGGACACATCTGTGCAAGAGGCTTCTCTTCTTCCCACGCTCAAGAGAAAGAGGACGAATTGATGATGGTGAGTGAAAATGACACATAGGACAGATGAAGGAAGGGAAACACAGTTTTAAAGCACCACATTCTCATCATCCACTGTATCCTAATCTATTGGGAATCTAAAAAGAAACTTCCTTGTTACATTTCATCCTCAAGGGGAATGAGAACGAGAGGCTGTCATCCCTCTCCGGAGGGCACAGCCTGTCCTCACTCATGCTGTGTTTATCAGCACACCCTTGCCAAGGACACCACTTCCAGGCCCTGTTTGCTTAAGCCTTGTAGGGACAGACCCATGAGATGCACGCATGGCATGAGGACTTTAGAGGAGCTGAAGAAGGAAACAGGAGGAAAGGTCTAATAGAAAGTTTGCACCTTCTCCCTCTGTCTGCAGAATGAAATGCACCGGCCTGTCTCACTGGAGGAGGGAGGGACACTGGTTGATATCAGCTCTGTTGTTGTTGTTGTTGTTGTGTGGTTTGGATTGGTGACAGGAAGCCACCATGTTGGGTCTGTGCTGAGTAAGGAGTAGTTGACAAGTGTTATGTGAAGCAAGGGTTATCTTGGGACCGTGGAGTGCTGTTGAGGGCAGCATGTACAGACAGGCTGCATGCAATATGAGATGCAGAAAAAAAATTTCTTATCTAAGGCCACAGACTGCTTGACATTACAGTGGACAGTAGGCCTTCCGAGACCTTATTAAAACGAAAGTAATTGTATGAACTCAGTGTGCAGAAAAATGCCTCTAGTAATAGTAATAGATTGCAAAATTAAATTTGGTAAACATTAAAAACCTTTTGCGAGTTTGTTCTGCAGCTATTTTTTTTTCACTGCCCCAGTTGCATGGTCTAGAAAAATTACTATTTATCAGATGTTTTACATGTACAATATTTATCTGAAAACTAAAATGAAACCATGCTATCTAATAAAAAAAATCCATAATTTCAACCGGAAATATGGTGTTATGACAATAAAAATCCAATGGAATTATAATGTACCTCAAAATTCTGCTCAAGTACTTGAGTAGATGCACTTTGCTTCTTTCTGCCACTGTAACATAAACATACTCTAACCAAACATCAAGTGAGTGCAGCATGAAAGACTCATATTTGGAAACAGCTGCATGAATTGAACGTTTTTACAGATGTTATTTTTTTCCATATTCCCCTGTGAGATCACGGGGGAATAATTTTCATGTTTGGGGTTGTCAGTGTCACACCTGTGTGGATTTTGGAGATGTTGAGTTAGGTACAAATTGTGATCCTTTACCAGTGTTTTAAAGGAATGGTTTGACATTTGAGGAAACATCCTTAATCACTTTCTTGCTGACAGTTACTCTAAATAGAGAAATTGATAGTGCATGTCTGTGCATTAAAGAGACAGTTCAACTAGAAATCTGTAATGAATATTTTTCCTCCTCCTGTTAGGGCAATTTATCCATCTTGGTTTTTCATATAACCAAGTTGAACCAAACACCACTCAACTTATAGTGCTGAAAGTGTCAAAACAATTCATTTGAAAAAAAAAGAATTACACATCAATTTTTTTACCCAGAAATCATGACTCAAGATTAGTGACTCAAGAGAATACAAACACCTTGTTGTCAGCAGTTTCTAATGGGAATTGTTTTCTTTTTTCTGATAAATTATACCACACAGACAGAGGTGCACATCTACTCGTGGACTGGAGCTGAGCAGGATGCCATAAATGTTTACATCCTTCACTGTTATGAGCAAGGGCCTGCAGTGCATAAATTCATGCTTTCTTCTGTGAGGTGATCCGCTTGGCAGGTGTATTCAGTAAAGTGACACAGTTTATGCATAGAATTTAGTGTGGTGAACTTCAAGTCTAACTTTCAACAAAGAAACGTGTCTAAAGTACATACAAATATACAGAGTACTGCATAGAGATCCTCAACAAAAACAGCCTCACTGTGTCATATGCAGGTAATGCTGACTGCTGCTGGCACTCTATGCAAAGTGGAAATGCAGGGAAAAGGTCTGACCCAGTATCTTCTGGGGCTGCCGTCTTATCACCTACAAGCAGTCAGCTATGCAGGGGCAAAGCAGCAGAGAGAAGAGGAGAGAGAGAGGCACCAAAAATAAAGGCTGCAGAGCACATGAAAAGGAGGTCAGGTAGGTCATAGAGGAAGGCATCCAAAAAATCCTATTATTGGACACAAATTTGAAGCTAAAGTTAATAGAATTCATGTTTTATAATATATGACATTATCATGTCATGCCTGTTTGCTATTATAATCTCTTCTCTTCCATGTTTTCACATTTGTCTTTTCAAACTACAGCCCTACCTACAGGTTTTCTTGTGTAACCATCAAACACAAGCTTTGCAATGAAAAAAAAGGTTGGGCGAGGTATTGAGTAAGGTGTCTCTGTGAACTCTGTGAGTTTCTGTGCTGTCTTGTTCTTACATCATGCCTCCTCAGGATCTGTTTGTCCCCACTAAAGGAAAGGATGAGCTGTCTATTTCTCACAAACAAGTTACCTTACTGTCTGCTTCAAGTGTCAACATACACCACATGCCGGACCTCTGAGTCAACCTGTCCATCGCCACACCTCCTTCTTTAACCACAAACAAAATAGAAGCCCTCTGCATTTACTCACACGCCTGAGTTAGCTGTGTCAGGTGGGGCAAGGACAGACATGCTGTTAAACAAGAGCTGCATGTCACGTTCATGGACATGAACACACGCAGGGACAGAGGGGGAGAAAGAGAGAGAGAGGGAGACATTGTTCTGACCTTTCACCTATTTCCCCAACCAGCTCGGGGAGCTGTGGGAATCCTGTGAAACCAGGCAACTTCAGTGAAAAGCTCTGGCATGAATAAAGAAAAAAAAATTAAGGAGAGACAGATAGTGGAAAACCATAATATCTGGTCTTTCTGTGTCCTTGAGCATTTTACTCGAGCCTCACTTATGAGTGAATGTAGTGATTGTGATTACATCTATTAGTGGATAATTGCTTCGTTGTGAATGACATGCAGTATCATAGCAGTATATGGTACAATATGATTACATAACAAGCTCCACCAGGCTGTGCTTTCTGATTAGTACAAACATTAACACAAGTTCAGACGCACGAACTATTCCCTCTAAATGTTTGTGTTCACTGTGTTACCAGGGTTAGGATATCATCATTACTGCAGGCTGATTATGTATGTGTGTGTGTGTGTGTGTGTGTGTGTGTGTGTGTGTGTGCGTGTGCGTGTGCGTGTGTGTGTGTGTAAGTTGCCTAGCACCTGGTAACTGTATAGGCCGAAACCTTATCTTCCTGCCTTTAGAAAGCTTGTGCTGTGCTGGACTCTTGCTATCATCTCTCATCCTGTGGTAATAACATGCCGTCACAAAGTCTATTTTAGAAAAATTGGTGTACTGAGGTGTCTGTATGAGAAACAGGCATCCGGAGACACAACCATGTAAGGTGGGGCTCATTTGCATTCAAGACATTAAGCCAAACAATCAGGCTTTATTACTCATACGCACATTTAGTTGTGTTATGAAACATAACAAACTGCAAACTGCTAACTGCGTGGAATGCATAATCATGAAACAAAACAACTTCATTGCCAAATACCAAAGTACACACCCAGCATCCCTGACAATCCCAGTGAATTTCATTAAAAATTATTCTACAGCAGATTCAGTATTCTACCATTTGTACACCTACGAGACCTTGTGGAAAAACGGTACTTTGGCCTGGAAAAACAAATAGGAGACATAAAACTCAAAAACATCACAAAATCTTGTGTGCTATATAAATGATATTTATATTCTAAATATAATCTGCATATAAAATAAACAAATTCTCAAAGAGAAGATGCACCGAGATTGTAAACCAACTTAAATTTGCCACGTTTTTTTTTTTTAATTGCAGTCATAAACACATTATTGCAGATATCTGTCATACCACATCAAACTACAGTACATACAGGTTATTATGCACTGACTGATTCAGTGACATGTCCAGTTTTGAGAGACTAGCGTAGATCCTGAAAGATGTTTTAAGCCAGTAATCATGGTCAGTCTTTAGAGATCATTAGGCTATAAATAGTGTAGAGTGTTTTCCACTTTTTTCTAAGTCTTCCCACTTCCACAATAAGCCCTGGCAGCATGCTGGTGCATACTAACATGTATATGTGGACATGCACAAGCCTCACGCCTTAAATCATACAAGTATGCATGAAAAAAATCAAGCTGTGTTGTATGCTATTAACACAATAAAATACACTTGAGGATTGAGCATAATGCTCTGCAGACTTCATCACAACACAGAATGATCTCTCACCAAGATTAACCCCAAAATATGCATGCACACACACACACACACAGTTGTACTAACAGTCACCGGTTTGCACAGTCTGCAGTAATAAAAGGCAGTGGGTATTCTCAAAGCTTTACATACTGCAGAGTAAAAAAGTGACCACCAGGGGTTTCTTAAAACTTCTCTAAAGCTCATTGGTTACTTAAATGCTGCATTCAGAAAAAGCACACCTGATTGGCTGCTGCATATTGAGTGGCAGCCGTAGGTCCTTCCCACCAAGGCAGAGTGGAAAGATGGACGTTGAGGGGGAGGGGAAATGGGTCTATTTACAAATGAAATTTAAAGTAACATCACCAGCATCACTGGTCAAGAAAAACTAATATGGTATGTGAGTTAAGAC
>JAPZDY010000002.1:15827038-15837637 GCA_029783645.1 Ctenochaetus hawaiiensis
AAAATTAAATCCCTCAAATACATAATTAAATTGATGATAATGATTTGAAATTTAAATAGCCAATGTACTTTAAGACTTCTCTGGTGGAAACAATGCAGGACAAAGACAAGTTAAGACTCAGTATCTTTGTAGAGAAAAAAACTCATCATGTCTTCAAAGCTTTTTATTAAAGATGGTTACTTTTTTAAAAAAAAAAAAGGTGGAAGGATATACCGTATGGAGAGTGTGAGAGGAAAATCATTACACATTTGTCTTCCTTAGTTTGCTCTGTCAACATGCATAGTAAAAGACAACAGCAAGGAAACATGCTGCAACCTGTTTCATAACAGGAATCAAATGTTGTGATGTTCTCTCTTCTCACTCTTTGAATGATGGCAGCAAGTAGAAGATGGTGAGAGTACGCGCAAAACAGACTAAAGAGTGAAAAGAAATGCCAGGACAAATTAGAAATAGTATTAAAATGAAAGTGGTGTATATTAAATGGTCATAGGAAAGTGTTATGTAACCCTCTGAGCTGCTCCTGTTAATTTGTGGTGCTTTAAATTTGGAATAAGAACTCTCCAGTTTTTGAAAATTAAGATTGGTGTGATGGGCTACAGAATAACAATAGAGTTGAGGAGATATAATACATGGGCATGCCTTGGGGGTTACAGGGTATGGCAGGTTATGGTAGGTGCGGAGCGGTATTGGTGGCAACTCTTTATTTTGTTTTGTCAGTTTGTTTTCAACTCATTTTGTCTAGTTAAGTATAATATTATTTTGCAGTCTCTGTCTCTGTTTGCTTCCACCAAGAAACAAAATAGAGCTCGAGAAAGTACGCATTTGGCTTAAAAAAATCGTTCCCTTGAAGATCACGCACAGCATTATCATCATTTAGTGTGTGGTTTGTATCCTTAAGTTTTGTGCCCGGCACACATCAGCCATTTTCATTCATAGTGTGTGCCGTGATTTTATGTTTTTTCCACATGTAATGACATGTCACTCCTTTTCATTGTCACTGACTGCCCAGGGGACAATGGAGGATAGATGGTGAAGAAACGTCTCCTAAAAACCTAACAACTCCCACCTTTTTCTTACGACAAATTCAGAATTATCATCTTGCTTATGGATGTGCAACCCTGTGCTCTCTAACTTCTTCCCTATTACTTTGTCAGTTTCTTGTTAGCACATCCAGCACTAACAGTGTCCACATAAAGATCTAACTTACTGATATGTATTCAACAACAATAGTAAACTATGGTGCTGAAGTGTATACTAATGTTTGTAAATTATCTGAGACATGGATGTAAGTTTGCACTGTCATACATTTTGTGAGTCAACGTTTTAGCCGTGTGCTGTGTGCTTGTTTTTCTTTTGTGAGTTTTTTTCTTTTCTTTTTGTTTTTGTTTGGATTCAAACTGTGTGTGAGAAGGTGTACTGACACGTTAAATGCTAGAGACTCTTTAAAAATACTTAAATAATGGTCATTTATTTGTCTTGTAAATATTACAAAACAATTTATAACGCTCCATTAGATGTCAAAGCCTCTCAGGACGTTGTGTCCAATGGGACGAATGAGAATCCTCTCTCTGCCTCACCTCTGTGCTCGTTATCAAATCATGAGGGCATTTCAGTGGCCAAAAGCGGTGTTTTTTTATCCCAACTTCAGTCCCATCTCTTCGAGATAGTAAACAGCACCAGACTCCAAGTTGATGTGCCATAGACAAACACTGCCCTCTAAAGGGTCCATTTAGCACAGCACTAGCTGTAAGGATGCTGGTGAGGATACATTACAAACACATGGTTTTAATATGACCTGTACTGGTGTGTTCAAAGGACAAATTGAGAGTCTGGAGATTCATTTCTGATTGTTTAGAAAATTGCAAATGTCTTGTCTCTTTTACATCACCAAGATAAGAAAGATACATTATTTCCTTCAATTGCACACCACAGATTTTTCCTTTTCTGTCAATAATCCCATAAATTACTTTGTTATTCACAATCTGTTAATATCTGTTAATTTATGATATGATATGATAATGAATACAATCCTTTTTTCTGTTAAAAGATGACTATTATGTATCTTGTTGATTCCTCTAAATAATGCAGGAGATGGATCTGAGGTGGTGAATCTTCTCACACACTTTTCAGGGGCTTACTTTTTGAACTGACTGTGTCTCCAAAATTGAATTTTGTTTGCCTGCTGTTAAATAGTATACACAGATTGAAAACAGGGTAAAAATGAGAGATCACAGGTAGAAGTGAGTGTGTGTGCAAAATGTGAAGACCACCACAGATATCCACCTGCTGCTGTAGATCTGTCCTGTTTTCCTTATTTTTATTTCTTTTATTTTATTTTGTCCTTACTCACCAGTGTAATGTTAAAAGGAAATGTGTTCTCAGTATGTTGTGTGCGATCATTGAAAGGTGTGGTTTAAGATTTAAAGTCATCTGACAATGGGGAGAGGGAGTGGTTACCAGGTGTGTCAAGCGTGGACAGGGAAAAGATGAGGCAGATAGCTTATATATATAGATATATAAAAATGAAATTAAATGTATCATGAAAGTACAATAAAATATGCTTGTATTTTCCCATATAGTTATTAGAAAAGTTGTTCACCAATAGGATGATTTTAAAGAAGGGCGTTGAATGTCTGGGGAGTTTCATATGTTTTATGTTGTGCCCTTAAATGAATGGCAGCTTAAAAACACTTGGGGTTTCGCCCATGTTACATCTCAATTAGTACACCCCTCCCCCCCATAAAAAAAATGAAATATATAGACATATAAAAATTGGTGTATCTGATATCTACAGTATGGTGATTGTGCCTTTCACTATTTCTGCATGGTTTTTGTGATTTACTGATTTTTCCATCCCCAAAGTGGACAGTAGTTCACTGACAGGCAAGACCTATGCAAAAGTCAACGGATGGGTTATTCCAGCATCCATTCAGAAAAAACAGGTACCCGCCAAAACAAACAAACAAAAAAACAACAAAAAACAAACAAACAAAAAAACAATAAATACTCAGGTTAATACCTGAATCTTGTGTCATTATTTTCATGTGGGAGAGCGAGAGGAAATGGGATTAAGGAACACCTTGTTTATTGTCAGCAGTATATACTTGCAAATACACAATGTGAAAACATACTTCCACAGTCTTGAAAATTGGACTTAAGTAAAAGTGAGAAAAACAGTTGGTAAATTGTGATTTATCACACTATACTTCCTTGTTAAAGCCTAAAACACTACATTTCAGTCTTGTCATATTATACAAATGATGTATTAACATGCAGCCTAAGCAGCATTGTAATCATTTAATGTTAGAAACCGAGCTAATTTTAACTAGATTACATACTTTTGAGTTGTTAAGTCTTTAAGCACTGCATATTCTATTTTATAAATCGGCCAAGGTGTGTCAAATACATTTAACAGAGTAAAAAGTACAATATTTGATAAAAATAAAAAAGCACAGAATGGAGCAGAGGAAGAAAGTAAAATAGTATTGCTCGAGTACGGTAAAAGTTCCTCAAAATTGTACTTAAGTAGAGTACCTGATTTTATGCTATAGGCTACCTCTAGGCTACTTGAGTAACTTGCATGTAATCGTGGAAATGTTTGCGGAAGTTTACTGTGTATAGAACAGGGAGGAGGTGAACAGACGGGTGTGGCAGTGAAGTGTAAATATACTCCCTCACCTGGATAAGGGCGCTACTGAGCACTAGGTGGACTGATAATAACTTTAACTGAATGCTTGATAAATGAATTAAAAATAAGCAAAATTTGAGAGGACATATTCTGTATGTACACTAGGGTGATTAGGTGTAAAGGTGCTTATATAAGCTAGAATAATGTCTATTATTGCATTAGTGGTCCGACAATTATGGTTTGTCGAGACATATGCTAAATTCCCAGCAGTTTAGCCGTCTGTAGATTTTGGATTCAAGAAAAATCCTGTTGACACAGTTATCAGGTGGAAGAACAAGGGAAAAGTAGATTTTATGGGAAGGACAGAAGATCTGTAATTGGAGCAGGTATTCTGCAGACCTGCTATAACCTGTCTATCCGCTTTACACGTATTCATCAGAGAAACCCCGCCAGCCTGTGGCCCTAAAGGACTTTATACGGTAGACCACTGTCATACCTTTGGATGGGACAGCTCGAAACACCTGTGCTCATAGAATAGCAGGTAATCAGTTGTGGAGACGAGATTTAGCGAATATTTAAGGCCCCAACATCAACTACTTTGAAGTAAGTCTGATGTTGGTACCCGTAAACGTCAACCAAAATACGAGTCGCTTTTCCTTCGTGAGTATGTGTAGCATGACACTATATCCTCGTAAATGATACATTAAACCTATTCTTGATTGAGCTTGGTTTTCAAGTTTCAGCCAAAGACGTATTGGAAGTAAAATTGCTTAAATACTAGCCCTCTCTCTTCTCCGACAAGTATTACCGGTTGTCTGGAGCATCCTAAGCAGAAATGTGAAACTGACTTCTCTTCCGTATTGGGTCGTGATTCAGGAGCTCCTGTAGTCTTGGTGACGGAGAGCTAAGGTTACACTCCCTTCAACTCACCTGTCCTCTTCAACGAAACCGTCACCGGACGATTTTTATTTGACAACACGTATTTTCCTGACAACTGTGAGTTATAGTAGTCTAGCTTCAAGCTCTTTGTGGCCGCACGTTTGTGCAGATTTAACAGAAACGTGATTTTAGCTAGCTTGTGACAGCGCGTGAACAAACGGCAAACGCAGCATAGCTCTTCGTGGTTTGTATCTAATTTGATGTTTTAAATTGTGAAAATGCTGCCTTAAAAATCAGATATCAGTCTATTGTACCGCTTTCTAGGCCACACAAACGGAGGCTGACTGTCGCATGTTAATATTTGCGGTGTTATGTTTGTGTAATGCAATGACCATGCAAATTCAGTTCGAGAAAGATGTGTAACTTAACGTTAGACGTAGCTAGTTTCCTGAAATCAAATTCCTTTAAACTAGCTAGATGACCCGCATGGTTTGTTATCTTTTGCAGGTGATCGTCTCCAAGAGTGGGAAATGCATAATCATCGGGGCTACATAGCCATTTCTTGGCCTATCAAAAAAATTCTCTTGAAATTGCAATGATCTTGTTGTAAGGGTGCTTATATTGTACAAGGAAAACTACAAATCCCTGCTGGACAATTGGGATATAATGGGATATTAAAGATCCCATCAAGTACATGTAATCCTTCAGCACTACAGCGACGCCAGTGGTCTGTAAAGGTATAGTACAGTGATTTTCCATCTGGATGGTTGTAGCAGGTGTTTGACTGGTGAACAAATGTGACTGGAAGTATGGATATGCTGGCCTAACATCCCCACACCCTTAAGAGAAAAATCAGTTTAGTGTTAAAACAGGATCAACAGCAGCCATGCACAGCCCTGCTCCTGAAATTGTAGCAGGGTACCCTAGTGGGTGTGTGGCAGAGAAGGAAGCTAATCCGGAGACAACCTTGGGGAGTGCCTATTCACCAGTGGACTACATGAGCATTACCAGCTTCCCTCGGCTTCCAGAGGATGACATGCTGTCTGGGGAAAACACCCTAAAATCACGCAAAGATGATGACAATGTCCTGAGTGAGCAAGACACAGGTGAATCAGCTTTATCAGACAAAATTACTACAAAATATACCTTCTGTCAAAATAGTATTTCAGTGTGGCTAGGTTTTTGGATGTGGATTTCTGGAACAGCATGGTTTTTCAACTAACTCTCCAGAAGTTGAATTCACTTCTCATTGCTGCAGATCATTTCTAATTTGTGGATCTTAATTAGGGCTGCAACTAACAATCATGTCATTATAATGTGTAGTCTATGAAATGTCAAGCAATAGTGAAAAAAGTCCATCACAGTTTCCAGGAGCCAAGGATGAAATGTTATTTTGTCTGACCAGTCCTGAACCCAAAGATGTTCAGTTTACTGTTATGTATGTCAGTAAAGCCTCGCATTTAAGAGGCTAGGACCATAAATGTTTTAATGCAAAAATGTCTTAAGTGTTCAATCAATTACCATAACAGTTGTTCGTAAATGATCCCTCTACCAAATTTAACAAACATAGGTGCTCCTTTGTAGATATCATGCTTACAGAATTCAGAAATGGGTTTTTTGTTCTCCAGTAGGTATGTCTACTTAAACCTGACAAAATTTTGAATGGAGTTTGATGTGAGAGAACAAAGCATGTATTTCGATATCTCAAAAACTGTGTTTATCCTTCTGTTTCCTGTTCTTTTTGGTTTGTGTTGTTTGTCCCAGATCCAGATCTGTTTCTGAAGTCAGCTCGCCTCCAACGTCTCCCCTCCTCAGCTTCAGACCTGGCTAGCCAAGATTTAGCCTCCCTGCGAGAAACCGTCACAGACCCCTTCACAGAAGGCTGTGCCTGCCAGCGAGATGGACTGACAGTCATCATCACAGCCTGTCTTACCTTTGCTACAGGAGTCACTGTAGCTCTAATCATGCAGATCTACTTTGGAGACCCACAGGTAAGGGTGTATGTGTGTGATCTACAGTTGTACTCTTACAGTCATGTTTCAAAAGTATTGCTTTGCCAAATAATTACATATGATTAAGATGATTATGAGATTATAAGTAAACATGCATGCTGCTCTTAGGACCCTCCCACATCAGCACACATTAGCTCAAAGGCATGTTCATGTTCTTCAATTTTCTGCTTTGTTCTCCTCTTTCTTGCAAGGTCTTTAACCAAGGAGCAGTAGTGACAGATGTGGCCCAGTGTACATCTCTTGGCTTTGATATTTTAGGGAAACAGGGGTCCAGTGTTGACGCTGCTATCGCTGCTGCTCTCTGTTTGGGAATTGTTCACCCTCACACTTCTGGTATTGGAGGGTGAGAAACAGAAATATATACATTAATCTCTCCTAAAAAAAGACTACCACTGAGGGTCTTAGACTGGCCTAAATATGAATACAGATATACAAAACTAAGTTAGTGCTCTGATTTGATTTTCAAGTGGTGGAGTTATGTTGGTGCATGACATCCGTAAGAATGAGACGAGGATCATCGACTTTAGAGAGACGGCACCATCTGCCATCCATGAAGAGATGCTGCAAACAAACCTTGATCTAAATGTAAGTTATTCATTTTGGAGTATTTTATTAGTACAGTATGATGCTGAGAACAAAAGACAGTCTTTTTGTTAATCATTAGCAATGTGGTTGATAGGTGTGCCTTAATCTTGCTGTTGCATTTCAGCCTGGTCTGTTGGTGGGAGTACCAGGCATGCTTAGTGGGTTGCATCAAGCACACCAGCTCTATGGCAGGTATAGTAACTATCATGTAATACTATTATGCATATTCTTTTCAATCTCTCCATGTCATGAATACTTGTAGTCGTGGTGTTTGTTTTCTTTTGTGTCACTCCTGTGTTTCAAGTACCTCAGACAATCAAAACAGAATATATTATATTAGCTTTTTGAGAAGATAAAAATAATCTTATATTTGTATTGCTTTGACAAGCCTCTGCCTTGTCTCAGTGTTCAGAGGTAAATGAGTGAGGTCTTATACTTAAAATATGACCAGTTACATTAAAAGAGGAGATATTGTGGGGTGTTTGTAAAGCCAAAGTGCTGGGCTGCAATTACTCTGATGCTATGTAATTATCATGGTCCTGATCCCTCAGCTGGTATGAGGGCGATGTTACAAAGCTAACTGACTAACTTGCTTTATACATGCATGGAGATCAAGTGTTATGCTTAAATAATGTGGTATATAATATTACTAGTGTATATGTATGTATATATAGTTTTTAAACTTAGCCAATTTTCTATCATCTTTAAATTCCTCAGAATGCCATGGAAGAATGTCGTAACTATGGCAGCAGATGTGGCCAGAAATGGGTTTAATGTTAGTCATGACCTAGGTAAGTGTCATGTAATGTATAAATAGCAGTAAGTGGATGAAGTCACTGTCCCCAGTGTTACTGCCTAGCCATATTTCTGTCTCTGAATCACACAAAATAAAGTCTTACAAAGATCAGGTGTCTTATCTGTCCTTTCTCTCTCTCCCTAGCTGAAGCTCTGGCTAAAGTTAAGGACCAGAACATGTCAGATGCATTTCGAGATTTGTTCCTCCCCAATGGCCAAGCTCCCCTCTCTGGATTGTTAACAAGGCGTCTAGATTTAGCGGCCATCTTAGACTCTGTTGCAGTCAAGGGAATATCGGACTTCTATGGTGGAAACCTGACGCAGGAAATGGCAGCAGCAGTAAGAAAAATCTTTGAATATATAAGTACTCATGAATTCTGCATTGTCTTAAGGAGTCAGTCAGAGTTTTACCACTCTAAAACAATATTCTTGCTGTACTTTCTGGCTCCTTTGTACATCTAAAGGACCCTTGTGCTTTAATTTTACAAGAGGGAAACTCAAGTTTTTAAGACACACAAAGCTAAACTAATATTTAACTGCACCAGAAGTCAAACAACCTCACATAGTTATTAGGGTTCAGTGGGTACTTTTTAAATGAATTAAACCCTTCACTGAATGTCAGGTGTTTTTGAAAATTAAATTTCCCTGTTAGTGACAAAAGTGCACAGTACAAAGATCACTCAACAACTTTAAATTTAAAGTCACTATGCAATTTTAATAGGTGCAAGCAAGAGGCGGAGTGCTCACAGAGGATGACTTTGGAAACTACAGCACAGTCTTACAGCAACCAGCAGAGATTACCTATCAAGGTAAATACTTTTGTAGTTTATCTTGTTTGTATATTTGACACTTACAATACTACCACAATACTAAAGGTTTTTGATCATTTCAAATAAACTGCCAGTATGTTTACAGGCAATGTAATTTGGCGATTTAGTGAGGGGGGTGTCATCCATCAGCCCTGTTGACTTTAGTGTTAATTTTTATAAGGGAAATTAAAATAGGGACCCATTCAGTTCCCCAAAATCTGGCACCACAAACACATTTTTACAGCAGCACTTTCAGCAGTGTCCTCTTTCAAACAGCTTAAATTTTTACCTCCTTTTATCTCTTTCTTTCAATTCCAATATACTTTCATAAACAAACCAAGCATGTATAATGGAAATTGTTAATTGTTCCAATCATGTTTTATGTTTTAACTATTGAAGTTTGCCTTATTCATGATTGGAACCGTTTTATTTATCTTGACACTCTTTTTTTGCATTATCATTATTTTCTTACCATTGAAATGATTTGATCTGAAATAGAAATCATGAATTCTTAATTGTGTGATTTGTTGATGTTTCTGAAGGACACCATGTGATGGCGGCCCCAGCCCCACATGCAGGTGTTGCCTTAATCACAGCTCTCAACATCTTGGAAGGTTACAACATTACGAGCCAGCAGCCCAGAAACAGCACCTACCACTGGATTGCAGAGGTAGTATACAAACTGCTGGGTTGCTATACAGCATAAACAATACGCAGCATGGGATTTTTATTTGAGTGTTTATTTTGCATTTTCCTGCCAGGCTGTAAAAATAGCGCTCGCCCTGGCTAGTGAGCTGGGAGACCCCATGTATGACACTTCTGTCTCAGAGGTTGTCGCCAGGATGCTAAGGTAAGGTAGAAATTCCCATGACCTCTTTAAATATATAATGTGTATACCCATCCTTGATCAGGACAGCATTTTCATAGAAACTTGCCCTTTGTTGTGTCAAAGTAAATCACAGGCTTCCCTGCTTCGCCAGATGATCAATGATTCTCAGGCCTTCCCTGCTGGTCATTACACTCAATCATTTAGCTTGGAAAAAGGTGCAGCAGCTGCCCAAGTCATGGTCATGGGCCCAGACGACCACATCGTGTCAGTCATGAGGTACATCCTGGTTTACTTGAACTGCTATTACACATTCCTTAAACAAAACCCAGGAAGTGTTAAAAATAAATTGAGATCTCTTCAAAAACATGATAATTTTTTTTTTAATACTTTGTGCTTTACTGTAGTTCTCTCAACAAACCCTTCGGCAGCAGGATAGTGACTCCTTCAGGAATTCTCTTGAATAGCCAGATCCTGGACTTCTCCTGGCCTAATAAAACAAAAAGCTCATCACCTAACCCAGTAAGTGTGCAATTTTCTCTTTGTTTAATTGATTTCAGTATTTATTGGCTTCCATTAAAATGGTTCTTGTGGCTGCTCATTGCTTTTGTCTGCTGTAGCATAACAGCATCCAGCCTGGGAAGAGGCCCATGTCCTTCCTGATGCCCACAGCAGTGAGGCCTGCAGTGGGGTTATGTGGCACCTACGTAGCTGTTGGGTCCTCCAATGGAGAGAAAGCTCTTAGTGGCATCACACAGGTTATTAAATGACTAGAAGAATTAAATACATTCATGATTGATTGTTAGATTTATATATGTGAAAATATATCTTTCTATAGTTGCATTTTTCTTTGATTTTGTCCAATCAAATTAAGTAATTTGAATAGAATAGAATAGAATAAAATAGAATAGAATAGAGTAGAATAGAATGCCTTTATTGTCACTATGCACATGTACAATGTGTACAAATGTGCTTGTGTGTGTACATATGTGTGTGTGTGTGTGTGTAAATATCTTATTCCTATTTACTGATCCCTTACAGGTGCTGATGAATGTTTTGTCTGCA
>JAPZDY010000002.1:15847635-15870517 GCA_029783645.1 Ctenochaetus hawaiiensis
CAGCAGCAGCAGCAGCAGCAGCAGCAACAACAGCAACAGCAACAACAACAGCAACAACAACAACAACAACAACAACAGCAACAACAAATGCAGCACATGCAACAGCAGCAGATACAGCAACAGCAACTACAGCAACAACAACAAATGCAACAACAAATGCAGCAGCAGCAAATTCAACAACAGCAGCAAATTCAACAACAGCAGCAAATTCAACAACAACAACAACAACAGCAGATGCAGCAGCAGCAACAGATGCAACAGATGCAGATGCAGGGTCTTCAGAATACCCAAGGGCAGCAGGGTATGACAGGGCCGCAGAGTTTAGGTCAAGGCCAACCTCAAATGCACCATCATCAGCTGCAGCAGCAACAGCAACAGCAGCAATCTCAACAACCACACCTTCAACAGCAGGTAATGCTGTTTTTATGTACCTTATTGTTAATGTCTGGAATCAGCAACCAGTAAACAGCTTATTAATTGATACTTGTTGTACCCTACTATGCATTTTAGCAGCAACAGCAGATGATGATGATGCTGAAGATGCAGCAAGAGCAGGCAAAGAATCGCATGTCCATTCCTCCAGGAGGGCAGCTCCCTCCCCGAGGCATGGGCAATCCACCTGAGGTGCAGAGGCTTCCTGTCTCACAGCAAGGCAACATGCCTGTAATGATCAGCCTTCAAGGGGTACCACCATCACCTGACAAAGCCAGAGGGATGCCCTTGATGGTAAACCCACAGGTGAGTGCCAAGTGCTATGGAATATGTGAATCTGATCCTCACACAACCAATAATTTGATTTTTACTTTTAGATTTGCTGTTGTTAATCTAAACTAAGCTGTTTGAGTTTTTTCTTCTGTGTAGCTTGCAGGTGCTGCACGAAGAATGTCCCACCCTGAAGTAGGGCAAGGTCCCCAAGTCACTGGATCTGAAGAGTCTCCTGCAGGGGCCCACCCAAAGCAGGACAGACCAGGTGGCTCAGAAATTGTGGTACAGTCTGGAAATGGGACCCAACAAATGATGGGCAATCAGGGCTCCAACACTCACATGATGAAACAAGGTCCTGGTCCATCACCAATGCCTCAGCACACTGGAGCCAGTCCCCAGCAACAATTACCAACTCAGCCTCAACAAGGGGGCCCTATACCTGCTCTTCATTTCCCCAATGTCCCCACAACCTCTCAGAGTTCCAGGCCCAAAACCCCCAACCGAGCAAGTCCAAGGCCATACCACCACCCGCTCACCCCAACTAATCGTCCACCTAGTACCGAGCCATCTGAAATCAATCTTTCACCTGAGAGGCTAAATGCCTCTATTGCAGGGCTTTTTCCTCCCAAAATCAACATTCCTCTGCCCCCCAGGCAGCCAAATCTAAACAGGGGATTTGACCAGCAGGGTCTTAATCCAACAACTCTGAAAGCCATCGGGCAGGCCCCTCCTAACCTAACTCTACCAGGCAGCAATAACAATGGAAGTGCAAGTGGAAATAACACTAACAACAATCAACAGCCTTTCTCAACAGGCACTGGAGCAGGAGGTCCAGGCACTAAACAGGACAAGCAGCCTGGAGGGCAGAGTAAGAGGGCAAGTCCTAGTAATAGTCGGAGGTCAAGTCCAGCCTCCAGCCGCAAGTCAGCCACTCCAAGTCCAGGGAGACAAAAGGGGACAAAGATGGCTGTCACTTGCCCTCCCCCTCAACAGCAGTTGGTCAATCCTCAGGGACAAACCATGATGCTAAGTCCTACCTCAGTACCCCCAAGTCCAGTATCTATGCCTTTACAAGTTAGTGGAAATGTAGAGGTACAGCAAACCCAGAGCCCCTTCCATGGGATACAAGGTAACCCACTTGAGGGAGTTAGGGAAAGTCAGGGAATGGTGACAGCAGAGCAACGACAGATGCTTCAGTCTCAACCTTTTCCACAGCCTTTGAGGGAATTATCAGTTCCCAGAATGGCGGGTCCTCGTTTTCCTGCACCACAGCAGCCTAAACCCGATGTGGAATTGCCTGCTGCCACAGTTGATAGGCACACAGCCCATGCAGCATCTTTGCAGGACTCTGAGGTCTCACCTACTCTCAGGACCGCTCCGACCTCCCTTAACCAGTTATTGGATAACACAGGCATCCCAAACATGCCTCTTCGGCCCATACAGGGTAGTGCTGTCAGGGATGTTCAGGGTAAGGAAAGCCCCAAGTCTGCTTTGGATCAAGAGAGACCACTCCATAGTAATTCCCAGAATACAGCTTCTGCCACTTCTACTGCCACTATAAATGAATCAGAATCTAAACCCAAACCTATTGTCCCAGTCCCTACTAGCAGTCCTAATTTGCAGCCTGCATCAATTCCAAACCCACTTTCTAGCACTAATGTGAACTCCAGTACTGCCCCCAGTCTTAACCAGAACCCCACCTCCAGTCTTGGTGTCAGTTCCAGTCCAAATGTAAACCCAACTCCTACCATCTGCCCCACCCTCACTACTAACACTAATGCCACCACAAGTGTAAGCCCCAACTCTGTCACTTCTGGTCAGAGCAGTCCTGCCTTGACTGTTAGTACCAGTTCTAATTCCAGCTCTGCTCTAAACCCAGCCAGTTCGGCTCCAAAACCGAGCCCTGGTTCTAAGTCTGTGACAAGTGTTCACTCAGTCATACAGATTCCTGCCTCATCTAGCACCATGTCTCCCAACCAGATCACCGTGTTCGTCACCTCTAACCCTATTACTTCTGCCCCCACTCCACAGGCACCCACATCTATGGTCTCCACCATGGTAGCTGTCCCTAATAAGAACATTAGGCCTCAGGACATCAGGCAGCAGGCCCCTGTTCCCCGACCTCCTCAGTTTATCACCACTACCCCTGTATTTATCAACCCAATTTTCCAGGTCCCAGGTTCATCTGTGACTCCCAATACCACAGTGGTATCACAGTCAGTCACTGTGATGGGGCCTATACAGGTATCTACTACAAACATTCAACTTTCTCCTGCTCCAAGTTCCACCCAGTCCTCAGGGTCTAACATGACAAGTACTCAACCTGTCAGAAGTTCTGTTGGACAGGTCCAGATTGCCACTAGTATGTCGTCATCAGCAGCAGTTGGTACTCTCCCAGCTCCTCAGCAAATAAACCCAGGGACTCACAAGCCAGAAAATCTAAGTGAGGCAGGTTCTGCTCAGAAAACTAGTCCTCCAGTCCAGCAGCCATCCCCCCATCCAAGCCCATCAGCATCGTCTCCCTTTCAGCTGCCTTTGGCTTCTCCACCTCCCTGCTCTAGTCCTGGGGCTGTTAACACCATCCGAAAGAGCCCAATGTCTCCAGCTCCCACTACCCAGGTGAAAAGTAAACCTGCACAAGCTGCTCCAGCTGTTACTGGTACAGCTGACTCTCAACAAAGTCCTGTAGAAAAACCTGCCCCTGTTGGGACTGTGCCACCACAGGTTTTTCCTTCTCCTGCTAGTTCTGCAATTCAGATTGAAGCACTAGCTGCTCATACTACTACTGCTGCTGCTGCTACAAACAGCATTACTCTGCCTGCAGTCTCTTCTTCGGTCCCAGTCCTTGGACAAGTTGCTGTTCCTTCTCAAATTGTCACCAAGTCTCCAGTGCTTGCACCAGCTCTAAACTCAAGCCCAGCCCAGGCTGCACCTTCTCAAGCTTCTAATGTAACTGTAGTTGCCACTACTACGGGTGTTTCTAGCGCTACCTTGCTCTCTACGGTTGCCCCAGTACAAAGTCCTGTACCATCAATTGTTCCAATTGTTGCTGGGCTGGGAGCTGTTCAGGAGGTTCCCCCAACCACATCCTCATCAGGTGCCAAGCTTAGCGGAGTTCCACCAACTCAGTCTGAATCCCAAAATGTGGAACCTCCATGTGTGGAACCCCAAGTCCCACCAGCTCCATCATCATCTGATACCCCAGGTAATCACTGGTTACGAATTTATGGCTCCATTTTTTTCAATAAATTCTGACCAAGGTTTTTGCTCTTGTCAAGCTTATGACTACATGCCTCTTCATGTACAATATGTTATTGCTGTGTTAGGGGGTACATATCATACATGCCATGTTAACATGTTTAATGCAACCTCAAATGCCGCATAATCTTATTTATTATTTATTTATCCTGGGCTTTAACATTGACAACAGAATTGGTATATCTGTTTTTTGTTTAAAAAGAAATCCAGTTGCTGTGTTCAAAACTGTCGCCAAGTGATTGTAATAATGGAGGAGACACAATTGTGCAGTCCTTATGCCTAGCTCTCTATCTAACCTGGTTTTATTTGAGCCAAAAGTGGTACATATTTCTGACTGAAAACTTTTAACTTTAGTTTAAAATATTAAAATGTCAGTTGACATATTCAATCCATTTTCCCCAGCACCTATTCAACAAGAAGCCCCACAGTTGCAGGAACCTGCTGCAAATGAGAAGACTGGTAAGCATGGTCATCTTTTTTTTTTTTTTTTTAGCATAAATGCTTGTATTTTAAGCAGAAAATAACAACTCCATATGATCTTAGATGAATCACTTAAAACTTGGTGGCATAGAAGTAACTCTTGTTTTTCTCCTGTGCAGGTGAAGAGGTCTTGACAGGTTCTGAGCAGGGGTAAGATTCCTCATAACTTTTTCATTCTTTTAAGTTCTAAATTACTGATAAGTGTGTAATGCTTCATGTGCTGGGGTGTTTTAAGATGTCCCCTACCATTAATCTCTGAAAAGCTGGCCTAGTCTTGAGATCTGTGCTCTTGAAGGAGAAATGCTTAGACATTTCTAACTCTACTGAAACTCAGGGAGTTCATTTGGTTTGCCAAGGGGGTACATGGTGAAAACAATGAGCCACGTGGCCTCAGCATTTGGTATGTATGATTAGCATGCAACAATATTAATATACTAATGCATGTCAAATTTTTAAACCAAGCAAAACCTATCACAAAGCAAAGTATACCACTCCTCTGACATTTATGGCCATATCTCTTTTCCTGGGGATTGTCATAATATGGTGGGGAAGCCATGTTTGTTCAGCACAGTTTATAGTTTACCGCTGTTTTTCCACTTCTATCACAGATGGGCAAAGAAAAGAAAGACGCCCATCAACTTAGTTCCAAGGTATGTATTTTAACATGTTTGTGCTGCAAAGACACAAGCAGTGGTCATGTCAACGTAGTGGATGCTGTCGGGATGAAGATGGACAGTATCTGTGGTAGACGAGGAAAAACAGCAGAGTTCTGAGTGGTATTATATCTTTCTCTGAGTAGAGCAGCGTTAACTTACACCTTTGCATCATCAGTAACATCCTTGTGTTGTCCCCCTTTCCTTGTCATTTGTTGTTTTTCTATCTGGCGCTCCCAGACCTGCTGTGGAGAAGCCCAAGGGACCGAGCAGACGCAGCTCCCGGGCAGAGAAGGAGGTGGAGGAGGAGCCAGTGGCGGACAGCGGCATTAGGAAGAGATCAGCCAGGCCTGGAAGCAGTGCTGCTGTAAAAGGTAACTTTAAACACCCAAGCAGCTTGTTTTATTAAAAAGAATCCTTAATTACACCTTTGTGGTACACTTCCTAATACACTTGTATTTTTTTTTATTTTATTTATTTGAACAGAAACTGGAGCAAGCCCAACCCAGGCCAAACGAAGGAAGTCTAAATAGCCTGTGAATTGTACTGTAAATGTTTTCTGTTTCCTGCTGTGAATCAGTTGTTATATTGGTTTCTTTGTCCCTGATCATGAATTTTTACTGGAGGAAAAAAAAACATGTACAGATTGTTTTAAGAAGAATTATGCTGTTGTTTTTTGTCTATGCTATTATGTCAGACTGTAGTTAGAATGTGTGCATACAGTATGTATTTGTGTGAATGTGCTTTTTATATTACATGCTGGATTAATCATGTGAAGACTGATAATGAAGCTTGTCATGATTGTATAATTATGTTGTAAAACTGAATTAAATTTTGTACTGCTTTTGTTCTGTGAAGCTGCGTAAAAATGTTTTATGTGTCACCCTAAGGTTGTTGATAATTTTAAGTTCAGTCTCAGTAAAGTGTATTACCAAATCCACAATTAGGAGTAACAGTCAGGGCTCAAATGAGGTGAACACAAATGAAGGAAAAGAATGCTCCAGCAGATGTGGGTGGTGATGACTAGATGAGAGCCATACATCCCGCAAAAGTATAAAAAATATATATAAATAAGTATTGTAAGAGTATTTTTAAAAAGATTGGCCATCCACTTTGCTGTAAATGGCCTGACATTTTGATAGTGGTTCAGGTATGGACACATCTCGGTGTTGAGGTTTGGTATGCGCATGCGCAGTCGGGAAACATTGGGACTCCATTCCAGTCTGTCAGTGAGGGTTCCCTGAGCATCGCATCCTGAACAGCTGTCTGCTGTGGTAACTTCACCTGCTCTACAGAACAGAAACAACTTGACTATGAGTGGAAATTATGATCATGGAGACTCTCAGGTACCTCTCGCTCAATTATTCACGTGTTTGGTCAGTTTGAATAAATTCCTTGGTGATAACTGACATAACTGGCGAGTATGCATGGTTATTGTTATGATATAAAATAACGGTTGGGAAACGTCAGCCAGCGTGATAAGTTACGCTCCTCTCTTTTATCGTTTAACAGGAAACTTTAAAATTATGTGTAATATTTGCATTTATTTGGAGCATAACATGTATTTCTTGTATATATATATGTATGCCAATTGAAACTTGAATAACCGAGCTACCGGCATTTTCAAAATTGAAATATTAAAAACGTCTTTTTTCACAATTTCCAGGTCAATTCTGGATCTAAAGGAAGCGGTAGGTCCTCTGATGAGGATTTTTATCCATATTATACATGATTTACAATCGGAATCGTGATCTGTCTACTGTTAGTTTTTAAAGGACAGAAATGGCGTCCCAGAGACTAAGTCCCTTCTCCTCCACTCTCTTGCGGCTATTGTTCAAAAAGAGGGTCTGAATTGCACACTTGCGACCTTCGTTTTTTTAATCTGCCGGGATATTCCGAGAGGAGCTGGCATCGTGTTTATTTTGCATGCTCTAAATGGACAAAATGTGCGTGCAATTGCAGCGAATTCTGGAGCCGAAAGTAGCAGAAATGGAGCTGAGGACTTAGTCTCTGCGCCATTTTCTTTTTCAGTATGTAGCAGCCAGGGCGCCGATCAGAGAGCCAACTGTCTGCCGTGATATGGAGGCGAGAGCTGGGAGCTTATCGCCTCTCCCTGCCCGTATCTCACCACCAGCTGCACTCTGCCTCCATCTCTGTGCTAGCAACTTAGAGGCATTTTATCTGCACTGCCATCGGGGAATGCTCACACATTTAAAACTTAAAGTTACAGGGGAAAAAAAAAACAAAAGTTGTACTACATTATTAAAAGCACATGCCTTGAGCAGTCTTTTTATTTTTTTTGCACAAATTATAGTCTCCACATTAGAGCATCCGTCACTTTTTGCAAAGTTGTAAGCACTTTTTTTTTTTTCGCGCAGACTTAATTTGCTGCATGATGCGATGGAAAGCAAGGCAGTGTGTGGAAAGTGATTTAGTTTATAACTGGGTTGTGTGTTGTTGTTTCATAGAGAGCATAATACCCGTTATTAAACTGCCATGACAACAGGGCGCCACGAGGTGATGATCAAGCCAAGCCAGGTCTGGAGGGCTTTCCCTCAGCAGGAAACATTTTAATATTGACGACTCATGTAAAATCATTATTGCAGCTTAATCATTTGACTGGCTTCACTGAGAGAATGAAAACAATCATTCCTCTCAAACCTATTTCAAGGGCCACGTAAAAAAATAGCTGAGCTGAAGGCTGCTTTTAAAGACAACTTTTGTATTAAAATGAGAAGGAATGAATGTTGTGAGCAAATAGATGAACTCTTGCTCTTGTGGCAAAAACTAAAATATGAAAAGATTACTATCAACTCTCCTGAGTACCTTATCTTTTGTGAGAGAAACACCATCTCCAACACCACTGCTGGGGTGTGTCCATTAAGATGAAGATGGGGGTTGAACCTCAGGGGGATTGTGGGTCATCTACAGCAAATTTGTGTTATATGGGATGTAGGGCACTGACTATGACTTTCAATGAAGAGGTAAAATATGGAAGAAATATGGTGGATGCCTTATTTTTCCCTCCATCTCCTTGAGTTTATTCACATCCTAATGCAAATTAACACAAGCACATCTGTGTAAATAAGCATTTTTTTTCTGTATTATCCGTATTATTTTAATGCTACTGAATGAGTTGATTCCTCTGTATCATAGACTCTCACAAACATAAAGACAAGCACAAAGATAAGGAGCACAGGCATAAGGACCACAAGAAAGACAAGGAGCGAGAGAAATCCAAGCACAGCAACAGGTAGGATATCTGCGGCTTCCTGTCAAATTTTGGTGAAATACCAGACAAAACTTGGACTAAGACTAGGCAAGCTATCAAACAAGAACATGAGAGACTCACCAATTGTGCTTCTGATTTAATTTGAACCAACAGAACCCTGCCATGTTAAATCAGCAAGCATTCATCACATGGATTCCATTAAGTTTACTTTTTTGAATGATATCTGCAGAACATTAGTAATTTGAACCATTGTCAAACCAACATCATGTTTTCTTTTGGTGTGGTTGAAATACATGTGGGCTGCAGGATGTTAGTAAAGACACAGCTTTGACCATTCTCATTGGCAGTTGTCCTGTACACTGTCATCTTTTGTTGAAAAAGTTGGACTTTATATTACTGGTGCTTGGTGCTTTTGTCTGGGACATCTTTTGTGTCTGTGCATCTGGACCGCGGCTGACCTCTTGCAACTTGATCTCTGACCTCTGTGGCTTCTGTGTTCCAGCGAACATAAGGACCACTCTGAGAAGAAACACAGAGACAAAGAGAAGCTGAAGCACAGTGACAGCAGCTCGGACAAGCACAGGGAAAAACACAAAGAGAAAGACAAGGACAAAGAGAAGAGGAGAGAAGAGAAGGTTTGTTGACGGGTATTTAGCCGACCAAATATGAAAGACTGCACAGGCCTTTAGTGTAAATATTATGTTTTTGTTTTCTTACGGTGAAAGCTGTGTTTTTGCACATTAAGTTAAAATCTTTGTTTTTGTATGATTACATAAAATAAGTCTGTCTTCCATTGATTTCCCTGTTGGGAAAACCAAACATACAGGCGCTACAGCCTTTCATGAGCTCTGACTGAGTATAAATTTAAACCTTTTAACAGTGTTTACAGGTGTGAAAGTGGTCAAGATTCATTTTGCTCATAAAAAGACAGATGCTAATATATTGTCTGTGTTTCTTACAGATCAAATTGTCCCATGCAGACAAGCCTAAAAAAGAAAAAGAAAATGGATACATAAGGTAAACATCATTGCTTTGTTGTATCTGGTGTAAAATAAAAGTAACCTCTAAATTTCATATGGCAAAGAATCAACTACAAGTTTAGCTGATGCTTGGTTATGATTGATGGTTTTACTAATATTTAGCTCAATGTTACAATGTATGATTTAGAGATACAAGCCCTGTAGCCATAAAGAGTGAGCCTGAAGAAGGCAATGGTTTCTACCCCTCTCCCCAACACAACAAAACCTCCAAACGAGAGTATGATGATGAAGAGTGAGTAACACACAAATTTAACCAGATGTTTTGCCTTATGATTTCTACCTGGTCACTGTCAGGCCTTTAATCTGAGATACAGTAAGATTATCAATCCGTTTGTTCACAGATTTGAGTACAAGCCCAAAAAAATCAAGATAGAACAAGAAAAAAAGGCCAAGAAGAGAAAACATGAGTATGAAGACTACGAGGAGGATGAGGTTCATTAAGTTTTCATTTTATTTTGATGAATGCATTCTTTTACTCCCCAGGATGGAGTGCTGGCTGCCGTTCTCCAGATTTATTCTGTTCTCTTTACTCATTCCAGGACATCAAGCCCAAAAAGAAGACAAAAGACAAAAAGGCAACAGAGGGAAAGAAAACTAAAAAAGAAGAAGAGAAGTGGAAATGGTAAGGTCATTTTGGGGATAAATAGTTCCTTTCCTTAGGAAATTACACTCACAAGGAAAGTTAGCTGATGTAAACAGCCACTGAGAAGCAAATCCCATATTTGTCTTTTCTCTCATGGGTTGCATTTTGTTGTTGTTTGTGGTGATTAGGTGGGAGGAGGAAAGATATACTGATGGCTCCAAATGGCGTTTTCTTGAGCATAAGGGTCCAGTCTTTGCACCCCCATATGAGCCCTTGCCTGACAAAGTCAAGTTTTACTATGATGGTGAGTTTTTCTGTGTAAAAAATAAGTTGTAAAGTTGTAAATATTTTTTTTTTGTTAAAGAGTGCAGTGGGATATTTCTGTATTTCTAGGTAAGCCTATGAAACTCAGTGCTACTGCTGAAGAGGTTGCTACATTTTTTGCCAAGATGCTGGATCATGAGTACACCACTAAGGACATCTTCAGGAAGAACTTCTATAAGGACTGGAGGAAGGTGAGGAGAAAAGACACATTCAAGGGCCTCAAGTTCAGCACATGAGTCTACAGAGGAGTTCAAGTTGAGGTATTTAAGATCGGCATGCTTCAAATGTCTTTCATTTTATTTTAGGAAATGACAGCTGAAGAGAAGTCGAAGATCACCGACCTGAACAAGTGCGACTTCAGTGAGATGAATGAGTACTTTAAGGCCCAATCAGAAGCTAGGAAACAGATGTCAAAGGAGGAGAAACAGGTAGGCCTGCATTCATGCAGACCCTCTCAGCCCTGAAAACATCTTAATTCCTCATTGTATTCTCATTCTTATTATACATTTGTAGAAAATCAAAGAAGAGAATGAGAGAGTCCTCCAGGAGTATGGCTTCTGCATCATGGACAACCACAAAGAGAGGATCGGAAACTTCCGCATTGAGCCACCGGGCCTCTTCCGAGGACGTGGTGATCATCCCAAAATGGGCATGCTGAAACGACGCATCAGACCCGAAGATATCATCATTAACTGTAGCAAGTGGGTAATCTAACCACCACCGTCAGTGTTTAGTTTGGTTCAGGTTAAACATTTTAGTTTCGTTTTTATGTTAAACATGATGTCAAGTTCTGATTTTTGCCACTAGGTGGCCCTGTCAAACCGCTGAGTGACTTCAAAGAGAGAGCACACTGTGAAACTAGTGGGTGAATCTGATGTTGAGGTGTAAACATGTGTGCTTTGATAACATAATAAATGAAGTCAGTGTGTATGGAAGCTATTAGCCTGTCAAAAGGACCCAAACAAACATATACCTCACATTCATTGTCCTGTTCTTAACACCTCTCGCCCTTTTCAACCCCCTTTTTCCATTTTCTTCCCTGTTGTCTCCCCCGCCATCTGCTAACTGCCATGTTGTGCTGGATTTATTTATAGACAGTGGGAATAATTTTCTTTTTATCTCTGTCATCATGCCTCGGGGGCGGCTTGTGTGTCTATGTGCCTCTTTATGTGTGTGCGTGAGAGAGAGAGAGAGAGAGAGAAAGTTTACGGAAAAGCTCTTTTGTAGCATTCAGTTGCCATAGACATTATCAAAAGACCGTACGTGCCGCATGTGGTATGAACAATGTGGCAGATGTATCAATGACACACACTTGCAAACATGCCGGCACTGTGTCAAAGGTAGTCTTCCTGTCAGAGTGTGCTGTGTGTGTGCAAACAATAACATGACCTGGGAAGTACACGTCGACCCCCACATATTGGTCAGAATGGAGTTTGTTTTACAGTGACGGCTCTAGATACACTATTGTCTCATAGCTGTAGTTTTTTAGGTGTAAAGTTAATCTTGGACTCGCCTATTAAGATTAAGAAAAAATGTAGATTCATTTTGGGTTTGTAATAATTGCTGCTTATTAACTTTAATGCACCTTAATAAGAGGTAGGAGTGCAGTCTCAGAGGAGTTAGACAACAGAGAAATCATCAAATCATTGGAAAAATGCTTTGCAAAAATTACCCGGGGGGGAACACATGTCAACACGTTTTGCACATTCAGAGTAAAACTGCTTCTTTTTCTGTAGAGACTCCAAGCACCCTAAACCTCCCCCAGGGACAAAATGGAAAGAGGTTCGCCATGACAACAAGGTGACCTGGCTGGCATCTTGGACGGAGAACATCCAGGGCTCCATCAAGTACATCATGTTGAATCCTAGCTCCAGGATCAAGGTGGCTGCACTGTCACGGCCAGGGTACACTGGCTGCATGAGCAGTGCGTGTGAACATCTTGCTTTCAAGCATTTTGGTATCAGATTAGAGAAACCATGCAGCCCATGCGACACACACAATTTATGCATGGCTGCAGCGGTATACCATCTAGAGATTTGGGGTAATTCCTATTTTTCACTATGCAAGCAGATACTTGCTAAAATAGATAGTAAATTGGTTTGTCGAAAGTCAAATTAATGTCATATTTGCATTATTTTTTATTTCACCAAAGTTTCAATGTCTGTGTCTCTAAATATATTACAGACATGAACAAAAATAAGGTAAAGAGGAGTTTTTATTCCACCTCCCCTTGAGCAAGGACAAAAATTCACATTGTTATCATTACTAATCGTCATTATTAAAAGGTAGGCTCAGTGTAGAAAGAGAGGGCTGAAAGTAGCACGCTCACGCACTGCTTATGCAACCGGTGAGTCCTAGCTATCACACCTTCAGCTTTAATTCTGCAATTAATCCTAACCTGTCCCTGAGATTAAATATTTATCCAATCTGATAACAAAATGACCCATCTGTTTCCCTATTGATTAAACAGTTTGTGTTCCTGTGTGTGTGTGTGTCTGTGCGTGTGCAGGGGGAGAAGGACTGGCAGAAATATGAGACTGCTCGACGGCTGAAGAAGTGTGTGGATCGCATCCGGACCCAGTATAGAGACGACTGGAAGTCAAAAGAGATGAGGATCAGGCAGAGAGCCGTGGCTCTGTATTTTATAGACAAGGTGAGAAATAACAAGTTGAATTCTAACATGATAAAAAACAAAACAGGTGGGGAAGAAAAGTCATTAGACACCCCTCCCAGCTTATTTTTGATTGTAACCAGCAATTTATATGAAAAAAGAACCGGTAGGAAAAAGAATTATACTATCAGTGAAAGGTTCCCCTCGATGTTACATAGCACCCTGGTTCTAAAACAATGACATATACTGTTATCCTGACAAAAATCTCACAGCCTTGAGTCTTGGTAATGATAATGATGTGAATGATGTGTGTTGTGTGCCCCTGTAGCTTGCACTGAGAGCGGGTAACGAGAAGGAAGAAGGTGAGACAGCGGACACAGTGGGTTGCTGCTCGCTGCGGGTGGAGCACATCAAACTGTACCCCAAGATGGACGACCAGGAGTACGTCGTGGAGTTTGACTTCTTGGGAAAGGATTCCATTCGCTACTACAACAAGATCCCTGTGGAGAAGAGAGTAAGAGAGTGGAATGACTGAGGAGCATGCGAATAAAAGAGAAAGAATATACATTCAAGCAAAAAAAAAAAAGTGATTTTTATGGGGTTTTATGAGGATGGTGTTGACTTTTGCAGATATACGAGTTTAGTGTTCACAAAATAGGTAGTTGCTATCCTGAGGAGGATGTTTGCAGACAGGTGATCAGGCACTAAAAGCCTTCCGTCAGCTCTGCCTCAGAGGGTGGTCTGTTTCCTGCTATTACCGTAGTGTGCAGACACAAAAACGCACATATATGCATACAAACACACACACACGCACTCAGACATGTTCTGTTTTCACTCACAAATTCTCCAACACGCCTGGGCGCCGTCCATTTGGCTGCACTTCCTCTTCGCATCCCCACTAGCACATAGAACAACATACAAATGGCACATTAACCTGTAATAAACCACCTGCACTTGTCATCATGAACAGAAATTATATAGCACCCCCACCTGGCAGAAATGCAAAAGTGCATCCCAGGACACCAATAGTCTGAAGTGTAAAATGAAAGTGATCTCATGCCACTTAAATCTCTGCTGGTTTCTTATTAGGTCTTTAAAAACCTTCAGCTGTTCCTGGAGAACAAGCAGCCTGAAGATGACCTTTTTGACAGGCTGAATGTAAGAAACACACACAACTATTTGACTCAGAGTTTTAAGTCCAAGTGTGCAAATCTTTAGTTATAATACTTGTGTCACCTTGTTTTCTCTGCCCTTTTCAACTGTGCCCTCATTCCTTCTTTTCTTTCTCTGTGTTTTCTGCAGACTTCTATTCTGAATAAGCACTTACAGGAGCTGATGGATGGCCTGACAGCCAAGGTATTTCGTACCTACAACGCCTCCATCACTCTGCAGCAGCAACTCAAGGAACTTACCTGCTGTGAGTAACTGAGGCTTCAGCCAGTGGCAGCTCATTTCAATGACACCCAAATACTTTCTATGCAGAGTTAAAACTCATAACCCCTTATTATTTTTTCTTTTTGCAATATTTTTTACAAGAAAGACAAGACTAATACACTTAAAAAATAAAAAAGACTTGACCAAAGCCTTTACTGACAAAGGTAGGGGAGACTTAATATTATAGACTTTTTTTTTTTTCATGCAGCAGTTATATTTTCCTGTGCTACTTGTAAGGACTCAAAGTTACTCACTTCAACTTTCTATACAGAAAGCAAGTTTATACACCTTCTATTGTTTTAGAATCAAAGAATAGTCAGTTATTGACTAAAGGGAGGTGAAGTTGTTTAAATGTTATAAAAATTAAATAGGTTATCCGACACAGGACTAAGACTAAATTTTTAAAAAAATGCGGCCACATTGACACTACCTGCATCTCAAACAAAGCTCAACAGGATAGTTTAAAATTCTACAGTGTCGAGTGAAAGACATAACTGTACTAACAATTGTCCTCACATTTTGTCATGAACTAGGTATTGTTATGTTGTTATTGTTAAGGGAATTGACACAAATTGCTGCATAATTCTTGAAGTTGTCTTTAGTTACTGATATCTGTGTTAAACAATACAAGTAAATATATAGCAGGCTGCTTTTGGGCTATATGTGTTAGCAGTTAAGAAATGGTGATAGAGATGGTTCTCTCTGGAGTTTATATTTCTCTACTCTGACAAGGGCGATTACTAAAAGTAGAACTTAAATCTGAATCAAAGTGGCTCCAGCTCCTCTGCCACAGGAGAATCGTACAAAAAGCAATTAAACATATCTGAAATATGTAACAAAGCAAAAACATACAAGTAAACAAACTCCTCCACCATATACACAAATCAAATTAATTACAGGCAAAATTTGAGTGTTAATGTACAATAGTTTTAATATAGATCCATTGCAGTGTCAACAACAATGTTACATGACTCAGGATGGTGAAATATATAAACAGACAAAGACAGACATTATGATTCTGGTGGAACAACAGTTAAGGATGAAGAACTAACATTATGCTATACTGGGTATTATAGAGAAAGTTTGAGGCCTTCTCAGTCAGTTACAAATTAGATTTTGATCACTTAATGTGATTAGATTAATAAAAGGTACACTAATTGTAACTTACAGCAGAAGACTTATTGTGCCTTTAATTGCATAATTAATTTTAATAATAATAATTTTGTCATTGTCTTCAGCTGATGACAGCATCCCAGCTAAAATCCTGTCGTACAACCGAGCCAACCGGGCTGTGGCCATCCTCTGTAACCATCAGAGAGCTCCACCCAAAACATTTGAGAAGTCCATGCAAAACCTTCAGACCAAGGTGAACTCCTATGTTCAGTTTTCTCCTTTAATTTTGTTGACCCTTCACAAGTAACATTGTCTTTGCGCCATCTTGGTAGCCTTGAAGAGAAGATTTCCCTGTAAAAGTTAAAGGTATTCCCTCTTTAAGTGATGCAGATTGTCTACATCCCTAAGCGCTTGTGTTGTGTTTGCAGATCGACGAGAAGCAGAATCAACTGTCAGCAGCCAGGAAGCAGCTTAAGGCTGCCAAGGCTGATCACAAGGCTTCCCATGATGACAAGAGCAAAAAGTAAGAAAGTCTGACCGCTGCTAGCCAGTGCAAGAGACTGTCACAGTTTTATCTTTTACTTACTTACTCAACCTTTTAGACTCCTAAAGATGAAGTGCATGATATTTACGCCATCTGTTATCCAGTCCATCCTTGTAAGTCTTCCTCGCTGCATGTCTCTGTCTCTCTGTGCTCGTACGTCTCTTCTATGGTCTACTCCTCTATCTCTATCTTTCTGTACCCATCTTTATTCCTTTCTCTGCCTGTCTTTTTATCTTGCTCAGGGCTGTGGAAGTAAAGCGTAAAGCCGTTCAGAGGATAGAGGAGCAGCTGATGAAGCTTCAGGTGCAGGCCACTGACAGAGAGGAGAACAAGCAGATTGCTCTGGGCACCTCCAAGCTCAACTACCTGGACCCACGCATCTCTGTTGCATGGTATTTATGTGACGCAGCGGGGGATTTTTACCCCTGTTTATCATCTACTTTCATATTTGGTTACTACAGAAAAAAAAATAACGTTAAACAAGTAGACCACCTACTGTTTAATGGGCTGGGTAGGTGGGCGGGGGGCATAGCTACCCTAGTGACAGAAAGGCAGGAAATACTTTTACATTGTAGTAAAAGGAGCAGCACAAGCAAAAAAGCTAACTGCTGTAGAAGGAAAATAAGAGGAAGAAAAGTGTGTGAGCGTGAGGAACAATGGGGTTTGTTTCTAAAAGCCAGGGAGCGTCCCCAAACAGCACTCCTTCCTCCATGTGGGAAGTCAATGAGGAGTTGTCTTTGACTGAATGGAGGGCCAGGCCACAGACAAGGGGAATCGCGGTCTGCCCTCCCTAACCCATGCCCCACTGCTATTTATGGAGAGCCTCCTCCTCCTCAAGTACAATGGATACAGGAATGCTCCATGTTTTGCCTGATTGTAAGGCGTAAGGGATGGGGTCCCCACTTGTAGGGTGGTGCATGGGAACCTGATCTACACCGCAGTTGTGTTAGTGTGAGTATGTGTAACAGATGTCAAAGCACTGAGTTGATGACCCTGTCCGATATCAGAAAAATTCTCAGAAAATATCAATTGGGTTTACATAAATATAACAAATTTTTTATTTATAAAATATTTATTGGCAGTCCGCCCTGAGCTATCTTATCACCAGCTTTTGTTATTTTGTGGAAAGGGAGCCCCTATTAATAGTGAACTCAACAGTCAAGAACAGCTAGTTTGAATTTTAGCATTTTTTTTTGTGATTCAGCCAGTGAAGTGATTGAGCTAGCTCCATTTTTTTTTTCATCGTTAACTGTCCGTCTTCCCTCTCGTCCCTCTTCAGGTGCAAGAAATGGGGCATTCCCATTGAGAAGATCTACAACAAAACCCAGAGGGAGAAGTTTGCTTGGGCAATCGACATGGCTGAAAAGGACTATGAGTTTTAAACACTCTGAGTGTTTTACCTTTTCTACACATGCCTTTGATGATAAAGATCTGTTGTTGATGTCAAATGACTCCACTGTGTGGTTACTGCAGGGCTGTGAAGGAGAATGCTGAGACTTTGTTGGAGCTGTGACCACAGTTAAATAATTGTGCTGCACATATTGATCTGTTGTGAATATAGGAAAGTAATTCCTGAATCATTTCACCAAGCTGCCAAAGGCATCTGTTTTTAATATAAATCACAGTAGTGTTTATGTAGCTGCAGCTATTTGCCCATGAACAACAATGAACGTATTAGTATTATCTTTTGTCAGATACGACTGTACTGAAATTTGTAAGCCATCAGACCTATTGAGGAATTCTATATTCTCATAGAATAATGAATTAATTAATGTTTGCGTGGGAGACTGTAAGGACCAACATGAGAGAGATAGGATGAATTTCAATTTGTTGAATTTTAGTGTGAAAGTCTGGAAAAAGTGAGGTAAAATGAGCCTGACATGACAGTGTGAAGAATAGAAACCCCAGCACTATGCTCATATAATTATTAGCACATTGAATGTTATCTTTTTTCATTTAGTTTGATTTTGCTGTTTTTTTTCAGGGATGTACATATTTTAATCTTTTTTCAGTACCTATGATTCAGTGTTTTAGAAATGTTTGCTGTATGCATCGTCAACAAAAAGCTCTTCATCGCTCATATGCAACTTGTGTGTTTGTGTGTGTGTGTATGTGTGTATGTGTGTTTCCACAGTTTTGCAATGAACAAGATGTTACAATCCTCTTGGTCACTTAAATCAGCTGAAGTTACTGCATAATGTTCTGTGTGTCAGAGATAAAGGAGACTCTTCCCTCACAAGCAGTTTGTATGAGGGATGTGGATTTTGCCAAAAAAGATTACAGAGGTCTATCATTGTAGTGTGCTGTTTTTTGTATTGCTGTGATTAAGCAGAAAGTGTCCTCCCTGCATTAATTTCCAAATATGAATGGATATTATAACTTTTGTCATTAATATTTCTTGCTATTAGATCATTTATTTATCACAGAACTCCTGGTTGGTTGAATGCTTGTTTGGAGCTTTGTAGTTTTCAGAAATAAACATCAACCTTGTCCTTTTTGTCCTTGCTTTGACCTTTTATTGCCCTTAATTTGCGAAGAAGGGATTGAAACAGCAAATTGGTTCCTTGAGTGTGCAAAGAAAAAACTTAATCATATAAGAGATGTAATCAACATTGATTGGTCAAACCTGGGGACATAGTGCTATCCCCATTGATATGACTCAAGAACATTTAATTTCTCAAAATACATAAACAAAAAATAAAACGTTTTTTTTTGACAAGTTGTGGTACACCTCATGTTGAATAGACAATTGTTGAGTAGCGTATAGCAGAGGGTCTGCTACAAGGCCATTTACAGGCGCTCTGACTGAAGAGCTGAGCAGCATCAAGTCAGCGCAAGATACGCAAGATTACCGGAAGAAGGCCAACTGTGTCCAAATAAATGCGTAAAGTTTTGTGCTACTTCATACCTTTGTGCATGTGGGATATCAAAACACAGGCCGAAAAAAACTATGATTCTGCAATAGCTAGCACTTACAAAGGTAAGACAAAAGTAAATATGAGTTGGAGATCGAATTGTGACTTAAGGCAATTGAAAGAGCAATCAACACAAATAGTCCACTCACGGCAGGGTTTCCATGTATGAATCATTTGAATAGGCGACAAAGACAGCACAAAAGTGACATGTATAAAACAGGAAACTTGTAAAAAGATACAATTTTAAAAAATATCACCCTCTTAGATACAACTGAAAATGGGTTACATTTGCATAAAAGTAACAGACGCCATTCAGTACATGAAGTCTCATTAGATCTGATGATGATGTAAACGGATGAATATCGAGCCATTTTACAGCTGCAGGTGCATCTTGAATGTAATCACTGCTGTCTTTCATTGATAATGATTCTCAGTTAAATGAAAGTAAGAGATAATAATATTAATTTACATGCAAACAGATATGTATTCATCCAGCCATCAGCTTTTTGAGTTAGTAATGGCATGATGCTATTTGAGAGCTGGATGAAAATTTTAATGTAATAAAGTGAACAATAAGATGTTTCAAATCAGAGGTATTTATAATAATAAAATTCGAGAATACAATTCAAACTACAAATCATGACAAAAGGGCTGTTTTTGTATTTTTTTCTATTGATTTCTTACTATAAAATTGCTTTGCCTTTATGAAACGAAATCTGATATAAGAACAACAGCTACATGAAAGTTACTAACTGGGAACTAAACAAAGCCATTACTGTTACCAACCCCGTTATGTCCTTCTTTCAAATCAGTTAATTTCCTTGACAAGACTTTTATTGTGAAATCCCGCAGCGGAAGCCTGGTTTTTGACTCCGGCCTGGGTGATACTGCTGGCGGTGGGTTGGGGGGAAGGGCCTGAGCTGACTGAATCTGAGAGCAGACAAACTTGCGTAGTCTTATCACGGTGTTCGCCGTCTGTCTGCCTCTCTCTATGGACGGCTGGAGGGGAGAGGAGGAAACGAGGATTGTTGTCGTCAGGACCGCAGCGCCTTTCCACAGCCTGGCTATGATTTAATCACGGAAACCCGGGGTGTCGGGGGAAAAAGGAGAAAGACGACGGGAGCGCGAGAGAAGAGAGGAGCAGCCTCAGCCGTTGGAGATGTGCGGTCGGGCCGAGATTGCGGCGGTAGGTACAGCACAGCAGTCCCTGCTACGTGTTGTTTTCCATTAAATTTTCCCCGCACAGTAAGGCAAAAGGAGAGGAAGTAGAAAATGGCAAAAATAGCCACTGCTACCTGGGCTTTTTCATGGGTGAAAGCAGCCTTTAATCTTCATTATGGCCCAGCGAAATGCTAGCTCACACCGGCCCCGTTACCACGCTGTGAAAATAGCCAGACGTTTCTTGTTATCCCACTCTGCTGCCATTCGCCACCAGTTGTATTCCCAATAATCTGATGTCGCTTTTATCCAAAGGAAACTTTGTTTTCCACCGGGACCGACTGCAGCAGGTTACAGGCCTGTTGGTACTTAGAAAATTTCAATTCTAAATCAGATCAAACCTCCCCGTTGTCAGGTTAAAGGTGAAAATCATGTTGGACAGAAAGTTATCCAGCGTGATTAGCTTAATCAACACATTTTCCTCCTCCCAGACGTTTAAAGGTTGCAGCTGTCATTTATTTACACACTGTTAATTATAAATCATAGTCCTGTTCCTGTAGAGATTTGACAGTGTTCCAGTGGTGCTCAATGCCGACAGTAGCTTTACACAAATAGAAAAATCAATAACATCATATGTGTCAGGAGGTGCGTTATGCTCATTGTTAATGATAGCTTTTTATTCTTGGCAGCATCTGGAAATTTCGTGTAATTTTTTTTTTTTTGGGTTGGTTATGCGTTTTTAAAATAGCAAGAACACAAATAATTGACTTTTGTTCAATTTAATCTAAAACGGACATATTTCTAACTTTTAGAGAGTGGTGACATTTCTAATATTTAAACTTCACATTAATCTCTGTATATCAGTTAGTGATCTGTATTTGTTTAAAATGTGTGTTTAATCAGAAAGGTAAAGGAAACTCAAATTATAATAGTGCTGAAAATAAGTTTTTGCACTCTTGACCACAGATTTGCTAGTATATACATGTAAACGTGCACTGCATATGTACAGTAATATTTTTTTAAAATGATGAGTCTCTGGCATGATCAACTCTTGACTGCTGTTACATTTGTGTACAACAGTGGCACACCTGAACCTCCTAGGGAATTGTTGTTTCATGGGTTTCCCCCTTCTTCTCCTGCTCTAGGTATCCCTGTGTAGGCCTGGACTGAGCAGATTGTTCTGAGAGGAAACGGACAACAAACAGGGGAAGTGAACATGGCTGGGACCTCGGGCTTCTTTTCCAACGGACCTGTTCCATGGATGGACAACGACACAGAGATGAACAACCTGTACCGAGACCTGGAACTAGGGACAGTACTGACACTGTTTTATTCTAAGAAGTCCCAGCGGCCAGAGAGACGGACATTTCAAGTCAAGCTGGAGACCAGGACTATTATCTGGACCCGGGGCACGGATAAAATAGAGGGAGAAAGTAAGTAGACACTAACACAAATAAACACACAGAGTACTGTTTGTAAATGCGGAGATATCCATACCAGAACTGGTTTGTTGGCATATACTCAGGAGTATGATAACTATGTAGTGTTGTGAAGCTCACAGAAGACTTTTAAGCACACATGACATGATTGTATAGTAAACAGCTGGCGAGTGATGTGAGCTGGCAAAGACAAAATCACTTCCAAAACCTATTTGATCAAAAAAAATGTAAGTTGAAAGCCTTAGTGAAACATAATATCATGACATTATTAACTAAATGTTCAGATATTCAGGAAACTGCTTTAAGGGCATATTTACATGGACTTTACATAAAATAAAAATGAAACAGATGACTTAAATTGATTATTCCACACAGGTAAAACTGTCAATTAGTTTTTTATTACTTAACTATAATGCAGCCTATAAGACATTGCATCAATCAAAACATAGACCATATTGCTAAAGAAAGAATCCAAGTGGTGCCTCTCAGTATCAATATTGTATAATTTATTTCAACCCCATCTAATTCCTGAAAATGCCTCTCATTAAAATTTAAACAATTCTGTTAATCAGTTAATTCATGTGGCTGTTGTTCATCATTCAAATACTTGAATGACCTGAAAGGGCTGTTTTCTGTAGCAAAATAGCCAGTTTTGACGGAGCAGATGTGAGCCTGTTATTGTAGGACCAACCCTTGTTACCAGCACTAAATAAATCCCTTCATAGATTCAAATCCAGGATTGACAACAACTCTAGTTCTTGGAGTTCTTTTGTGGCATCAATAGGAATATGCTGTGATTTACCAGGAAGCTGACATTCAGGTTAATCTTAAACAATGCAGCGTGTCCAAGTAAGGACACGCAGGTCTTCAGTGAGTCGTTAGGTTGCCTCTCTCTTGGGTAGCAGGATGCCTTGTGCACAGCTGCACTCTGCTCCGGAAGCAGCAAAAAGAGCACAGTCGCACACACAAACTCCACAAAGACTGTAGGCTTTTCTTTCTTTTTTTTAAACATACAACAGTATCATCTTCTCTGCAATGAGGTTTCATACACACATGAGCTCATAGCTGGCATTTGATACTGCTGGAGAGGTAAAATTGGCCTAGGTGGCTCATTAATGTACTGAAATAGAATATGAGGGTTTTTTACTGGAAGTGTGTGATCATTTGGGAATACTTTGGCTCACTGTATTTTACCCCTTATCAACGGCATTGAGAGAATAATGCCCATTAACTGTAAATCTGATGAATCACCTTATCCAAGCTGAGGATTATGTCGTTTAAATTTTTTATTTTTATGTTGCTAGAATGGTGATGTTCTCAATTATGATGGACATTCAGAGCTTCATTTCAAAACCTTAAAAGAGGCTTTGATTACAAAATAATGACCCACTAC
>JAPZDY010000002.1:15870617-15895136 GCA_029783645.1 Ctenochaetus hawaiiensis
TCTAGCAAAGCAGGATGTGGTCTTGCAAAAGAAGTGGTGGTAACAGACTTATCAGAAGTGTATGTGGGGAACATAGAGATCTGACTACTTTACATGTCTAATTACCGGAGATTCAAGTAAAAAAAGTTGGTCCAAACTCTACAATAAGACGTATACAAGTGTGCAGTTTGTTTTGATGCTGGGGAGACTGTCGCAAAACATTGCATATAGTACACTCCGTGAGTCTCCAGAGTGTCACACAGATTAACTTCAGAACTTCGGGTTCCTGAGTAATGATGAAAAAGCAACATAAGCATTAATCAGTCTTGTTACTACTTTATCATCCCGAAAGAGAAACACAGATGTTAAATTGAGTGATGTGATCAGTACCCATACTATGCTGAATTAGCTATTTTTTTTGTATATTTTTTTTTCTTTAGAATTTTTTTAGCATCTACATGTGGTGATTTTGGTGCCCTGGTGGGAAAATATCATATCTCAATTCTAAACAACAAGCTTACAACACTCAGCATCAAGAGTCAGCCTATGATCTATCCCACAGTTGTTTGTAGCTGTCATATTCTATAGGCCTAGATAGTATGATTGGTTGCCTGAGAGGAGCCTGTGCTTTTTTGAAATGTTCAAAGATTTTTGAAGCAGAGGCACAAAAAAAGGCTAAACGCTCTGAAACAAGGTGCTATGTGCAGTATTCTTTTTTTATGTAGGCAGCCACATGCTGTCTTTAGAGCACAGACAACTTTTTTAACCTACTGAAATAACCTACCAACAATGTTAAATTACATGTAATGATAAAAGATTTCATGTAGCACAATTTTAATTAAAAAAAAAGTCCAGCCAGCAAAATCAGCTGCGTCACAAATCACAGTCATTCTTCATAGGTTGTTTTTATATTTTTTTCTCTATGAAGTGATTTACACATGAATTTGAATTTGGTTCACTGTTGAGGCACACAGCTGTCTGTCCCAGCTCAGGTTGAGCTCTCTATGCAGTACTTACTCAGCTAGTTAGTTAAAACACAACTGTGACACCAAATTGATTTTGACAGAGAAATCTCCAGATTTTCATGCTGCTCTAATTAATGATGGCATGCTACAACTACTGCAGGACAGATACATTAGCCCAGTTTTTTTATGTCACCTTGAGCTCTGGAAAATAAAGATTGTCAATTTACCCTGTTGCCTGACATTTTGTAGTCAACGGGTGAAATGAGACAATGATTCATAATTAAAAAAAACAACTGTAAGTTGATTTTAAATAATGCACTGAGCATGGCAATGTGATACAGGCTTGGGTTTATAAAGGAATGTCACCAACTTTTAAAACAACATAGCATGGCAGCACATTATCACTCATGATACTGGATTATCTCATGTTGACCAGCAGCTAATGTCGTCAGCAATATCCTGGAAATTTCTGTGTAAATAATAAAGCAGTCGTCGGGTGGTTTTTGTGTTCTGAACTTGTAAATGTGTCTGGAATTACCTGCACAAGTGGGAGGAGGCTGACACTGCTCTGACCTGCTTTTTCCATACCTCCCGCAAAAGAAGATGCACATGCTTTCTCATCACAACGTCTGATATAACTTCTAGCTCGCAAACCGCTCCTTTTTTCAGTTTTACACTTTGCTGTCAGCCATGTTTTTGTCCGACAGCTGTGTCGAGAAGTTAGTCTGTGGTCATGAATGTGTGATCATCAATAAGAATTTGTGTTTTGATTGTTTGTGTCGGTCTGAATTCACTGTTGTAAAGATAAGATTGTCAGTGGAAAAAAGTGCCGTTCCTTAGTTAACTTGCTCCGTTTACAATGTGCTGGAAAGGGGAACAGGATCCATGTAGGTGCGTGACAGTTATTTGTCTGCGGGAAAGTCCTGTGTTTAACTTTATCCAACATGATGTCAAAGGAGCTGATATGGATCAGCTGATGTGTGAGTGCACACTGAAACATTGCTAGGCTGCAGGCTGCACAGTTGCTGGAAAATAGATTGCAGTAACTATTAAAACTGCTACAGTCTCATATTCAATATATACAATATACCTTGTTTATTTATTCTGTGGTAAAACATATAATGTACTCAAGGCTGCAACTAACAATTATTTTTATAGGTGTTGCAGCCAACTAACTAATCAATAACTTACAATCCGGCATACAGACCAGCACACAGGAAAATAGTTATCCAATTAATCAGTAACTAATCTTGCACCACACATCATGTACAAGTATATTGGAGCCCCCTGACCACATAAAACACAGAGGTCGACGCATTGACCTAAACCACATATGGTTCCACTTAAAATAAAGGCTTAGTATATATGCTATTGTTAGATATGGATTACAAATGAAGAAAATAGAATTTACTAACCTGAAATTAACTTCTGTTTGCTTTTCACCACTAAAATCAACCAAAACCACAAATTAGAGGATCTGGAGTCAGTTCCTCAAAGTATTTTGTAATGAGATTGAGGGGGTCTGAGCAATAGAAGTTTCAAACACATAGAAATCATATTGTATGCAGGAAACTGTGTGGCTTTAATGTTTGAAATAATTTTCAGTGCAAAGTTTGCACAGTACAAAATGTATAACTATTTCAAAAATGTACAGTACAAAAGGCATCAGACATAGTATAAAAGTGATACAATACTTAAAAACCGTGCTTATCAAGCTCAAATTTGGCCTGTATATAGTCACATATTATATATTATGTTTTCTTGTATGGACTTTTAAAAAAAGCTCCACATGGGCTCTTACTCAAGATTACCAAATTATATCTCTTTAGAAATTATACAGCTAAAAAAAGACAAAATACAATTTTGTCTTTACTCTGTTAATAGGCATTGAGAAACTAAAAGAGTGTGTAGGTTGTAAAGTCGCTCAACGTGTTCCCATCAGTGTTGTATTAGTAGCAGTTAGGGTTAAGACCTACAGCAGGGACTCTCCTGCTCAACACACACACACATAGACACACACACTTCTTTCAGCTCCTGCTCCTCTTCCTGCCCCCGAACCACACATCCTGTGCTTTTGTCGCCTACACACCACATCTGTGCGTGCGTATAGGTGAGCGTGTTCTTTTCTCAAGCATTGAAAAAAGTGTGTCATCTCATGCAGAATTTCACCAAGTTGAGCTCTCGGAGCATACATCATATCTCAGTTTACTTTACCCACCAGATGGGCTAGCAGACTTCCGCTGAGAGCAAGGGGACTTTGACAGGCTGGGCTGTTTGACAACACTTTATGTCATTTGAGTCAAAATATTTGGAGTTTGCCTCTGACAGATGCAGGAAATAAAGAGATAGCCAGAGGTGTAACCTTTCTTAAGGAGATGAGAGGAGGTATCCTGCAACACACTCCTACACTTCCTCCAGGCCTCCATCCTGCCTTCCACACACTCTCTACCAGTACTCACCAGGCTTTGATTCCACTTGAACTTTTTTTTTCAAATTACTGTGATGTTTTTGAAAGTAATTTGAAACATTATGTATACAAGTCTTTAATCAAGGACAAATGTCACGTATATGCTGTTTCAAGTTCCTGCAATATGCTGGTTTAAGTTCCTGAAATTTAAGTTTGCTGTTTTGTCTCAGTTTTTCAGTACTGTAAACAACATTTGAATTGAATACATTTTCCTTGTTAGATTATTTAAAAAGATCAGATTTTTTTGGACCATTCTCTGGCATTTTAAAGAACAAGCTGTCAAAAATTCTGTAATCAAAAGGTGATTGATAATGAAAAGATTTATGAGCTTAAGCCCACATTACGCATCCAAAACTGACAGTTTTTTGATCAAAATAACAGCAACAATAAGTGGAAATCTGATCAAAATTTACAGTTATTCTCCTTGGTATTGCAGCTGTGGTATGACTTACATCTAGAATGATGATCAATCCATTAATGATTCATTGATCAACAGAAATTGATTGACATCTATTTGCTTATAGATTAATTTTAATTTTTGGTTCAAAATATTTGTGTTGGTTAGAGCTTCTCAAATGTAATATGGTCATATTGTGTCTGATTACAAAATTCTGTTATAACCATGTTATTTCCACATAATGTGTGAAAAATATTCAAATATGTTATTGAAAGTTTACACATTTGAACTTTATCTGATGTCAAGTTAAATTTGTTTAATGTATTGAACATCCATTTAATTATTTTACATATTTCGACATGTATTGATTTTTAGAAACTCATTAATATGAATATCATGATTTGTATTTTAACCATGTTGCCAAGCTCATCTTTGTATGTGGAAAAGGTGTTTCTGTGTTTTGCTGATCGTTGTATGAACATTTGTCTCCCCAGTTGACATTCGAGAGATCAAGGAGATCCGTCCTGGACAGAAGTCCCGGGACTTTGAGCGCTATGTGGAAGACTCGGCAGCACGGCTGGACCAGGCTCACTGCTTTGTCATACTGTATGGAACTGAGTTTCGCCTTAAATCACTCAGCCTCGCAGGTACTAACAGACAACTACACAGGCTTAAATACCTTTGTATACAACTGTTCCCCCTTGGTTTATTTAATTACTGCATTTTGTAGGGATACCAAAGCAAATCTGGTGTTGGTTACATGGTCAAAAGCTGAGCTTCTTTAGTCAAATCAATTTTATTTGTATTGCCCAGTATTGCAAATCACAAATTTGCATGAAAGGCCTCTTTTGCAAAGCATAGGAGCTGCCTTTTGAAAATCAGTTAATACTTTCAGTTGTCTTTCATGCTAAAATGCTATTATTCTCTTTAATGTATGACTATAAATTCAGTATCTCAATGTTTCAGTCAGATATGACAATGAGATTAAAGATAAAATGAACTCATTCAAGACATCATCTTGGTCATTGTTCAACTTTGCATAGTCTTGACAATTAATCCACAAGATAATCATCAGATAAATCTAAAATGAAAATGAGAGGTAATTGCTAACACATTTCTTTAGACCCTTGAGAAGGAAGAATTCTCCAAAAATGTAATGTTTAATGAAAATAAAAAGAGCAGAAAATCTAATTGCCCAAATATTTGTTTTGTTCCCCAGCAACGTCTGATGAGGAGATGACCATGTGGGTGAAGGGGCTGAACTGGCTTGTGGCCGACACACTGAAGTCTCCGACACCACTTCAGATAGAGAGGTAAACAGTACACATGTGGCTGCATGCAACATCCAAAACTAAAGCTATTATGAGGTACTGTGGACAGACAGTGTATGATAATGAGTTGCCCTCACCCAATTTAATTCCTGTTGTTGTATGTATGCATAAAACCCATAATTCTCTTTTCTCAGGTGGTTACGCAAGCAGTTTTACGCCGTTGATCGCAACAGAGAAGACAGGTAATCCCACTCACTTGAAAGATACAAACACCAGAGTTAATCAGATCAGCCTTACAGGAAATAGGTGTAATTTGATATAACTCAAGTGCTTGGTGCAACAGTCTTGTGTCCATTCCCCAGTGAAACATTTAGGGCAAGTAGGCTCACTATATCAGACTGGTATGTGTCATTGACAGAGCTCTGTTGAGGTGTAGTGAAGGAACTAACCTCTCACTCACACACCAGCACCTCTTCCTGCAGCAGGAAACAGACTGCAGAGGATGGAGGAGATGTACAGAGATGTTTGTCTATTACATCCCTGACGAAAGCACAAGCCTTTGTTATGCTGTCGGGGTATTGTCCTGCCTGTCCAAAATTCCAGCCTGTGTAGTAAAAGTGAAGCCAAAAAGACTGCAGATTTAGAGGAGTGTGTGTTTGCATTTTTTCAGTATGTCTGTAAATTTTAGAATGACATGTCTGCACCACAACAGGATTTGCGTAGCGCAAGTTGGTAGAATTCTTTGCTCGTACTGTTTGTGCCATATCCATGTTTGAGTTTGATTTTTCAACAAAACGTGTGTATGTGTTAAGGATATCCTGTAAGGATCTGAAGAGTATGCTGAGCCAGGTCAACTATAGGGTGCCCAACATGAGGTTCCTCCGAGAGAAACTTCCGGTAAACTCCTACTTATCACACAACCTCCTTTCCCAGTCCATCTCCCTGCTCTTTTCCCCTTTCAATATGATATTGTCAGAGTCTGTAGACTTATGATTTGTCATTAACAATATTTCTGCTTACCCTCTTGTTTCTGCACTTGCTTTATAGGACTCAGAGTTGAGGAATGGAGACGTGTCCTTCAGCCAGTTTGCCCAGCTCTATCGCAGCCTTATGTTTGATGCTCAGAAAAACGTAAGTGCAGTCATTTTTATGTATGCACAGATAGTTCTGTCCCAGCACTTTCATCCCCCAGTGCTCCATCTCATCCCCTGCCAAGGCACTCTTCCTCCCCCCTCTGTCTGTTCTCAAATGGCTTTGAGATCAATAAGGACCAGTTAAAAACCCACCAAACCCCTCTGGTTGAGGCCATTAGGACACACACACTCACTCTCTCTCTCTCTCTCTCTCACACACACACACACACACACACACACACACACACACACACACTCACACACACACAGATGAGGAGGCATGCAGGCTGGGTGGGGTCAGATTAAATGGATGACCTCAATGCCCCCCCATGTCTAACCACCCAGACCCTTACAGGATGCCTGTGTCCAACTACATGGCTTGTGCTAAACATACTGGACAGTAGTACTTCATTTAATTAACTAATTCTTCTGTTGTTGCCCTTTTTTTAGATGGAGATCCCCTTTTTACAGAGGTAGGTCAAAACAAAATGCACAAACATGTTCAGTGACCCTCTGCAGTGTTACAGATGTGTGTTTACTAAAGAGAACCATCACTTCCTCGATCAGATTTATTGACAGACCAGAGAACAGAGAACAGAGGATCTCCCTTGAGGACTTCAAGAACTTCCTCCTGGAGTCTCAAAAGGTAACATCTTCAGGCTGTTGGATGTCAAGTTAATTGCAGATTTGTTAAAATTGCATGCTCATACATATCTGTTTGTATGTTAATTCAGGAAATGTGGGCCACAGACAACAACAAGGTTCAGGAGTTTATGTTCAGCTACCTGAAAGACCCCCTGAGAGAAGTGGAGCAGCCTTATTTCTGCCAAGACGAGGTACACACCCCCTCATTATTATCTCTCGCACTTCTTTCCCCCCTTATTTTTTTTCAATTTTCTTTGCTTTTTTCTTTGTCTTCGGTCTCCAATGGAAAAAATGTGAACATGTAAGTTATGCTTTCCGATGCCCCCTGTGTGTTGTCGTGGGTGGGAGATACTCAGACATCGACATGGATAGCCATGATCTTGGCCTAAAGCACTTCCTCCCACACATAGAAAAGGTTATTGACTGTGGCGCCACATGAGAGCTCTGCAGAAAGCGAGGGATGCTTTTTGTGGTCAGCCAGCCTGCAAGAGCTGATAGTGTCTCTCTTTGTGCCCAAGGTAACACTGCGTTAGATAGCTGGTGCCATACTGAGAATACTACCTAAAGAAGGGAAACTGTTTATATGAAGAACAATTGTTATTGTGGACCCACACTGAAAAGTCTGTTAAATGATAGAGTGCAGGGTACATAACAGTGTAGTTGGAGCTGCGAGGGATTTAGTATTTTAGTGTCCTGATAAGACAGCAAATGCCAGAGCAAATGGACTTTACACTTGAACTCTGTCAGACTGCAGTTATCTATCCATATGTGATAGGTCATCATGTCAAGTCTGCAACAATGCTGGTCTGCAAGATGATAAAAACAGGCTGTGGAAGTTGATTTGAAAGCTTTCTCATATCTTTTTGAATGGGTATAAATGCAAGTACCCTATTTTTTTTCTCATGGCAATTAAATTAGCATTTAAATTCACCACTTATTTTATGCAAAAATAGGGAGCTTTCTGCTTAACATAACAGAGGTAGTAAAAATTTGATAAGCAGAAAAAAAGTTTTCTTTTACAAGAGTATTAACAGTCCTAACATTATAAAAACAATTAACCCCAAACTAAGATTTTTTACAGGCATAAAAATCACTCACCTTTCTGCGAAATTTGCCGTTTTGAAGCCAAAGTAGGTGACCTACGTGAATCGTGTAGATCCGATGAGAAAATATTTGGGGGCGGGGGGTTATGGAGGGGACATGGAGGTATACCAGAGATTATCAGTGAACTGCGAACATGTGCGTGTGCCTGAAGGGGGTCTTGAATTCAATAAAAAACATTCACTCTACAAGCGTGAGCATGGAAATATTAGCGCGAAGGGCCTTGCATCACCAGTTTTTTCTCTGGGAAGGTAGGGGAAATCTGCTACCTGATTGGTTTGTGAAGTGTACAAGCAGTTCGCTCGTGCAGACCAAAGCATTCAGAAGCTGAAACGAAGACACCTCGCCGTTTGGAAAGTGGAATTAGCTAACGTTAGTTGCCAGTTATAGCAACTACAGCGTTGCACTGGTAAGGTGTGGCATTATACTTGTCCAGTAACAAAGCCTTTGTGTTCGGTGAGTCAGTAGGTACACTTCCTTGACCTTGTATATGCCGTCACATCTATTTGTTGCCCTGGATCAATGTCTTTCAGAATGTATTAACCAGGGAGTACTCATTGGAATGTAGTGTTATTTAGGAATGTATCACCATGGAGTATACAAAACTATCATTTTCTTGCACTATTTTGATAACTATTGAGTACTATTTATTTTTTTCGCCACTATTACTCTATTAAAGTTGTGCCGTTGCGTATTTCATGAGAGAAGTTGTCTGTCTCTTTTCTTATATGGCATAATGTGATTTTTCTTTTTGATTTTTCTGCTTGATATTTCATATTTAAATGCATCAGATTGATGCTTTTAAATATGAAATATTCGAAATTTTCTTCTGGGGGAGCCCCCGGACCCACCTAGAGGGGTCGTATCCTTCTCACCTTTTTCACCCCTGACCTGTTTTCATGCCTGTTTTTAAATCTTAGGCGATCAACTTTTTTTTTTTCTTAAGTGGATGAAAGCCAACCATTCCCCTTGTAGTTTACTCCAAACAAATCAGAATTATCAAGGTAGTTCATGGTCTCTTTGTGTAAAATATCTAATCTAATTTATTTATTTGAAAGTTGCAGTAGAAAATCTGTTTATGGTTCAGATGGTTTCATGTATAATAATGTCTCATGAAAGTTTAAAGCACTCTGAGTTTTTGACTCTAAATTTTTGAGAGAACAGCATTTTTAACGAAGACAAATTGGCTTATTAATATGGCACAAATTATGAACTTAAAACAATTTGGAGGCAGTAAAAGACTACATGGTCTGAGGCTTGATCAGATTCTGGCACTGTCCTTCAAAGGAGGCCTTCTGGGCCCTCCCAAGTGTATAAACATGTCTTTACCACCTAATAAAGCCCTGTGCAGCCCTATGTTTTTAGCTTTCTGGTCACCTCCAGGCTGGAACAGCTTTTTTTACTTGCTTACAAGCTAGTTTTTATTGTAATTATCACTTTTTCATCTCCACATCTATGTTTATATTGCCCTGATATGGATAGTCTCCAGAGCAAAGTCTAAGTGATAACCTTAAGGAGACTCTTTGAAATTTAGAAAAGGTTTACAAAATGCTTTTGCAGACTTGCGGAATTGTGGATTTTAATAACCATTGTAACTTGTAAACACATCAGTTAAGTCTGCATGTCTGGGAAAGTCCACATATTTGATTTCTGCCTCATTAACACTACTCTCTTCTCTTCTGTATAGCTCCTGACATACCTGTTTTCTAAGGAGAACAACATCTGGGATTCAACCTTGGACCAGGTGTGCCCTGATAATATGAGCAACCCCCTGTCTCATTACTGGATCTCCTCTTCGCACAACACGTAAGGATGGAGCCTGTAGCTGTCATCATGTGTACATTTTGTCAAAAATGTCAAACTTCTGTCAGGTTAAACCACTTGTACTCAGACCTTGGGAACACTTAAGTCTGACATTCTCCCTTGAAAACCTCTAACCAACGAGGGCTTTGAACTGCCTTCATACATCAGATAAAAGTGTGTTATTTAACAATAATGTTCCAGAATGAGATCCAGGCGTGTATTTTGCAGGAAAATGTATTTTTCCTGCCATTGAAAAGTGTGTGAAAGGCAGTTCAAATGATAACCTTCTGTACAAGATGTAAAACAATACTCTTTGGAGCAGCGGAATGAAAACTTCCCATGTTGCTTTGATTAGGTTTGAATTGACCGACTGAATGAGTTTTAAGTGTTTATTCCAGTTAACAAAAGCGAGAAAGCCCTTTTGATACAGTAGTATCAGTGTGTTTGTGTTACCTCCATAGAAAGTGTGTGTGTGTTTGTGAGTTACAGTCCCTGACGTGTAAATCCTTTTGAAAGATGGGAGTGTGTTTTTTGTTTGCATTCTTTGACGTTACATACCTATTTTTAGCTACCTGACGGGGGACCAGTTTTCCAGTGAGTCGTCCCTGGAGGCGTACGCTCGCTGTCTGAGGATGGGCTGCCGCTGTATTGAATGTGGGTAAACACACACACACTGCACTTTTACCCACCTACAGTAAATCACCACCACTTGACTTTCAACCTCATAATTAACTGTTATCCCATACTGTTCTACTTTTAATGTGGCAGCCACACCCGTACCCACACACTTGCTGCTACACAACTGTGCTGTATACTTTATGGCCTTTACACCAAATCCTTGTCAAGCAGGTTTTAATGAATAGGGCTGGCTTTTTGTAGGTAAAAGGGCTTCTTTGACTCAAACAAAAGTAAACAAACATGACGCAAACTTGACTGTCCTCAAGTTTAAAAGCTTTGCTATCATGTGTTTTTACCTTTTCTTTACACAACCTCAATTCCATAGAAGTTGTGACTTTGTATGAAACAAAACCAAAACCAAAATGCAATCATGTGAAAAACTATTTTTACCAACAACATTTTCAGAAAGTGTTTACTTACAATCACATGTTGTGAACCTTGTCCAGTTCTTGGTTGTGAACGGCTGGGCTCGGGATGCCCCTTTCATAACTAATAATGATATCAATGAACCTGTTAAACTGTGGGATGTTCTGAATGGGTACTTTTACTGCTTTCCACAATTTTTCCAGTCTTAAGTTGCCCCTGTCACACCTTATTTAAAACGTGTTGCTGGCACCAAATTTATATTAAGCACAAATTTGCAAAAAACAAAGAGGAGATGAGAGAAAACATTTATTATATTGTCCTAGCACTGTTTTTTCTTCAGTGTATCTTAAAGGGAGTAGTAAATTATCACATTATGTGTAATAAATATTTTTTCTTAAGGCTTTCCAGATTTTTTGGAAACAGAGTTATAGTGGATGAAATGACATTGTGGGAATTTTTGTGTGTGTTTATTTTCAGTGGACTGCTGGGATGGTCCAGATGGAATGCCAGTCATCTACCATGGACACACACTCACAACAAAAATCAAGTTTTGTGATGTCTTGACCACCATCAAAGAGCACGCCTTTGTCACATCTGAGTAAGTCTCTATAAGTGCAAACCACGCTGTTTATTCTTAGCATGGTAAAGATGACAAAGATAGAAAATTCAGAAGAAACAATGTGGACAGGCAGCGGTGACATCACTTAAGTATGTGACAAAAAAAGATAAAATAGTCTTACCTTAGTATAGATAAAAATGGAATTTCTGTTAAGTCATACCCATTAAGTTCTTATATGTGCTCTCCCTATAGCTATCCCATCATTTTATCCATCGAGGACCACTGTAGTATTGTGCAACAGCGGAATATGGCAACACACTTTAAAAAGGTGTTTGGAGAAATGCTGCTGACCAAGGCAGTGGATATTGCTGCAGATGGCTTGCCCACACCCAATCAGCTCAAGAGGAAAATCCTCATCAAGGTCAGTAGCCACCTGGTGAAAAGATTTGTTTTTTTTGTGCCAGTTTTTTCTGCAGAAAAAATATGAATGAATGCATTGTATACCGTGTTTCTGATCATCTGCACACCTCTTTCTTCATCTGCTGCAGCATAAGAAACTTGCAGAAGGCAGTGCCTATGAGGAGGTGTCTACCTCCACTCCTTACTCAGAGAATGATATCAGCAACTCCATCAAAAATGGCATTCTGTACCTGGAAGATCCCATTAACCATGTAAGCATTTTGTCAAACTGTGCAATTGCATTCTGGATGCTGGTTCAAGACAAACACTAATGCTTGAAATATGGTGCATTGAAGTGGCCTGATGCCAAACCCTTTTTGCATTAGGAAACATTCTCAAGTTTAAGTTTTGGTGGTACAATAAATAAAAATAATAAATGAAGACACATCATTATCTTAATGCTGCCTCTTTTCTGTTCTAGATTTATCTTATAACTTGGTCCCACTTGTTTTTAGAACCAGGTCTTGACTGTATATGAACTCCTTTTCTCTGTCTTTAAGATGATTAAAGTCTTCTTGCCCACTTGAACCACTTTTCAGTGCACCACATGGATCCGCTAAATATTTAATCAAACCATTTCAACTGTCTCACTCCCTTAATTCCCTCTCTCTTTTCCCCCAGGAGTGGTATCCTCATTTCTTTGTCCTGACCAGCAGTAAAATCTACTACTCAGAAGAGACCTCCAGTAACCAGGGCAACGATGATGAGGAGGAGCACAGAGAGGTTAGTAGGCCTGATCTGCTGTAAATGTTCATATAAATGAGAGTCACTAGTCCTGTGTTTTAAGCCTGTGCAGAATCCATGCAGCACTAGACCCGAAACAAACAGTATGAGAAATACAGTGTCAGATCCAAAAGAATTTAGGGAATCATATTAAAACTTCAGCTATTGTGCTTGTGAAACATCATAAATATCAGATGACCTACAGCTCTGTTTTTGATTTCTGCAGGTGACCAACGGTATGGACCAACATGTGACAGAGAAATGGTTCCATGGAAAGCTTGGTGCAGGGCGTGATGGGCGGCAGATAGCTGAGAGGTTACTGTCTGAGTATTGCCTGGAGACAGGAGCACCTGACGGGTCCTTCCTGGTCCGAGAGAGCGAGACTTTTGTGGGAGACTACACACTGTCTTTCTGGTACTGTGGACATAATTTTGCCATCAGAGTACCTGCCAATTCAGTATATTTTACTAGGGGCGCAACAGTGACCATAGTGATCTATGGACTCGGGTCTTGGTGTCTCATGAACCCTGATTCCTCCCACCACCATCCAGTCCACTGCAGTGTCACAACTTCATTTTTTTAACTTCTAGTTTAAACCTCACTCATTTTTTAGAAAACTCTAACTTACTTTCTAAACTAACCAAAACTGTGGATAATGAAACAAACCATGGATATTCAGGAATCAGGAATGTGTTTTAGAAATTTAGCAGTTAGTTGCCTTTTGCCTTTAGGAATTAGCAAATATCACAAAAACATTTTGCCATGATACTTTTTTGATCAATTAAATTGTAGCCTACTATATACGGTATGCTTTAGCTGGACACTCCCGTGTGTCAGTAGACCAAAGTCATGCTGTGTGTTCTTGTAAGGTTCACTCGTGCAAAAAACTGTGACGCACTAGCAAATCAATGTTAATCACTCCATCGCTAGTCGAATGGGGTCTTTGTCACGGTCTGAAGGGTAATTATTCACTTTCTGTCTGCTAATGTCAAAGGGTTTGCGTGAGGGAAGTTACCTCAAAGCTAATCAATCTACATACAATATATGGAAACAATAATCAGATGCTCACAGGGTACTGTGTAACAAGATGGTTGGCGAATACAGTATACACTTTGTAGTCGTTATGTCCTACAAAATAAATTTTTTTGTTGCCCTGCTCATCTCTCTACCAGGCGGTTAGGACGGGTGCAGCACTGCCGTATCCACTCTCGTCAGGAGGCAGGCAGCCCAAAGTTCTACCTGACTGACAACCTGGTGTTTGACACGCTCTTTGCCCTGATCAACCACTACCAGCAGGTGGCGCTGCGCTGCAACGAGTTTGAGATGAAGCTGACTGAGCCAGTGCCTCAGACTAACGCTCACGAGAGCAAGGAGTAAGTCTCCATTAGCATTCACACCAATTGAAAAGAATTTAAAATACTGAAACACTGAGGGCCCTCAGTTACATTTCTTTCTTCATTTGTCAGATTTATTAGGGATAACATTCTCATTATTGGATCAACTCTAAAAATGATTTTACTACTATAGTTAACATTGTATACTGACTACCTCATCTAGAAAAAATAATAGGTGTGAAGTGACAAATTGTGAAGTGTCAAAGCGTTAGTTCCTGTGGTTTCCTGCTTTGTAACTGAATGTTGTCTATCTGTCTATGAATCACTGTTTTCCCAGGTGGTACCATGCCAACCTCTCCAGGAGCCACGCAGAGAACATGCTGATGAGGGTTCCTCGTGATGGGGCTTTCCTCGTAAGGAAGAGAGCAGAACCCAACTCGTTTGCCATTTCCTTCAGGTAACTTCAGGTCCTATGGCCTCATGCGTTATTGTTTACCTTTAGTCATTTACATCTAACTTCCTTTAAATGTACAAGGATTGATGAAGAGAAAAGCAAATGATAGCAAATCCCCCCAAAAATTTAGAATTTATTTATTTGTTTAAAAGATTGCAAGTGATTAATATTGTGTGTGGCTTCTTCACAGGGCGGAGGGAAAGATAAAGCACTGTCGCGTGCAGCAAGAAGGTCAGACTGTGGTGCTGGGCACCTCAGAGTTTGACAGCCTTGTAGATCTCATTAGCTACTATGAGAAGCACCCTCTGTACCGCAAAATGAAACTGCGCTATCCCATCAACGAGGACACTCTAGAGAAGATAGGCACTGCTGTGAGTACCACAGTTCAATCAGTGGCAAGCTTACTACAGATTAGAAAAACCACTCTTTTGGTCAAATAATATTTATTCGTGAAAAAAAAGGTGATAAAAAATGTCGAAATGTGTAGTTAAAATTCTTTGGTGAAATCTCCTCCAGCCTTTCAAAAATGCTTATTAAAACAACTTGTCATCCAATAGGAGCCAGACTATGGGTCACTGTACGAGGGCAGGAATCCAGGCTTTTATGTGGAGGCCAACCAGATGCCAACATTTAAGGTTAGTACGTTTATGTGTAGTTGAATTCTGCACATTTGTACCTGTTACATAGCGAATGTAGTCAACCTGTGTGTCAATCCTCTAACATGTCTTTTCAGTGTACGGTGAGAGCCATGTACGAGTACAAAGCCCAGAGAGACGATGAGCTCTCCTTTACTAAGAATGCCATTATCTCTAATGTGGACAAACAGGAAGGAGGATGGTGAGTGACATGCATATCATTAAATCAGGAAGTAGCTCTTAATTATCTTTTTATACGAGTCCTTTTTGTGTAGGTAGAGAGACTGAAGGCCTGTGACGGGGAATTATACAGGATGGGACTACTGTTATAATATCAACCCAATGTCAGCATCAGTTTTATAAACGCCACAGTGTTATAAATATTTACAAGACCACATCCTCCTCTCCACTCAACACATCTTTTTCCACCTTCTCTCCTCTCAGGTGGAAGGGTGACTGTGGAGGGAAGAAGCAGCTCTGGTTTCCTGCTAACTACGTGGAGGAGATCAGCCCATCAGCCGCAGAGCCAGACAGAACTGTGAGAATCACACCCACAAACTGAGAGGGCCACAACTACACATTTGTGTATTAAAAGCGAAAATGAGGGGCACCTGCACCCTCCACAGAAAGTTTGGGTCAACTGTGGAAGAGTTTCTTACATAATTTGGATTATGGCTTCAAAATTTACTAATCCTCTTTTCTTTGTCAAGCAGGAGATGACAGAAAATAGTCCTCTCGGAGATCTGCTGAGGGGAAGTGTAGACGTGTCTTCCTGTCAGATTGGTAAGAGGCCCCTCCATTTCCTATTCAGCTCTGTGCTATAGGGCTACAGAGATGGTAGTCAATACTGCCACAGGGCAACCTTCTTTTTTGGTTTTCATATGCATGCATGTCATCTCTGCCATCTTTGTTTTTAACTGCAAAAAGACAGTCAGGATGTCTTTACCACCATGTTTGTTTGTTATCAAATACTTCTGTTATTAATTTTTAAATTCTGTTTGATTTTATTATTACTGTTGCTTATCTCACTGGTCTGTATCTGGTGTTTCATTGACACCCTCTAGTTCAGTCAATATACACCCATTAGTGTTGGCACATGCTGTCATGCATTGTTGTGGCCTTTGCTAAGCACAGTTAATACCTGAGCCTGTATCTCCGTTTTTGAATGGCTCTTTGGCTCCATCTAGTGGTACAATGAGAAAGCTCTGAATATATTTTACTGGACACCTTGTTCCAAAACTTCCTTCACATGAAACCACTGTTTTCCCAAGGAGAAAGTGATGACCTTTGTGTTGCACATTACTTTGCTTTTACATCTCACTACTGCGGTTTGAGTTCAGATTATTTGAACTTCACGACTGAGTGCCTCTGACCTTTTCGTAAGCAAGTCCAGTCAGAATAAAGCAGACTAGGAAGGTTAAGCATGGAGAGAGCATCTATTAGCTTCTGAATGGATTCCAATTAAACTCTTTGGCCAAGCCTAGCAGTTAGTGCAGCACAAACCAGTCATCATGTGAAGGCAAAAGCACTGTCTCTCCTTATCTGCCACTTTTCCTATTTGTTTGATATTCTTTTTGCTTTCGTGTTCTGACTATTAACTAAAATTTCATTTAATTTCATTTATGCAAAATAAATGTTAAATTTTTTCACATTTGACTTTTGTTGGCTTGAGGAAAACTGTTTATTTGAGAAAGGAGACCTGTGTCTGGCCTCCTCGTTCCTTTTTTTTTTTTGCCCTTTTTCTAACCCCTCTCTTTATTTTATTTTCAGTTCAGCGTCCGGAAGGGAAGGGCAGCAGACCTTATGTCTTCTCCCTGGTGCCAAATGGCTCCATGCGGGCGGGCCCAGTGCTGGATGTCGCTGCCAACAGCCAGGAAGAACTCAAAGAATGGATGTTCAAGATCCGTGAGGTCACCATGACCTCAGAGGCTAAGGTAAATAACATACATTACACACCGCTGACAGAAATTTCAGGCCAGGACTCATACCATGCTCTTGCCACTTTGTAGGTTCAAAGGGCCAGTCATGACTTGTGCTTGCCCTGTAACACCCACAACCTGTGCTTAGGAAACACTGATTTAGCAGTGAGCACTTTCACACCTCAAAGCAGTTGTTGTTGAAGAGAGGAAAAAAAATTCAGACTGGTGTCAATTAGTTTTATAAAAATACAGACTAAGAAGTAAGGTGTGTCACAGTAAGAGCACCTGTACTCAAACTTTGTGTCTCTGTTCCCAGCTGGAGGAAGGAAAGATGATGGAGAGGAGGAAGAAAATTGCACTGGAATTATCTGACCTGGTCATCTACTGTAGGCCTGTGCCATTTGATGAAGACAGTAAGGATTACACACCCTTATTGGACTATAAACATGCAGTTAAATGCACACAGCAGCAGAGACATTACTGATTGCATACCTGTGACATTACATAAACAGGCACATGTCCAATATCAGTACTGGTAGGTCAGGCCTGTCTTCTCTCTGTGCTTTCTGTAGAGATTGGCACAGAGCGGGCCTGTTTCCGAGACATGTCATCCTTCCCTGAGACCAAGGCAGAGAAGTACGTCAACAAGATCAAGGGGAAGAAGTTCCTGCAGTACAACCGGCTGCAGCTGTCCAGGATCTACCCCAGAGGGCAGAGACTAGACTCCTCGAACTATGACCCTCTGCCCATGTGGCTCTGTGGGTCCCAGCTTGTAGCACTCAACTTCCAGACAGCAGGTATCTACCGTCTTGTCACAGCAGATAAAAGAGCATAGAAGACATTCCTACCCTCTTTATTTTTACCTTTCCCTTTTCTTCTTACTTGCAGACAAGCCCATGCAGATGAACCAGGCTCTCTTCATGTTGAACGGAAGAAGCGGCTACGTCCTTCAGCCGCCCATCATGAGGGACGACAGCTTTGATCCCTTTGACAAACAAACGCTGCGAGGCCTCGAACTAGTCACTCTAGAGATAGAGGTAAAGTAAAATTAAGATTGGGCTGTGTGTTCGCAAGGGCATGAGGCAGAGATATTACGATAGTTGTTGCAGTTATAAACTCTGATTTATCAACACGTTTAGCTACTGTGACAAATCATTCATGTGTATACTTAAAAAGCCATAGCTCCTGGGAAGCACAATTTATTTCAGACCCTTATTGTGATTTCCCAAATTCTGAACACACAGACATGAAGTCTATGCTTTTTATGTGGGATGATACTTAGATTCCCCAATGATATCATTATTATTATCTCTGATGTCTAGAAATCATAGAAATCATAACAGAAGATTCTCCTTGTCATTCCATAACATGCCTGAGAATCTGTAAGTGTTTAGGCTCTCTATAGTACTAAACTATTGATTCACCATTGTCTGTACATCTGTTAAAACAAGAACTGCTAATAGTGACGTTAGCACTAATAGTGACAATTTGTCAGATGAAAAAATAAAGGCTAGAAAAAAAAATTGGACTCAAGTTGTGGCTGACAGAGCCCACATATATACCTCCTAATGTCTCTAAAGCCAAATTATGGAAACTGTATTTCCTTAACTAAGAGCATTGATACCCCGTAATGACGGTAAAACATGGGAGAGTAATATGAGTTACAGGGAGTGGAGTTTTGTCAGTGGAGGTTCATGAGGGGATGATGTGTGTCAAAGTCAGAATTTGATAACCTCTGCAAAAGCCCATGCTTATTTTTGTGTTAAAATAAGTGAAGTGAGAAAACATAAAGAAACCTGTGTTCCTCTTTCTCTCTTTAAAAGGTTTTGGGCGCCCGGCACCTGCCCAAGCATGGACGTGGCATAGTTTGCCCTCTCATCGAAATCGAGGTGTGCGGGGCAGAATACGATAGCGCCAAGCAAAAAACTGATTCAGAAGGTGAGTGCGACTCTAATTTTAACAATGGGTGTGTCCCCAAGTAAAGCGATCCTCTGCAAGAACCAAAGGAATGAGTAGTTACTGTTTACTGGATACATTACCCTAATGTAATTTCCTGTCTGGTCCAAGCAAAACAGGAAGTTACAAACAACTAAGCCATGTGTGGGAATTCAGAAAGAAAAACATCGGACATAGTTTTAGAGCAGGTTTTATCCTCTGGTGTAGGCAAGAGAAGACTGTTTTGTCGCTTACAATTATAGTTGATTTGGTTTTCTATTTTTAGGCTGATGCCATGGTATTTGCACTTTTATTATACTTGATAAGTAATATTTGTTCCTCCCACGTTGCTTGATCTAACTCTATCTTCAATTACCTCTACATTTATCTTTATCAGAATTAGTTTGGAAGTTTGTTATAGTATTGGAGACATTAGAGGCAGCATTTCTTCAGCCATCTGGTTTCTTTATTGTGCTACTCCCACATCCAGTGGAATATCGATCTTTCAACAAAGCAGTAAAGGGAAGTAGTTGTAGCCTGTTTAGCAGAAGTTGAGTCTTTCTCATAGTTATTCGTTATAGAATTTTCTTACCATCACTTTGACAGTGGAATGTTTTCAGAAGTGGCTCAACAGATTGCTTGTGGAGCTTGTTGTTATAGACAACTCATTATGACCTTTTTACAGTCATATGCTGAGACTGCATAATTGTGCCTGTTCCTTTGCTGTTTGTCCTTTTTTCATGGTTATCTACCATTACTCTGTTTCTTCCAGCATAAGAAGCAGTAAGCCAAGGGAAAATACTATCCCTTAAGTGTTATGATTTAGGATTTATGTCATGTGTAGTAAAGTACTTAGCTAAGGTTAAAATGTATATAAAATTTATTGCATTTGAACTCATCTCTCTTGTCCAACTTTTTGTTCTGTTTTTTTCTCCTCCTTAGCTGATAACGGTCTGAACCCCACCTGGCCTCGAAAGCCATTCCAGTTCACAGTTTGCAACTCTGCCTTCGCCTTCCTGCGCTTTGTGGTTTATGAGATTGATATGTTCAATGACCAAAACTTCCTGGCTCAGGCCACATTCCCCATTCACAGCCTCAAGACAGGTACGCAAAAACATAAGCATGCAATCTGTACAATAATTACCTGTGAAATCAGTGCTGCAAAAAAAGCTTTCTGTCTCTGCCTCTTCGTGTGACACCAGGTTATCGGTCGGTACCTCTGAAGAACAGCTATAATGAGGATCTGGAGTTAGCGTCTCTGTTAGTCCACATGGACATCACCAGAGGCAGGGTGAGCTACTGTACTTACTCAGCTTCTCTTAAACCTGCTCCATTATGTCTATTCGTCAACAAAACATGACATGCACCAAAAAAAAGTGTCAGAGAAAAGAAGCCCAAGATTTTTGTAGTCATCGAATATCAAATGCATAAATCAGATATAATGTGTTAATTAGAGGTGATGGTTGGTGGATTTAATTACCTTAGGACAGAGCCAAACTAGATTTTTTCCCTTGTTTCCAGTCTCAATTCTAAGCTAGACCAACCAGCTGCTCGTTGTAGCTCTATATGTACCAGAGAGACATGAGAGTGGCGTTGATCTTGTCAAACTTGACACAAAAAAGTGAATAAGCGTGTTTTTTTTTTTTTAAAGGTCAAATTCTACCTTTTAAATTAGTCTGTTAATTCAGGGGACACAGTCATGAACTTATGTTAAGCTATAAAGCCATGAAAATTTGGAAAACAAAGGCCTCTGGAGTTGTTACCTAATATATGAATCATTTCTCTTTTCCTTGTTCTCTGTCGTTTTCTCAGGCCGAAAACGGAGAGGCTCTGAGCCAGTTCTTTTCAGTTGGGACGCCAGTGTCAGCGACTGCCCAAGCAGGGCGCGAGCGTTTGGGTGACTTGAGCTCAGTGTCTTCGACTTCCTCCAACATGTCTCCCCTTCCCCAGTCGCCAGCCCAGGCCATGGCCTACAGGGGGAGGGAGGGCTCCTTCGAGTCCCGCTACCAGTCGCCTCTGGATGACCTCAGAGTGTCCCAGGAAGCGCTGCTGGACCACATGGACCCACAGAACAGAAGGTAAAGGTGTGATATGCTGGTTTGCATGTTTTTTCGTGCCTGTGCAGTGAGTTTTGTAGCCACAGAAGATTCCAGACATCCTTCTGTCTTTGTCTTTACCTCAGGATGCTGCGGAGGACCAGAGTGGGCGGAGAGAACCGTGTCTAAGTCCAAGCCAATCAGGACGCATTTCTGTTGCCCCCCTCCCCAACCCCCTGCTCCTCCTTCTCACCCAGTCGCCTCTCCCCGTACTGATGATGTCACTGACTGCTGTGAACACTGTTTCCATGGAAACGCCACCACCGCTTTGGCCTACATTTCAGGCAGCTCTCCCTCCCTCCATTCTCCAACCACCACCCTCTTCCCTCCCTCTCTCTTCCCTCCCTGCCGCCCACCCTCCTCAACTCTCGCCTGACGAGAAGGAGGGTCTCGGACTGAAGAGGATGTGAGGATGGGGGGCGGGGGGCACTGAGAGGAAGCTGACTGCTGTGGACAGGAAGAAGAAACGGACATTCACGGGAGAACAAAAACAAGGCTGAAAAAGTTCCAGCTCTGGACTGGTGGTTTGTGAGGCGTGTTGTCCTCTCTTGTGTTTTCGGTGTGCACAGCAGCTGCTCAGTCTGGAGGCTCAGACGAGGGAAAGAGAGAGTTATAAAAGGTATCAGTTTGAAACTGTTTCCTAGTCAAGTCTCTTTGCTCTTCTCTATTTGACGTATATGAATATATGTATTTATTCCTGCTGTGCTGTTGGCCAGAGAACAGCAGCAGCTGACCTGCTCTCAAAGAGCTCCTGTCTCCATGTTTTTAATTATTATAATTATTTAAACCTTTAAACATTCATAATGTGACTTTTCTTTTTTTTAATGTATATGTGTAAAACACGAGGGCTCTCTCTATGGCTATTTTAACGTCTCTCTTCTCTTCTGCTTTGTGGAGGAAAATATGTGCCTCCAGCCTAACTCACACCCTAAGTCCAGAGGAATATTTTTTCTTTTTCTTTCTTTTTTTTTTTTTTTTAAGGCATCAGGAAGAAGTCATAGCCTGTTTGTGTTCGAAGCAGCGAGAGAGCAGGCCGCATCATTATGTTATGACTGCATTCGCAAACACACACAGAGGCTTTTTTTTTTATTTGTTACTCACATTCTTAAAAACTGCACATCATTCCATTTTCCTACGTTGCAGATGCTTTTACAAGCCAGTCTGACACATTTGAAGTTGTGTTTTTTTTCTCGATAGTCTTACCCTCAGAGACCATGTTTGCTGGGGGTTTAACACCACACTGTGTTTTAAGCAGGACCAGGGATACATGTTGACCCAGGAGAGATTGCAGTCTGAGTATGAATGATAATTGTGATCACAGTTATTGACTTTTGCTTGTATTAACCTACTAGTATGTTTATGGGCCAATCTAATGGCAGCACAGTTGTCTGTCAAGTCACAGTTCATTTGGCTGCAAGGTAAGAGCTTAATTACGATACTGATTCACTCTTTTTTTTTTGGTTTGAGAAACAATTATTTACACACATTTATATGCATTTTCATTTGCAGGCCACATTGTGAATGTTTCAAATTTGTCAGTATAGCATTCTATAATTATGGAAACTGAGATTGTAATTCAGTAACATGATTTACTTGGCAACCCTGTGTTTCCAATGGTAGAACATGTTATACTGCAAATCCCATTTTATTGGTTGTTTGCACAACAGGAATTCCCCGTGTTTGACTAGACATTCAGTATTGTTGACCAGCAGTGACCAAGTGATGAGGTATGCATCATCAGTGTAAGTCAGAAGGAAACATTTCACTGCACCACAAAGACATTAGGGACCTTTTGTGTTTGTGCTGCTGTGCTATTCTGGGAAGTTTTGTCATAGCATCAACCTGCTTACCAGAAACCAGAGGGGATTTTAAGTTTCACTGCCATCACATACAGTTTAATTGCCACTGCCCATGAATTTATATATGATGAAATGTGCAAAATTGCAAACTTTTTAAAGAGCTAGCTGACGGCTCAAAGTGTCAAATGCTTTGCATGCCACATCGCACCATTCCCACATTTAGAGTGTCATTCTGGCCTCAATTTATTAATGTTTGTCTAACGTTACTAGACTTCTCTTGAGGTGAATGTTGCTCTTACATGTGCACAGAGTTCTCATTTGTTGCATTTGCGGTTTAAGAGCATGTTTGGAAGGAGTGGGTCGAGTCTTCACTTCAGATTTTGCTGTTGCTTTGTTTCTGCATCTGACGGATGACTGAGGTGCCTGGGGGCAGTGGAGGGGTTTAGGTCTTTGGTATTGGCTTGTAGTTAGCCCAGACAAGAGCTTGTATGTAATCAGTGGTGTTATCTTTCCAGGTTTGTATCAGAAACAGTGTTTTCCTCTGCTCATGCGTGATGACTATATGATATAAACTCAGTATTTTCGCTCAGTGTTTGACCACTGAGACACACCTAAAGCCATATGGTATGATTTAAGTTAAGGTGAAAGCAGGGACAAAGAGTGAGTACTTGAGGACTCAGCTAAATGTTTAAGCATCTTATTGTGTTCACACCCCAATATTAATCCCAAAGTTTACCCTGATTAAGTTTATTTCCCCTTCCTGTGCTCAATGAGCGGTGTCTCTGGAGAGCTCTCCCTCCAGTGCTGCACTGCTCTTATTGTTGACCCGATCTGCTCATGTCTATGTGCCTCTGTCTGTATACACATCACATTAAAGCCACATCATTCAGCTCCCCTGCCGGGATTACAGTACCTGCACAGCCATGGTACACCCACACAGACGTTGTCACTTATTTTGACTGATGGGACCTCCCCTCAGCACTGTGTGATTATGTGTAGACCATGTTTGACGCAGTCTTCTTGTTTAGCTTGTTTACCCACCCATTATGGCGGAACAGCGTAAACTTCCACCAACCAGTAGAGAGGTCGAACCAAGCAGAATAAACACAAGCATCTATGTGGGTGTGCAGGGCCCCCTGAGTGTCATTTGTTATTACCTTTTATTTTTTACTTTTTCCTCCAATCTTGTCTGTTTTTGTTAGTGATGTTCTCATCTACATTCGCCTTTCTGTAATGTGCCTAAACTATGGAAAGGAAAAGTATTCATTTTAAGTTTGCCTTTCATATGAAACATATTCAAGCCTGAAAAGTAAATAAAATACTTACTACTTAAAGCTAATTTGTCTTTTTTCATTTAGCTAAAATGAGATTTGGTTTGATTTAATCTAGAGAACTTTTTTTTGAGTCTTATGTTCACTGTCATTGCAGCACAAAGGGTGCAGAAATTCAGTCTTCAGATGTAAAAGGCAACCGAAGAGCAGGTTGACTTGTAGTATTGAAGTCATTTAGAGACAAATTAATCAGCAGCCGTTTTCAAGCAAAAATGTAAATTTCCCTCAATTTCCGCTTCTAAAGTGGGAGGATTTGCCATTTCCCTTTGATGTACTTGAATTTTGCCATGTCAGAATTTCAGACATTTTGTGCCATTACATGAACAGTAGACAGATGTAAAATGATATGCAACAAAGGCCTTAGACCTATCTGTTAATTCATAGGACTATATTATGAAACAAAAAAGAAAAAAAACAAGTTAGGCAAAAGTTATAAGACTAAAGTATCACCACACTTCAGTCACTATACA
>JAPZDY010000002.1:15895236-15915022 GCA_029783645.1 Ctenochaetus hawaiiensis
ATGAAACAAAAAAGAAAAAAAACAAGTTAGGCAAAAGTTATAAGACTAAAGTATCACCACACTTCAGTCACTATACACCACTAAGAAAGCTGCCCAATGACACTCGAAGCCACAAATTTATTACATTCCGTTTATTCTGCAAATACCATCTGTAAAAATTATACATCAAGCCTAAGTATGGAACTCTGGTAAAAGTTCACAGTTCTTTTACAGTCAAATTTTTCATAAGAAAGTTCCATAAAAACGAATGTAGAATTCCAGTCAGAAGTTTGCACACACCTTTTCATATAAGTTAACAAAAAAAACTGTGTCCAGACTTGTGAGTGGCACTGTATGTACACGTCAGTGACGTAAAGAAGCACTTGATGCTACAACACAAACCAGATTCAATATAGTCTACTATATTGTGTTGTTTTTTTGTTTGAACACAACAGGGTGCTTGCCTTCTTTGGATGATGGGACAGAACAATGTTCAAATCTAACCAAACATTATGTACACATAAGAAATGACAAGTACAAAGAGATGTCCAAAAATTAAAACAAACACGAACAAATAAACATCAGTGCTGTGGTTCACATAAGGCGCTACTATCAGCCTAGCTAGCACATTTAAAGTAAGCTGCAAGCATGAAGTCAAAGTGTATGAGTGCAAGGTGATGAAAAAGGAATATGACGATGACACCATGGGAAAAAAGGGTCTTACTACTTAATTACTTTAAGGCTCAGGCAAGCACCCTGTAGCAAAGACCTGTGCAGTTTTTCGTACCCCGCAAAAAAAACTATGAACAGTCTCTCAACGCTCCGCCCGGCCTTGTCTGAGGGTTGGTTTGGTCGATAACTGTCCAGACCCAGCCCCCACCCCTGATCGACATCTGCTGAGGTCTCAATTTTGACCACACTTCTCCTTTTTTTTACCCCCTCCTCCAAGTCTACCCTCTTTTTTTCCCAAATTCTTTCTTCCCATCTCAGCAGGAAGGCAGAACAAACACGGCAGAAAAAAACAGTGTCAGCCCTGCCCCTCCCATCCCCTCCCCTCCACCACATCCACATCCACCCCTGCACTGAACTTTCTTCTGACGGGAAAATGGCCTACAGAAGAAGACTGGAGAAGGTCTGTGTAACGAAGGGATGGGCAATATGGGAGGAAGAAGACAAGGAGTGGGTGACCTGATATGAAAGGTGGGGGGCTTTGACGTCCACCTCACGTGGTTGGGGAGGTCATGCCTACCTCTAGGGGTGTGAGCTAGAGAGAGAGAGAGAGAGATGGGTAAAGATGGTTTTTGAGGTCCGTTTCCATCCAGTGATCCTGTTACAACCACATCTGCTGTGTTTTCCTCAGACCGCCAACACAAAGACCACCTGCGTTGTGAACTCCATCGTCACACGAAAGGCCTCTTCAATCGGTTCCTGTGGTAATTAAGAAAGAGAAATTTAGAATCCTGACATCTAACTCCTGAAGTATAAAGTTTCCTCATGATCAAACACAGTGCACTAGTATCAGATGTCTTTGTTTTTCCTGTCACAACACGCCGCGGTACTCATGATTATGAACATTGTTTCCAAGGTTCACCTGAGAGAAAATAACACGTTGTGGTTATGTTTCATCTCTATAACCACTTAAACATGTAACGTTTGTTCCATCACAATCAAAAATCTAATTAAAACTGATCAACCACATTTAAGCTGAAGTGGTTACCTATTCTTTATTTCACTTTTGGAACAGGTGTGCAATGGTCATCCATTTAGTTGATTTGTTGTTGAAAGAAACTTAATCTGCAATTGTTCTGATTATGCAATTTTAGCCATCACAGTTTCCAGTTCCAGCTTCTTAAATGCAAAAAATTGCTGCCTTTCTTTGTATGAATGTAATCTGAATGTTGTCTTCAGTTTAAAAAAAACATGCCTGTTTATCAACTTAAGTGAAGTTTTTTCTGTCGTTTTAGATGAAATTTTAAACATCTAATGGATGAGTCATTTATAGATGCATCAATAGTAAACGCAATTGTTGGCTACAGCCCTTGTGTGGTAATGTAGTGTACTATCTCTGACTGTATCACTGCATGCATCAAACTGCAAACTGCTGCAGACATGAACTCTACCTTTAGTAGGATTCACAGTCTTGTCAGTGCTGGCCTTCTCCCCTTCTGTTGCAACACCACACACCGACTGCTCCATTTTCTCCTCTGTCCCTCCTCCTGGCTGCGGCTCCAGAGGGGAGGATCCTGTTGTTCGTTGCTCAGCTGCTGCACCTGGTGCAACTGGTTTTGGTCCCACCGCACGAGCAACAGCAGTTTTTTCCATCCGGGGCAAAGACGCCTTGGTGGAAAACCAGTGTCGCACCAAGTCTGTTGTTAAACCCGTAGCCTGAGCCAGTTCCTGCAGCTATGCATACAGAATAATTTGTGTTAGTGCACAGCTTCAGGTCAAAGGTCGGGCACTGAAAAAACATTGTAACATTTAAGTGATAACATTTTTAACATGGATTCCCCTCTAAAACAAGTCTATGTAGCTTTTGCTGAAGAGCAGCTACTGTGACCACAATTTTAGGATATTGGTAAATGATAACAAAATAAAGGTGTAACTCGAGTCAGCAAACTGACTCAGTGGTAAGATTTATTCGTATAAATTCAACCTATCAACTTTAATGTGTAAGAAGATTTTTTTATAGCATCTTTTAAATGTCACATAGTTAAACTTCAAAGTAAATGTTTCAACTCAAATGAAAACAACTGGACAATTACACTTATACAGCAGCATCTACAAGAACCATAGCAGATTTATATGCACATGGCAAATAGCAATGTCTCAGTGCAACAGTATAATAACAAAACACACAGTTCAAACAGAGCTAACAATGTCAGATTGCATTTTTTATGCATTTGCGAAAGTCAATAAAGGCCGGTAATGTTGTTGCTGATAACATAAATGAGATCAAACCATTATGAGCAGGAGGATTGTATAGCTCAGCTGATTCTATAGTGTCACTTGGCAATAAAAACCAATTAAACATCTTTTTCACAGCCTGTCAGACATCCTAACCTTCGAGTGAGAGGTGCAAGAAGACAAATCTTTTATCTAGAAGTAATGAACAGAGAAAATCTATTTACAGTGAATTAAAAAAGCATAACCTGACCATCTACAATTTTACTGAACATGTTTTATTTACTGTTTCTAAATGGAGTATCTTGTATTTACTTTTTTTAAACATTATACTTTATAGAAGATGCTCATATTGTATTTTCTAGTTTTGGTTTCCTTATCTATGCCACACTTTCTTCACTTTCCTTTACTGCTGTGACACTTAGTGTAGAATCTGTTATGTTTGTTGTATGTTGCAAATGTACTTAAGTGAAATACAGTGGAAGGAGCCTGGACCTCAACTGTGGTTCAGTGAGGAGAAACAGAAACATGACTGAAAGCTCTTTTGTTTAAAAAAAACAAAATTGTTCTTTTCCTGAACCATTAATGGACACAAATCAGCAAAAGAGCCACGTAGATCTCAAAATGACCATTAGAGTAGCTGGAATAAAAAATGCATGTTTTGAGCTCAGCCTTTCTCCTCAGGCAGTGGATCAAATAGATACTTTCACCTAAGTGAGAGGACATGTCTTTGCTTAATAAATACAAGGTAAGTGCAGTTTTCGAGGAAGTCGCGTTCAATAAACAATAGAGCTTTTTTGAGTTCAATAATAAAATATAGGCACTTAGAGTCCTAAGAATATTTATTTTTTAAAAAACCTTCAAATATTACCCATGTGGCTAACAGCAATGAGTTTTGAAATTCTGATGAGCAATAACAACGGACTGATGCATTTTCATAATATGCAATATAACAAAGTTTCTGCCCACCAGTGAGGATGTCCAATTAATTTTTTTTTTTTTTGCTGTTTTTGTTTAAAAAACACTTTTGTAGCTACTCTGTTGTCAAGTAAATTAAGTACAGCCACAAAATATTTTGGGGGTAAAACATAAAAATGACTGAACTGAGAGAAAACAATAGTGTCATTGTAAACAAGCAGCAGTTTTTCTTGTACAGTGCAGTTAAGCTGGTGAATACATCTGAGTGTTAAGATTAAAAAATATGCTTTTGTGATTTATAAGCAGCACACACTCGTCTGCTTTTTAGGTTTTAGCTGTTCAGGGCAAATGACCTCCTTTAAATAAAGTGTTACCATCACTTGTTGTAAATACCTGTGACTCCTCCAGCCTGCTGTGGGTGTTGAGGTGGGCCTGGAGGATCGGGATCTTTCCCTCATGGAGGTCCTCCTCCAGCGCCATGTTCTGGCAGGCCTCCAGCCACTTCAGCTGGCCGTTCTTCTGCATATAACGGCAGTCCCCAAACCAGCGCACCACCTCAGGTCTAGGCAGTCCAGTGGCTGAGATCAGTTCATCATACTGAGTGGCGCTGGGCCACTGGGTACGGGCGTAGATCTGTTTGAGCATTTGCAGCTGCTCAGCTGTCTTCTTACCTCGAATGGCTGTGGGTTTGGGGGAGTGGGATGGTTTCGGTGCTGGGGTCGAGGCCTGGGATGGTTTTGAGGTGGTGGATGCAGTGGGGCTTGGGGTGGGTGCAGGATTGCTGCTGGACTGAAGTGGTGAAGTGGGACCATCAGACCCCTCACCCTCTGCTTTGCCATTGGCCTCAGTCACCTTCAGCATCTTCAGATTTATTTTAATAGGGTTGACTTTCAGTTCTCCTGAGCCTTCCTCTTTCTGTCTTTCCTCCCCATCACATTCCATCTCCTCCTCTTCCTCTCGCAACGCCCGCTCCGCCTCCTCTTTCTTCTTCTCAGCTGCCACCCTCTTCCTTCTGTCAGCGAACCAGCCATGGATCTCCCTTCTGGTCATCTTGGTCTCGGCACGCAGCCTGTCCACCTCCTCTCCTGATGGATGGGCATCCTGGGCAAAACTGGCCTCTAGAGCCTTTACCTGAACATAATGCAAGAAGGGACAAAGTGAAAACCCTAAAAGAACTCAGAAGATTTAAACTGTTTATAGATAATAATCAAACTGTCAATTAGCAAGAATATTAAGCAGCAACTATTTAGATTTGCTGTTATTCATTTAGGTTAATAATCAGGCCAAAGTGCAAAACATTCTCTGGTTCTGTCTTCTTCCATATGAAGACCTGCTGCTTTTTTCTGTAATATATCCCTCTAAAGTAGATATCTTTTAGAAATGTTGGTCACACAACACATAAACAGATGAACACAGACTAATGCTGCCATATACCCATGGCATAAGTGGGACAATATGTTATGCCGAAGTTTATTACAATCCAAGGGCAGAGTCTCACCTGGTGAGGTTCCCTCTCCTTGTAGCGGATAGCTGTGAAATCAGGGGAGGGAGGTCTGGGGAGTCGGCGGGAGGGTGTGGTTGGAGAGGTGGGAGTCTGTGATGCAGTTGGGCTCAGGGGTGCAGAGTTGTGCTGGGGTGTTTTTGCACCAGAGTTGCTGCTGATGTCAGACGGATCAGCAGGGTTGGAGCTGCCGGCAGCGCCACTACCTGGCGTACTTGAACCGCTCCCTGCTCCTGCTGCACTGCCAGACTTCTCAGACTTACCCTGTCCACCTGTGCTGGAGCGTGTACCTTTGAGGTTGCGAAAGTGGTAGCGCCGGTCGCTGAACCACTTGCGGACTTCTCGTACAGTGAGCCCAGTCAGAGCAATGAGGCGGTCCACCTCCTCCTGGTCGGGAAACTGGCTGACCTGAAAACTGTCCTTAAGAGCTTTAAGCTGCTCCTGTGACTTCTTGCCCTTGTAAAAGCTGGGGTCCAGGAATGCGTTGATGGATGCGCCACCTGAGGGAGCTGCAGGAGAGGGTGAAGAAGACTTTGAGGCGGGGGAAGATGCCTCCTCCATTTTCGTGGTTGGAGAGTCACTGGTGGAGGGCTCGACATCATCTGTGCTTGTGCTGGTTGTGTTGTTTTTGCTGCTGCTGCTACCGTTGGTATCTTTGCTTTTTACTCCATCACTGTCTGTTTTGCTCTTACTCTTATTGGATTGGCTGTCTGTGGTGTTTTTGCTCTCTGTGGTCACTTTGTTGTCACTCTCCAAAATGCTGGTGTTGTTTGCTTTGCTGATATCAGTGTTCTTAACATTTTCATGGCTGATGACATCACTATTGCTTTTGTCACTATAGTCTGATTTAGCACTACTGTGTTTGCCATTGACACTGCTCACCTTAGCATTACTATGATTACTGCTTCCTAGACTAAGGTTGATGACACTAGCTTGACTGCTTGTGCCCCCTCCCCCATTCCTACTACTATTACTGCTGATGATGTTGCTCCCGGTGCTGCTGCTGCTGCCTACTGTCCCCACCACCATGCTAATGCCTTTGTCAGCCACCAGGGCTGCAGCAGGCCTGGCCTGCATCATGGGGCGGGCTGCTGCCTGGGGCTTTGGTGTGACGGCCAGGGCCACAGGAGCACTGCTAACCTGGATACCGTTTGCCATTACAGGCTGCGTGACGATCACCCCTCCTTGGCTGACAAGAGAGCCCTGCAGGATGTGAGGGATCCCAGTAGCCCCAAGCGAGGCAGGCAGGACTGTGATTGTGTGCTGGGCTTGGCTACGCTGACTCTGACTCTGGTTCTGAGAGCTGGAGGGTGCAGTCTGGATGATGGTGTTGAACATCTTCCTCCTGGCCTCCTCAATCTCCTCAGGAGACCAGCTGATGCCTTGTTTGAGTCTCTGGGCCGTGAACCAGATTTTGATCTGCTCCTCTGGGAACTTCGTGACCACTGTCAAGTAGCAGAGCTCAGCCTTTGTGGGGTACGGGAACTTACTGAAGGAGGTCTTCAAGAAGGAAGAGGAGTCCATGGAGGCACTGTAGGTAGGGATGCTGCTCAAAGGAATCATCACCTAGAAGGGAAAAAGATATGAAAACGAGATCAGGAGATAACATCATTACATATCATACATATTACATATGCATGCATTACATCATTTGATATCCAACTAACTTCTTAACACTGGGGCACAAAAAAAAACAAAAAACAGCTAGATAATTACCTTGGGGAGATTTTTGGAGTTAGAAGACGAGGAATTGGAGGAAATATTTGAGGAGGCTGTGATCGGTGCAGATTGATGAAGGCTTCTGTTCTGAACGACTGAGACCACCTATAGAAATAGAAAAATAGAGAAATATAGAAACGGATAAAAAAAATTACTAAAAGAATCTAAATAAAAAAAATCTTCAGTTAAATCAAAGCAGACCTTTCCGAAAAAAAACAAGCCCAGGAGACATAAAGAACTACCACCTACCTGTGTGATGGGAGTTTTCAGCACTGATAATGCTCCAGAGCCGTTGACGATCTGGATTGCTGGTGGCATAGTGACCTTGGTGGTTCCATTGTGGACAATTGTGGGAACATGGGTGACTGTCACTGCAGCAGTTTCTTTTCTTTCAGACTCTCTGGAGGCAGAGGTGGAGAGTGGGTCTGAAGAAGGCTCATCAGAAACTGGATGAGACACCACTATCCGTTTAGGCTCCGATTTGCCCTTCAGCATCCTCATAATTGGGGTTTTTGTGATAGAAATCTCGCTGTCCTTCCCCGTCTCTGCCCCTGTCCCCAGATTCTGCTCCACTACAACCCTTCTGTCTTTCTTCCTCAGCTGCAAACTTGTGGTCAATGTGCTGGGGTGAACCCTGGCATTATGCAGGGCCAGCCCCTCAAACTTGGGCGCTGAAACCCCACAGCTCACGCAAAAGAAGCTGGGGTCCGCACGGAAGTCTGGGTGTCCGGAGTACACGTGATCCAAGAACAGGTTAAGGTCATGGGTTTCAAAGTTACAAGGCTTACAGGTGTAAGTGCCAGCACCATCTTTGACAGCATCTCCCACCTCAGGTTTGGAAGACTCTCCTGGGTCAAGGGGACTGTGTCTGCCCCCTCCAGAAGTCTTGGATTGACAGAGAAGAACAGGAGGGTCTTGTTCAATCTCCTCTGCTGGACGTATGATCTTGCTGGGGATCATGCAAGGAGTGGTGGACTTCCTCTTGCTGGCCATTATGTGACCACAAGGTGGGTGAGTTGGTCAAATGGCTGACAATGGGGTGGGTGTGAGTGAGAATATGGGTCCTTTCTGGTTGACTATAGACCAGGCACGGGGGAAGGAGGACAGCGGGACATGTCCACGGGTCCACTTGTAGTTCTCACTGCAATTTTGAGGGAAAACCTTGAAAGAAGAGAGAGGAACAGATTTTAGTTCAAGTCATCAGTCACAAAACAAAAACATGCACTTGTAATTTGTTAATCAGGTTCCGTAAATTTTTATAAATTTTAATTTCAAACAAAAATAAGGATAGGTAAGGAAGAGGGAGAACAGATTGGAGGAATAAATGAGGTGGGCTATCTTACTCTTCTCAGTGTGAGCCAGTTTCCTCTCCGCTGAATGGAAATCTTGCATGGCTAGATGTTTCTAGGTAAAATATTAACAGCACAGGCAATAATAGGGTCAGCTGAAGCATTTAAAGCTCAGTCTACTTCTTCACTAAAGGCTTTTTGGGAGAGCTCCTGTCCTACCCCCTTCTTTCCCCTCCCCCACTAAACTCTGTCTCACTTCCCCTCGTTCAGACACACCCCTCACAGGGAGAGCACATTCTGTATTTTTTTTTTATCCAGAGCCTCTGTAGCTTCAAAGAACACTTTTAAAATGCTTCCCCGTTGAAATATCCACTTGTGAATGTGTTGAGATAGGAACTACTTGACAATTGTGCGAGTGGGTGGTTCAACAGATGTTCTTGGGAAAAATGGCGCTCTCAGTTATCAGCAGTACAGACATTACAGATGGAAACATACAGACTTTCATAAAAGTGTGAATCTTTGCATTCCCATTTCAACTAAAGATCCCTAATCTCTATAGAAAATGGCGAAGCTTCCTGTGGAGGAGTTTCTCCTCCCTCCTTCCTTCGCTCCCTCCCTCCGACAGTGATGCAGTGGTGGAGTAGGACAGCTCTAGGGCAATTACTCTCCCGATCACCCTGCGCTGACATGACACCTCACACACAGAGCTGCAAAAGCTTACAAATGTTCATCAGCTCAAAGAAGTTCAATGGGAAAACCCAAAAACCCTCTCAATGTCCTGTCCCCACCTACACAAAAGTGCTCTAAAAGCGGACACAAACCAAGTGCAGCTTCTCTCATAGACAGTCTTAATTTTAAAATATTATTGTCCTTCCAATGCACAAACAGAGCAGCCTCATGTAAATGTTAAACTTGCCCGGAACCGGTTTCAGCCGCAACACAACCTCTTTGTGCACAATGCTGCAACAGCAGCAGTAGCACCATCTCTGTCAGGTGAGCAGCTTACTACAAGTACATGTCATCATACAATAAAGAAGGCCTTTTCTAACTAAATGTAACTTGTTCAATGGCAAATTTCTCCTTCTTTTAGAAAACACACGCGCACACGCAGCCTCACTTTGCAACAGAAAGGTCATGGTACATTAGCTGAAAGCCTGGTTAACCCTCACAGGACTGGGGTGTGACACAGATACCCTTTCACACACACTCTCTGTGTGAAGGTATTGAGAGTTCATCTTCCTGCATTCAAAAACCTACAACCTCAGTTTCAGCTACAGTCAACGCAAGACTTTTGTTAACTTAATGTCAAGTTCCTCTACAGTCTTTCAATCTTAGTACTTTCTATCTGAATTTTTACAACATGAACAATAACAAGATTATTGATAACTTTATTAAGCCTGTGATGAAAACTTAATTGGACTCACATCACATTGGTTATCTTTGCCTTTTTTTCACCGTTGTGAAAAGCATACCTTTCTCTTTAGATCAGAGTGTGAGGGGTTAACAGGCAGATGAAGTTTGCTACTGTGAAGGGAACGTGATGCCCCTTGTTCCCCCGTGCACCCCCCAGAGAGAGTAACTGCCCTTCGCTTGGGCTGTTGTGCACCCCTCCTACTCCCCTGCCATTCAGTTCTGCATCAGGGGGCACCACTCTGCCAAGGCAGGCTGGTCACATGACCATCACAAAGGCTTATGGGTGGGCAGCCTCAGCCATCCATCACGTGGTTCTGTTGGGTGTGGGTGGGCAGGCGAGAGGAGAAGAGAGGAAAGGGAGAGCGAATGGGAGAGGCTGGTGGGGGATGGGCAGCCAGTTTGGGGTGAGGAGGCAAGGGAAGGGGGTGTTAACTGTCGTGAAGGACGCACTGAGGTGTTTCAGTGAGGAATTTTTCCTCCGATACCCCCCTCCAACCAGCCAACAACACCCCACCCAGCTAACCCCCGCTCTTCAACACCCCCTTCTTGCTCCAAACTACAATCATACAGTCCTTCCCTCCCTTCCTCCCTCCCTCCCTCCTCGCTGCACTGCAAAGCCTGGAATGTTCCAACCAGAGCTCTTCAGCCAGTGGACATAACCTGAAGTTCAGCTACAGTGTCTGTATGTGTCCACTTATGCATTTCAGTGCCTCTCTCACACTAAAACACCCAGCAGACACATAAGGTGTTACAAAGTGTAGTATCCCGTTTGTGCATATCATCGGTCGTTAAGACTGACAGGCAACGTCATAATGGCGACAAAGTTCATATCACATACTGATGGCATGTGTAAAAAAAAAATCAACAACTGAACTGTGTGAACACATCTGCAGACAAAAGCTGCACCTCAGCAAGGAGAGCAACCAGCAGAGAACGACGGGCCTCATACAGGTGAGGACTGAAACAATGCACAAAGCAGGCTGAGCCATTACCAGCTCATGTCTCAGCAATGCCAGGCTCACGTGAGCTCTGTTGACTCACCAGTATGATCCCATCGGTTGGTAACTTTGACTTAAATTTTGCACATACAGTGATTGACCGTGTAGTGGTGGTGGGTTTGTGTCTGTTATGTGTGTCAGCATTTGCATGTGTGGGTTTCCTGTGAGATTGAGTGAGGAGAAGGGGTGGGGTGGGCGGGGGCGCATGTGTGCTCGTGTTTGTGTGTGTGTGTGTGTGTGTGTGTGGCGTGCGGGGGTGGTTGCCTGCATGCCTGTGTGCAAGGCTTGTTTACCGACGTAGCGAGGCTGCCATTTTTTTCTGTTTGCAAGAGTCAAAGATCTTCCAGTGACACACGAAGACAATGTTTTTGGTCCTCTTGGTTCGTAACCTATATTATGTATGCCTCAACCACCGCTCAGCACAGCATGACCTCCTTTCATCCCCTGGCCTGACTCTTGTCGAGTCCTGGGCTATATCCTCTGAGCACAGGCCAATAATAGCGCTTGCACACACTCACACTAGAAATCCTGCAGCTTGGCTGCATAGCGTAGCTGCATGCTAACTACTCCTCTCCTCACCTAGCTGCAACTACAGGTGTAATGTTTGTATCTGTGTGTGTGGTGGAGCTCTTTGTTGTGGGACAGAGAAAAGCTGTCCAACACAGGCAGCACTTTCCCCGTTTGCTCCATTTCTAGCCTTCTCACTCGTCCTTTTTCCTCCCTCTTCTCCTGTCTCTTCAGCCTCACTCCCCCTCCCTCTCCAATCGTCTCTGAACCCTCTGCTTCCCCTCCCTCCCTTCCTTCTTCTCCTCCCTCTCCAAGCAAGTTTGGCCCAGGGAGACAGGTCGGCAGTGCCACTGGTGTGTTACTGTCCCCATGGCAACCACCTACCCCCCCCACTCCCCCCCACCCCACCAGCTCGTTTCTCTAAAGCACATGCGTGTGGGTACACACACTCACACACACAGGGTTACTCAGACCTTCATGCGCACACATCTCCTCTGCCATCCAGTCTGGCTCTAGCAGGGCTTGTTTGTTCCACACACCCCTGTGAGTGGTATTTGGAGAGTTCCTGCCCTGCTCCTATTTCAGTGCCTCCCTCACGCGGTGTTGATGTCTCCAAGCTAGGTGTGGTCGCCGTCGCCAAGGCACGCCATTGGCCAGAGCTGATGCTGTCTCTTCCTGTTAACTCAGTGCCTTAGTCCCTGTCCAGACATCTGCCTGGGCTACTGCCCTGTCCCTTGCTCTCTGTGGCTCTTGTGTTCGGCCTGCAGTGGCCTGAGGCATGCAGAGCTCCTGTATTGACTGAAGGCAGCGCAGGCATGGACACATAAACAGGGCCAAAGAGCTGGCAGATGCCGTCTCTTTTAGAGATAATCAAAGAACCACCCATACACCAAAGTGGATTGGAGTTAATTATCAAATCTGTGCCAAAACACAAACCCCTCTCAATCTATGAGTCTCTGTACCCAAACAGAAATCATTCGCCATACTTTCTTCTGTTCCAAAACACAAAAGCCTTGCCAGTTACTTAATTTACTCCCACCTTAAACAGACATGGCTCCAACTAACCTCCTCCTGTCAGTCAAATCCAGGGTTTATCTCACTCATTCCTCTTCTCACAAACATGGATCATCACTAAAAATTCTCAACTTCTTTCCACTACCATTTCAATTCTCATACAACACAGGCAACAATAAGAAAACCTCAATGACAGTGTTCAGTGTCATTCCATCCGCTCCTGTCGAGCTCCGTTTGGGCTGCTGTCAGGTCAGGGAGCGGATGGCTGCGTGGGTTGCAAACGGCTGCATTGCTGTGGCCACTGCCAGTGCATGCGTTAAAACTGGGTTGCTGAGAGGGGAGGGAGAGAAAAATGGCGGAGCACCGTGCTCTGTGCTGTCCAACCTAAAATGGCTGACATCACAAGCTGTTAACCAGCCAAGCAGAGCAGGAGGCTGCTACCGCTGTTGACCCAAACCTGCTCGCGATGGACGTGCGTGTGGATCGCACTGCTCTCCCCCAAGACTGTGAAAAGGCTCTTGTGTTGCAGCTGACTTAGTTTTGTGGTCATACTTGATAGAGATCTGAAAGTAAATTGTCATTACACAGGTCAACAGAGTGAATACTAAACTCACAGATGAAAAGTCATTACTGAGGAACTGGCACACACAAAGTCAGCTGATCATCGCTGCTTAAAACAGGAAAGTGGCAAAGCAATGCAAAAAGATTCTCAAGATGAGAAATGCAGTGCATTAATCCCTTCATACAAAGAAGCTCAACCTGTGTCAGCTGCAAACCTTAAACTGGGGGGAAAGAAAGGGAGGAGAGGAGGGAGGTGGTGATGGGAGGTTGAGTGAGCCTGTTACAGAGATGTTCAGCCATTGAGCTCAAGCATTACCACAGCAACACAAAGACATGTAGCAAGCTGAATAATAATAATAATAATAATAATAATAATAAAGTTTGCACAGCTACACTAACATCTGGTATAAGTTATTCTTTATACTGACTTCCATACAGCCTAATTGTGTTGCACTGCATTTTTTTGTTAAGAATTAGCAACAACTGAATGGCAGTGGATCTAACAGTAAAAGGTGTACCTAGCTGATAGCTGGATTAAGCTGCTTGTCTATGCCTGGGACTCACGTGGACATCTGACATAAACTGGCTGTCTGGGAAAGCTTTGCTCTAATCCCTGGAGTCACACACTCATGACAACACTGACATGATAAATAACTCAGGCAACAGCTTGCAAACTCATAACTGCCTGTTAGGCAACATGGGATACAGCATGAACTCTGCTTATAATTTATGAAAAGTCTTTTCAGCCTTAATCTTTAACTGAGGGCTCAGCAAAAAATAGCAAAAAAATAATGACTTAGGTCTTTTAACTTGAGTGACTGGATAAAAGATTTAAAGTAACTTGCCCAATTATCATACTTATACTTTGACAAACATTATTATTCATAACCGACAGGAGGTCAAAGTGATTTCTAACTTCTTCATTCACAGTGCAGACTGAAGAATGTGGGTATTTCTGCCTTTTGTTTACGCGACAAACTAGCAAGTCTGACTTAAATGTAAACCAACAACATCTAAATAACATAAATTCCAAAACAGTGTCTCTACGAATGTGGGCGAATAGCGGTATTTCGTGAAATAGCACGAACACAAAGTGGTCGGACTGTAACGTTCAGTCCCCTGAGCGCAGCGGCGTCAAACATTTCCGAAAATGATGCGTGTTCATCTTCCGCTCAAGTTAGGCGGAGTGAGCCCCAACTTAATGGGCTTGTCTACATTACAGGTTTTTAAACATTGTATCCAATTCCGAGTGGAGGAAAGGCAAGCCCCAGCCCCAAAAAAACTACTCTCTCCCCCCGTTGGCTGTCGCCATTTTAAGCAGGCGACATGCAGCTGGCCAGCACTGCTGAGCCAAAGCGCAGCCCGCAAAGGTAAGCCTTCACAATAGCTCCCACAAGTTTTGGGTAAGGTGAAACACGTGTAGAAATGTTTATCATAAAACCACACTCACCTCGCTTTGTCGGAGCTCAGTGTATGCAGCGCAGGGTTTTTTAAAAGTTTACAATGATAATGGGCTCAGTGGAGGCAGAAACTGACGGGAGGTTTGGGCTTCACTGATGGTAACTTATAGGTGTAAGCCCCATCTGTCCATCGGCTGGTGATAAACGTGACTCTGGAGCCAGAACCGGTCCCTACAACGACCCTCTCTTTTTTTTACGCTTGTTTATTTCGAGTGGCTCTCTCTGTTAAAGCAGGCAGTGAAGGGGAGGAAAATACGACGGACGTACCGAGGGAAGAGACGGACACGTGACGCAGACGTCACTGACGGTGGAGTTGGCGTGAGAGCTCGAGCTCCGCCGCGCAGAGAGCAGAAGTGAGTCAGACATCCCGTCCTGACTTTGACCTGACGCTACATTGCGGGGTCGTGGTCAAGTTGTGCACAGAGACGAAAGCTTCCTCTGTGCCGGTTTGACGTGATGTTACAGCAGCTCACACCTGTCCCGCTCCCAGGTGACCTCTCTTAAAGAGATAGTATACGAACAATATGTCAAAAGTTATCCCGCATTTGACCATCAACTTTATCACAACTACCACTGTAAACACAGAGAGATAGCTCCTGAACTTGGTCTAATACACAAAATTATGATTATTACTTTAACTTATGAAAAATAAGACTGTTCATTCACGGAGGGTTGAATGGCTGTCATCCACATGTTCTGTTTGTAGTGGTCCTTGCTTTATGTCCCTGTGGCCTCCAAGTGCACATCAAGATGGCAGCCTTATAATACTGACTATACTTTGCACAGAAATAGAAAAAAAATTAGTTATATAGTGGACAGTAATCTACAACCAGATGCAGGTTTTCTGCGTGTCAGATTGTCTGTGGAAATGTAATGACAGACGACTTTATTCTTAAAAGTGCAGTTTGTGACATTTACTAAAATAAATAAAAGTACAAGAGCCAGATTTGGACACAGGGTCCATCTAAAACAAATGGCCACAAGAATATGTAATAATGCATTTTTCAGTTATATTGTAGCTTTCTTCGGTTGAGCTTATTGCCTTACAAATTTGCATGTAATCAAACTATCAAAAACCGGCTCACTCATAGTGAGCTTGGGGCTCTGTTGGGGCCCCTGCGGCAGGTGCCTGCCTTGCTCCGTTGGTAATCAGGTTTTTGCATGCACACTTTTAAAATCCTGATGCATTGCTCACACAATTAAATATTAAAAAGGTATTTTAATCTGTTTATAATAAAAAGTAGTTTGTTGTGTATGTTTACTAAGGCATGTTATTCTCTCCAACCCATATCTATATTTGTATCCTCTCAGTTGCAGCTTTACTGCTTACTCTTGGTTAAAACTAATATAATAGATGATATGAATGGGATGGCTAAAAATAAACATGATACAAAAAAAGAGAAGCCAGCGCCTCTAAAACACTTCTCAAAAACTTGCTGTCCATTTGTTCTTTTCAAAATCTTAAAACAAACTGTGGGTGTTTCACCAAAGGTTATTCAGATGGTGTGATGATAGTCATATATAGAAGCAAGAGCAAATGTGGTTACTTTCCACCCCTTCTCATTGTAATACTAATATGATAGTAGTTCAAGCTTTCCACATTAAAGTTAAGGCCAGGTTACTTTCACTGTAACTTACTACTGATAATTGCATACACACCTTATAAAACGTCTGAGACTATTATTAATTTTCCATTAAGCCATGTTTATAATGCATGCATGTCACTAGTCTCAAATTAAAGATGACACATCCTCAACATCTTCCTGAATGAGTCATGCTTGATGGGTCAATTTTGAGATTCGAAAGAAAAACTGAAATTCATGAGCTCTATTGCATGTCTAGGGAATAAAGAATGTGTTTATAACCACATTTCTAGCATACTCTTGATAAAATGATGAAATGCATACAAATACTAATATGCTAAAGCTGAGAGAAATTTTAAAATATCCATTCTGAGGTGAGAGAAAACAAATATTGTATACTGTTCTTAAGAATTTGTCAAAGCCAGAGATTAATTTCAACATAATACTATTTACAATATAATAATTGAGATAATTTGCTCCGTGTTATCAACTGTAAGGGCTTCTGTTTTTCTTTTAAACTATACAAAAATTATTCAAAAGTTGAGTTATAGCTATCAGTTTTTTTCCAACTGGTTGTAGGACTAATTCTAAATGACAGCCACACAGAGAACCATTGTAATCACATTATTGGCCAAATCACTTTGTTCAAACTCTTTAAATTTGAATATAAATTTAGCTGGAGAAGCTGTAGTTATCCCAAATCAGAGTGTTGATCAGGGGAGGATGGATCCATATGAGACATTTACCCAGTGAACCTCACCATCATAAAGGAGGCCATCTGCTGGACAGCAGGGAGAATGACAGAACGACTGCCGTAATAACCGAAAGCATGTCAAATGCAAGAAATGTGAAAAAAGCAAAGCATTAATTTTGGAGCCACTAATAAAACACGGCCATATAATTAATGTCATTATTTCATTAAAAACTGTGTCTGGATTTGTTTATTTATTATTTCTCACATGGTGACCCCTTAAAATGATGTACTGTTTAATTTTAGCTGGATGTCAAAGAAGTACTTGACCAAAAATCATTCTTTGCAGCCTTAATAATGTAGTAGTATGATGTGATGCGTTATGCCTGTTGTCATATATGACTGTATCAAAACGGCTGTTATAGTGTGCTATTTCTTGCCTCAACAAGGTGACACATTTATTTTTATATCAATTTACTGACTCATACTTTTATGTGGCTTGCAGTAGTAAAAAAGACATCATATATTTTTTGTTTATCTTTTATTATATATTATGTTGTAAAGTGAAAACCATTGTTGTTCATCTTACTTAAATACTTCATATTAAACTTATTGTAACCATCATTAAATCTGCTTTGAAAAACCATATTTGATTATGACTGAAATTGAAAGCATTTACAGATCCTGACCACTCGGGGTCGCTGTAGATATTTTTCAGTTTTTTGCAGTCGAAGCGCAGAAACGTCGCACTCTCTGATTGGCTGTTGGTGACTGGGGTCAGACAATATTGCGCATGCTCACGCTTGCCTTTTTCGGTTAGCTGCTGAAATCTGTCAGATCAGCGAAGCGTACGTTGACTTATTACTTACAAATATTTTATGGTACTTTCTTTCCCTAGACATCGCTAGAGGCTTAATTTGCGCTTCGGCTGCCATCAAATTTAGATTCTAACTTTTCGACGTCTGTAAACGGAGGAAATAACAAAGAATGACGAGCAGTACAAAGCGGAAAGAAGAAAGTCACCTGCTGAATGGGGGTGTAAAACAGTCCACATGGAGCAAAGCCTTCAACAGTAACGCTGTTTGGGAAGAGAAGGTCAGTCAGTTGCCCTTCAGCCCTTACTTTAAATTGTTGCAGTTGTTATTAGATGCCCCGAGGTACTCAGTGCACCCAAATTGTTGTCAGGTGTTCAGAAAGACTGGTATGTGGAGCTAGCTTCCATGCTAAGGATTAATGTGATTTGCCTGTCAAATCGAAAAGAATACCATTAATTGTCTCGGCGGTTTTGATTAGGTCAAAAACAAAACAATGAAGTTGACAACCTGTAAATTAAGCTTGGTTTCAGTAACTTTTACTCATTAAATTTAAAGATTTAAATCTGGATAATTTGCAACAATTTTCTTTCAAATTTAGTGACTGAAAACTGATTGGTAATACTGCTCTAACGTTAGCCTGTATTATGTCAAAAAATAGGTAAAAATCCTCACATTTGAGAGTGTGGAACCAGTGAAACGTCAAGGTTTTTGCTAAAATTGACAGAAAAGAGTTATTGGTTCTTTATATTTTTGTCATTTGATTCAAGCTGTTGGATGACAGATTAATAGTTACTCTTAATCTTGCTGTATTAAAGTTTGTCACTCCATCAGTTTTTGTTTTCCCTTACTTTAACCCAATATGAGCCAATACCTCACCAGACATCTCAGCAACACCTAACCAAAACCTTGAGTTAGTGAAAATTTTTTATTCATCTGTAACTTTCACGTTTTTTTTTTTCTTTATCTTTTAAACATATTTGAAATAAAGCATACAAACCAATAAAATCAATAAGACCAAATGAGGCCTAGGCCAAAGAGGTGAGTGCTACAGAGACACTTTTCTGTGGATAATCAGACTGTGACTAATGATACATTTTGCTGTTTGGTCAAAACATTAAATGATGCATCCCTGATATGGATAGCTCGTGTGTTGTTTGTATTCTGTGTAGGAAACTAAAGCAGGACTAACACTGATCACCTGTATCAGCACTGGATGCTGACATGTCTTGAACCACACACATGTAAAACTAATGTTATACATAGGAAATGTCATAAAAATGACATAACATGAAGTTAAAATGATTGTAATGTATTATACAGAGCTTAAAACAAGTCAAAATCACTATTTGCATTTTTTTTTCTTTTACAGGACGAGTTTTTAGATGTGATTTACTGGCTTCGGCAAATTATTGCAGTAATTCTTGGTGTGATATGGGGTGTTGCACCGTTGAAAGGATTTCTGGGAATAGCCATGTGAGTATTCTGTAAAGCTTGTCTTAACCTGGGCTATTAGGTCTCTATATATAATATTATTCCAAACAAAACAGAAAAGTTAAGATCTTCATGTCTTTGCCTTCTTAGATTCTGCATCATCAATGCCGGCGTCCTGTATGTATACTTCAGCAGCTTTCAGCAGATTGATGAGGAAGAGTATGGAGGCACATGGGAACTCACCAAAGAAGGCTTCATGACATCTTTTGCTCTGTTTCTGGTAGGAATGTTAATGTTTTTGCCCAACAGAGAGACTTTTTGTTAAATCAGTTCAGCGGTCTTGAGAAATAGGGATAAAAAAAACATTCCATTGTTGTTTCTCTGTGTTCTCTGAGCAGAAAGTGTTTTTATGTTTATAAAAAAGAAATATTATTATGCAGTCATATGGTCTATGATTACAATTCATTTTAAATGTAAGTCTGACCTGACCGTAAGCAGTTTGTGAATCTTCGCTGCCTAAAACAGTGGTATTCAAATGCTAAAAAACTACGCCAGACCTTACAAAACTTAATCAGACATCAAACAGTGCTTCATGTAGTGCTTTTGTGTTAAGTGTAATGTCTTGTTTTAAACTGGGGTTGGATTTTAAAACTTGCAACCTTATTATTAAAATGTTTGTAGGAATAGTAAACAAAAGATTAAAAAGAGCGTGAACTAGTCAAAAACTGGAAATGTTGTAGTTTGTTTTTATGTAATTATTCATCATTTCAATCTATTTAATTGATTTTTGTCAATGCATGCTTATTATGATTTAGACTCCAACCGCAGGTCTCAAACAACTTGGGGCAAGGGCAACAAAATATAATCAACAACAGAGACAACAACAAAAACAACAAGGATAACTCAATTTATCTACCTTTTTTTTAAAAAAAAAGTTTATAAAGAGGATACTCACATAGGCAAAGTAAAAACAGAATAAGAAACTATTCAGCCAAACAGAAGCCAG
>JAPZDY010000002.1:15915122-15934911 GCA_029783645.1 Ctenochaetus hawaiiensis
TTACTTCTAAGAAAATAGAAGTTAATAAATGTGAGATTGATCTACATCTTTAAAGGTGCCTTTACACGATTTTAGGCTATCCCAGATGAAAAATGACAGTCTTGGGTGAAATGTGGTTAAGGCTTTAGTCATCAAGTCAAGTGCAATTGCAGTTGATGTTGAAGCTTTAGCAAATAATTTGAATACTGCATCAACTTTTGTCAGAATACACATATACATGAACTTGCAGGAAGCTGCTGCCAAAAGCATCAGCACTTCAAACTCAGTTGGGTGTTCCCCACAACCGGTGCCACACTCCAGTCTTCTGAAATTTTGCAATGTGCCAGCGCATGCTATGGCGACGCTTTTGATTTTTTTTTAAATTAATTTATTTGTTTGACATGAACTGTTACTAAGATGATATTAAACCCTTAACCCTAACCCTCACGCTCCAACACAGTGAGACTCACAATGAACCTGCAAGATGGTTGTAGATGCCATAACTTCTGTCTTATGAGATCTTAATTTCCATACTTGTTGTGGCCTACTACTATTACTAGACTCAATCTAAAAACAAATGAAATAAGCAATTTGATTATTAGTATCTAATCAGCTGTTTTTCTCTCTACAGGTGGTGTGGATAATCTTTTACACAGCTCTACATTTTGACTGAGAAGAATCCATTGGACACTTAATACAAACATTTCTGTTGAAGTATATTGTCAAGACAGAGGAACTCCATGGCTTGAGGGGTGTCAACGCGCCTACATACAGTATGACTTTTCAGTGTGCAGTGCATCATGGGAATCCTAGTTCGTTTAACAAGATCCCGCAGGACCACCATGATGAACATGTTCAAATACTGTACATCTTCTTAATTTGCAGGTTCTTTTTTTAAGGCACCCTTCATTACAATTCCCATATGTTATATTATTGTCATAATCTCTGACAAAACACTAATGTAAAACAGTAAGAAAGTAGTTCAGCTGAGATTGGTTGCAATTCTCATCATGATGGTACAGTACCTTGATGCAAATCAGAATATGAATTTTTTTTGTCTTTGTTGGTTTTCTGCAGTCCTGTCTTCTGCTTAAAGAGTGACATGAACACAGATTTTAGACTGAAAAGATAACCAGTATGTGTTTTTATCCTTTCTGCTCATGAGCTTAAGTAACAGTGACAGGGCAAAAAAAAAAAGAGGTCTCACCATATAGTTATTAGGGTTCAGTCAGGCTGTGAGTGTGAAGTGTTACCTTCAACTAAGGGACACAATGCAGCACATTGGATTTATAAAACCATCCGCAAAGACTTAATTTTATTGCTTCACAGAAGCCACATCTGGTTTTATCAGATATTAATAAGTGACTCAGAGCTTTGTTTTTTTCGTCATTGGATGTAAACATAACATTGTTGAATAAAATCTGTTCATTATTATTTCTTCTAAAAGGTCTGGTGTCAAACAGATGTAAAAAATTGTAGCCAACCACAGCTGAAGTTGCATTCATACTAATTTTAACATACAAAAAAAAAAAATACTGGTTGTTAGATACACATATCAGCTGTTATCCAATCCTTCCTGCCAGAAGTATCAATTTGCTGTTACTTTAGTCAGGGGCTAAAAAACATTTAAGTTATTTGTCCATTCAAATAATTTCCTCAAAGCAAAGAGGGAGGAAACATGCATGCTGTCTTCAGATGCAAATGTCCACAGATTCAAGCTGAAAACGGGTCTGTGCACTGCCATGACAAGCTGTTCGTTGACTTGCTATACATGTAGATGTCATTTATCAATGGCATTAGTTAGCAGGGTAGATATAATTTAATTTTTTTTCTTACATGTAGCTTCCAGATCAATGTCTTACCTGTTTTTGAAATTAATTTAAACTTGTCTGTAAATTCTGTACAATGTCCATTTTGTCCAATCCACCTTGTATTACACAGATTTATTTGTACCTATGTTATATCTTGTTTGATGTAACATATTTCTCAGTATTTTATAGTGAAGAACTTTTAAAAACAGTTCTTGCAAAGCTCTTGTAATGATACTGTTATATTAGATAAGCAGCTGGTGTTTGAAAGGATTGTATTTTCTGATCAAATCTTTTGGGAATCATTAAACATGGGCTTTATTTGGCCACCATTTTCAAAGAGATGGTGTCTGTTTCTTTATTGAAGATTATTAAGAAATACTGTTTTCTTTTATGTTGATTAAATTAGTGATTGTTAAAAGATTTGCGTTCACCTTTGAGTTGAAATGATTGTAATTTACAGTGATTTATACTCTTGTTTGCTTGTAGATGTGTCCATTACACTGAAACACATTCACCCTTACTGTGCAAGGCAGCTGGAGTGCTGAGATTTCAAGTCTGAAATCCTGCACATGTGGGGTATATCTTATGGATGTGTGAAACAATCTATCTGGTGGGTCCGGTTACATTCTACTAGAAAAAAAGGGAGAAAATGCTAAAAATGACTAAATATACTCGTGGTAACTGAACATTATTAAAAAAATCATTAGTAATGGGTTGATTACGATTTATTACTTGAGTAAAATTGCCAACCACAAAATAAGAGCAATTACAATTTAAAGTGCTACACTAGTAATTCTACTCTAATACAAAATTTGGCAGCTAACTCTACCAGAGGTATCAAGATTTAAGAAGAGTACTTGTTTACCAGCTGAATGCCTCTGTAAAGAGTACGTATCATTCTACTAATGTGCTGAGCTTATTTAATACTTCATTATTTGCAGTTGGTTGCATTATTTTTTGTTTAACTGACCATATGATTTGCAAAAAAAGCTCTAATCTTCAAAGTTACTATACCTTTTTTTTTTTTTTTTTAAAAAAGTAACTGAGTTAAAAGTACTTTCTTTCTCCCTTAAACATAGTAAAGGAATAAAAGAAGTTGAATAAAAGTACCTCAAGATTATACTTAAGTACAGTTCTTGGGTAAATGTAAATAATGTAGTTGTTTTTTCATCACTGATTTTGGGTTGACTTGCTGATGAAATTTTTTTCGACTCTGTTTCTTTTTAACATTAATTTTCGTCCCTAACGTTTCATTCATTATACTTTCTCGGTGGACGAGCGCTAAGTCACTTTTATCATTGTATCTGATGTTACTGCTGGAAAAGTATTAATTTCACCTAAGTTGAACTTGCAGCCACAGTTGTTTTCAGACACACTGACATCATTCATAAAAAACTCTGAAGAAAACCCGGATCATGACGTCACCTTAAAACAAGTAGGAAAAAAAAAAGTATGTGACGTAGTGGCCAAGATGGCGGCTCCCCTCTCCACGATGAAATTTTGGAAGCCGGGTAAGTAAGAAAAAAAATGTATGAATGATACATGAAATGATTTTTTTCGTGTTTATAATTCTTAAAATACAGCTGCTGATGTTGTTGAGTCGGTCTCGGTTCAGCTGCAGTCGCGTTCACGGCAGCTGCGTAATCTCTGCAGCAAGTTTAGTTCAGCTCGAGCAACGTTAGCTCTGCGGAATCACAGTGTCACCTGCCAAAATAAAACATACAAGCTACGAAGCAGAAAGTACCACAGCCATATGAACACACACTGATAGAAGTGGCACTGATAATTAGCTTTCATCGCCTTTCATCGGTCCTTCATTTCGTGGCAGGGCATTGCACTAAACCCCTAGCTGTCATCCTCTTAGATCCACAGCCTGCTTAAAAGCTGACATTTAAATAAAACATCTTATCTTCACCTTCACCATCTGTTCTGCCCCAGGCTCTGAGGCACCGGGGATCTCGGAGGAGCGGGAGCTTAACACGGAGACCACCGGATCCCCCATTATCTTCAACCCGCACACCGCCCTCTCTATTGAGAAACAACGACAGAAACTCCCCGTTTTCAAGGTTTCACATTACTTCAAAACATGCATGAATGTAACAATATTCTGGGGAAGGGGTTTATCTAGTGTGCCTGTGTGTGTCTCAGTGATAATTAAGAGCTGCTTATGAACTTTTGTTTTTTTATTTATTTCCTTTCCAGCACAGAAATAACATCTTATACTTGGTGGAGAGCTACCAGACTGTCATTATAGTTGGTGAGACTGGATGTGGGAAGACAACACAGATACCTCAGGTAAGTAGAATTTAGTCCATGCAACATAATGGTACTACTTTGAAAGATGGTTAAAACAAGCAAGCAGGTGTATTGTTATCCGTCATATCCTATTAGCCTACTCTGAATAGGACAAAATACCCCAAAAAAGTCACATATGTGCCCAATAGCTACAACAGCTAAAAGCACAAAATTGCCGCAGTGGACTGATACCCTTCACGTAGTTGTGCTCCCATAGCAGTTTAACATGACCTTGTGTTGATGCTTAGTGGCTTTTTTTAGCAGGGTTTGGACCACATCAGCTAGTGTTTAATTTATGCAAAGTGTGCTGTTTTGCAACATCAGTCTGTCTGTCTTGTGCTTTGCACTCCTCTCCCTTTTTTGATCCACTTTCTGACTCCTCTCAGTACCTGCTGGAGGCTGGCTGGGCTGCGGAGGGGAAGGTGATTGGAGTGACGCAGCCTCGGCGTGTGGCCGCTATCTCTGTAAGACCTCCACTTGATTTCCTGTTACTGCTCAGCTCCCTCGATGTCTGCCAATGTCATTTTACTGCATAAAATTTAGCTCACTCTGAAGGACACATGCCTGCTTCAAGTTCTATATATTTCTCCCTTTTTTTCCCCTGCTGGTAGGTAGCTAACCGTGTAGCAGAGGAGCGGGGGGCTCTGTTGGGACATGAGGTGGGCTACACCATCCGATTTGATGACTGCTCTGATCCCCACGCCACAAGGATCAAGGTATCCACCAGCCAGATATATGAAGCCTTTATTTCTAGCTGTCCTGTGTTTGGCTCCTTTCAGTGCTTAACTATGCTCATGTGCTGCAGTTCCTCACAGATGGCATGTTGGTACGGGAGATGATGGCTGATCCTCTTTTGAAAAAATACAGGTATGTGATTGTAATTTAACCATTATATATATGATTAAGGGATTAGTGATTCATGAAGGGGTGACAGTGAGCCAGCATGAACAACACAAGGATCCCAAACTGAAGCAGCTAAGCAGACTTCAGGCAGATTTAATTTTATTATTTGTACATCTGTGCTTTTCCTCTTGTGATGCGTCAAAATGCTTCCAGTGAAGGCATTTGTTATGAAGCTGGGTTGGATTCACTCTAATGTTGTTTTATTGTGCTGTTCTCCTCAGTGTGTTGATGCTGGATGAAGCACATGAGAGAACCCTGTATACAGACATAGCCATCGGTCTGCTAAAGAAGGTAGCCTATTTCCTGCTGATTCTGACAGTAAAACAAATTAAACTCTACTATTTAACTTGTATACTTTACAAGCCATTAAAGCAATATTTGAAAGTTATATTTTCCTTTTGAACTCTGACTCTGCTTCTCTGTTGGCACTGTGCTCTGATTCTTCTCTAGATTCAGAAAAAGCGGCGCGACCTGAGGCTGATAGTGGCCTCGGCCACCCTGGATGCCAAGGTGAAAGCATCATTAAGATGAATAGATATGCTTGATTTGTGAGAAAAGAGAAAACAAAGACAGACAGACTGTAAAAGCTGATGTCAGGTCACATCACATTGTACTGACAACTGTGATACACTGTGATACACTGATGAAAGAAAGACACAATCAGGCTACGACTGTGCTCAGCATTTAACAAGTCAGCTGAAATGCCATATCAGACATCTACTGTACTTTCCCTCTAAAAAGGCTTTTATCTTCCCATGCAAACTGTTTAGTTGTACCGCAGAAGTAAGATTTCATACTTTTTAAAATGTAAGATAGTTGGTAGTAATATTTTATTGCATTGTTGTTGCAAAACATTTACAAAATACTAAAAACAATATTAACTTTTACTTAAAATCGTTTGACCACATTTGAATGATCAAATCATTTGACCTGATTATAACTGATCATAACTGATGGGCCACAATATATAGAACAGAGTGTATAAAACACTGTTTTGTATGGTCTTACAGTCAGGATTCATAGTTTTAACTCAGATATCCTGCATACAGATCTGGGTATAGAAACAATTTCATGTCTTTTAGTCAGTATTCATTAAGCTGCCATGCACAGTACTTCCATAGCATGAATTATGCCAGAAATTAACCCTTGTCATACAGTACACAGCACTCATTTGACCTCACTGTATAAATTGTACTTAAACTGGTGCTAACTGGTGCCAACTTGTGCTAACTAATTCACTAAGAACCTTCAAATAAAAGCATTTTTTTTCCAGTTTTCATACCTGTTTTTGGAAACAGTAGTAAATGTAATTGCTCTTTTAGAGGGATGTCAAGAAATGTCTCATTAATGTTCCATTTACTAACTGTGATATCCTCTTCATCTGAAGAAATTCCATGATTTCTTTAACCTGAATGAGTCCGGGGATCCCAACAAGGACACTTGTGGGATTCTTACAGTGGAGGGACGCACCTTTCCAGTGGATGTCTTCTACACTGTCAGGTAGTAAACACACATGATCCAGTCTGAGGTAATGGTTTGTGATTTGCTGATTTGTTTTGAACTCTGAGGAACTCTCTCTTGTTTGTTTTCAGTCCTGTCCCTGACTATGTGAAGGCCACAGTGGAAACAGTACTGAAAATCCATGAGACCGAGGATGATGGGGATGTCCTGGCTTTTCTTACTGGGCAGGCTAGTTGACATATCTTTAATGCACACACACAAACGCTCAACCATTATTTATTATCTTCCACCTGACAGTTGGCTGTAAATTGTACATAATTACACAGGCATCCCATTTGTTTTTTTATTTCCATATTCTAGTGTGGCCACTCTTTCATTTTCTTCTTTGTAGAAACGTCTCTGTTCTATGTTTATCCCCCTTAGGAAGAGGTGGAGAAAGTGGTGTCCCTTCTGCAGGACCAGGCCAGGACTCTGTCACGATATGGCATGAAGAAACACCTGAGAATTTTGCCCATGTACTCTGGTTTACCTTATGCTGAGCAAATGAAGGTTTTTGAGAGGGCGCCCTCCTCTGTTCGCAAGGTAAACATGGTGCAGATGTTTTCGTGCATTTATACAAAAAAGGAGTCAGATGTAACTTTGTAGTCTGCAAAGTTTTCATTATACAATTTTGCAAACATTCCAAAATCAAAGTTACACTCAAGAAGGAGGAAATTCATTTGTAATGGATATCCATTCTCAGAATACTGTATTTTTGTATCCCTCATATATTTTACTCATATTCCTATGTCAACATAAGAGAATTTTTTGGTAAAAAATCTAATTAACAACGCATTTGACTTGTTCCTTTCCTATGTTTCTTTCAGGTTGTGGTGGCCACTAACATAGCTGAGACCTCCATCACTATAAATGGGGTTGTGTTTGTCATCGATTGTGCATTTGTAAAGCTGCGAGCCTATAATCCTCACACTGCCATTGAATCCCTTGTGGTCACCCCCATCTCAAAGGCTTCAGCCAGCCAGAGGGCCGGAAGAGCCGGACGAGTCCGACCTGGCAAATGCTTCAGACTATACACAGGTATGTGTGAGTTTGCAGGAAAGGAATAATATAATATATAATATATAATAATAAAGGATGATCAGTGTTGTAAAATATTAGAGGAATTGTACAGTGACATTTTTTAGAGAAGTGTTGCGGTCTTGTTCTCCTACCTCCACCCTCTCTGCCTGTTTTTCTTTGCCACTCCCTCCCTCTGTTTCTTATTGCCTCTGCTCGTTCCATCAGAGGAGGACTTTGAGAAACTGCCTGCCACTACTGTGCCAGAGATGCAGCGCACCAATTTGGCTCCTGTCATCCTGCAGCTCAAAGCATTAGGCATTGACAATGTGCTGCGGTTCAGCTTCCTTTCTGTGAGTAGCTCATATTGCATCCACAGGGTGGCTGTGATGATTCACCTGCTGTGAAACAAATTGTACATGTTAATTAGCGAGAATGGCCCTTTGCCTCTTGGGAAAAATGTATAAATACTATAAAATGAAAGCAGTCATTGTGAAAAACATAATAACAAGACTTTCCAAGTACACACAGGTCTAACTTAATTCTCTCTGTAAAACTTGTAATAATTTAACTTAATATGCATTTTCATATGTTATAACTTTGCAGCCTCCTCCAGCACAGACCATGGTTCAGGCTCTGGAGCTGCTCTATGCTCTGGGAGGTAAGAAACAAGGCTGTCAGCAGGGTGGGACAGTAAAAGAGAAGCAGTGATTTGATTGCAGCCCTAGTGTTTACTGTGCTGTGTCGGCATGCATCTAGAGGCTTAACCTCACATATTATGCCGAATGCTAACCAGTTGTGTGTCCGTTGGCAGGTCTGGACCATTACGGCCGTTTGACCGATCCCCTGGGTGTGCGCATGGCAGAGTTTCCTCTCAGCCCCATGTTTGCCAAGATGCTCCTGGAGTCAGGAAACTTTGGCTGCTCCAAAGAGATTGTTACCATTGCGGCAATGATGCAGATTCAGAATATATTTGTTGTGCCGCCCAATCAGAAGAAAGCTGCCGTAAGTGCAAAAAGGCTTTCAAAAAGAGCATGTTGTATATTTGGCAGAAATGCAAGTCAGCATAACAATTAGCCTGTTTCTGCTATCTCACCCTGCAGGCTCGAGAGCACAGGAAATTTGCAGTGGCTGAGGGAGACCACCTCACCATGCTGAATGTGTATGAAGCTTTCATAAAGGTATTGTATATGTGTGCGTGTGTCCGTGTGTGAGTGTGTATGTACAGTACATAGCTCAGCCAGCGAAAGTGCACACAACATTTGGGTCCTGTAAACTCAGCAAAAGACAGGGAGGAATTTGACTCTGATGAAGACTATGAAACGTCTTCCTCTCTCCTGCAGCACCAGAAGAGCTCCCAGTGGTGTCAGGAACACTTCCTCAATTATAAGGGTCTGCTGAGGGCTGTGACTGTACGAGAGCAACTCCGGCGTCTCATGAACAAGTTTAAGGTGCCAAGGACTTCCAGTGAAGGTATGTATGCCTCGTGTTAATGTTATGTAAAATGTGGGGTCACATCAGCTGGGACTGAGTGACATGTACAGACAAGGAAGCGTCAGTATTTGATTTTGTCCTTAACATGGTGAAAACCTGTGTGAAAAATGGGTCATTTTTGTCACTCAACTGTCTTGAACACCCTTTAAAACGCTCTCACACACAACTAAAGTAAAATAGTAATTTGACATGTTCATTGCTGCTCTCTTTTGCACAGGTGACCCAGATGTGATCTTGAAGTGCATTGTATTTGGATTTTTTGCTAATGCAGCCCGAATTCATCATTCTGGTTCCTACCGGTAAGATTTAGATGCCAGACTTTTACCAGCAAATACATTTCAGTGTTTGTTCACTTTTAAATTGATTAGCACACACTCATATTAATTTGCTCTGCCAGTACTTTACGAGATGATCGTGAACTTCACATCCATCCTAATTCTGTGCTGTTTGGGGAAAAACCTCCAAAATGGTCAGTACATTTTCTTTGTGTGGTATCTTTTACAATAAATATTACTTTCTTGTCCTCTCTTATTATTGTACATTTATGGTAAAATGAGATTCAACACACTTTTATAGTATCATTCTTCTACTTAAAAGTGTTTTCACTGTCTTCTTTCCAGGGTTGTTTTCAATGAAGTGGTGCAGACGTCGAAATACTACATGCGTGATGTGACTGCTGTTGAGTCATCCTGGTTGGTTGAGTTGGCCCCTCACTTCTACAAGCAGGCCAAGGTAGGTCAAAGAATCAAACTGCACACTCCAGTGTGGCCGTAAAACTGCTGTGAATCCTCTTAAAAAGTCTGGTTTACTTTGCCTGCAGCCCAAGTAATAATTTTATGTTTCAAGTGTTATTGTTTAGTTGAAAATATTCTCTTAACATCTGACATCACTGCTTTGTGACTGAGTTCTGTCCCTTTTCTCTTTCAGCATGGTTCATTGGCCAGCAAGAGGTCCCGTGTTCTCTAAATCTCGCCATCATTTACCTACGTTAGGACAGGAAGACCCATTGAACTAAGTTGCCACTGTGCCCCTCTCCATTCTATTGTATATAAAGATGTAATATATATTTATTGTTCAAGTCCACCTGCACAAGCCCCACACTATGTGGCCATGCTAGAACAGGACTGAATGGATACATTTTTACTGTTGACGTCAACACGTGTAACTAGCTTCATTTTCAAGGGCCCATCTTGCTTTTTGGCAGGGATGGAGTTTATATTGAACTGTGAGAGCAATTTGTAATGAACGTAAGATGAGATCAGGCTGTGCCTGACTAGTGTCCATTCAAGTGTGGTCATGTAGTTCTCTTCATTCATACTTGTACATAGTTAGAGCCAGCTCAGGTCCAGGGAATGGCTCCTGTGCCACAGGCCTGTCCACACCTGGTTCTTGGCTTCATTATTTTTTAAATTGTTGTATTTTTCCTGTTACATGATAAATGATGGAAGACAATAGAATGTGAGGATGTTCCCTTTGACAGGATTATGGCTTTTTTTTTTCTTAATTTTCTTCCAGCATTGATTGGGTGCCTTTATCTCCAACTTATATTTGATTCCTTAGACTTTCTGTACCTTCATACAGAATGTAGAGGTATATATGTACGTATATTCAGGATTTTTTTGCAAAAGGTAGCACATTTCTTTGTCTTTTGCACCCAATCTCAGATCCTTAGTGAAATGATACTGTGAAATGACCGCTTTACTTTTTGTTCCATTTTTTCCGCTCTGTATTGCCACTTAACTACAGTCTAGCTCAGACATAGTGGCCTTGTCACCACTCTGTGCCAGTTTTCTTTATCAGCCTATTTCACATTTCAGTCTCAGATGGAATGTGTAAATGCAACCAAGCATTGCAAATGAAAAGCTGTGAAATCAAAACTAAAAAGTGCCATTTGATGATATACAGTGCATTCAGACATGCATCCAAAGCCTCAAAGATACGATAGCATTTATCCGATTTTAGCCATCTCTTTGGCAAACATAATTGCCTTTCCTTTTAAGGTTTATCTCAGTTTTGAGCAAGACCTTATGGTACTTTTTTTGTTCCTTGTTACAGTCATCATCTGTCAGTGAAATGTCCATTTATTTAAGGTTATGCATTTATTCTGTATTGACTGCATGTGTTTAAAGTTTCTGCTTTTGTCTTTATTTACACCCAATGGTTTGTTTTTCTTCAGAGGTATTTGGCCCTGAAAGCGCAGTGAGCAGTAAATTAAAGGACTGTCATTTTACCACTAGGGTCACTGTCACCAAATTTTTCTCCCTTCTGCATGTATTTTGGTATTTCATGTTCTTAAGGTTACTACTGTAGATTCAGTGAAACTGTAATCAAACCACAGAACAACATACCATACCATAAGTAGGTAAACCAACACAAATTAGATAAAGATACAAACAAGGTACCTTTGCATGTGAAATGGTACTCTGATGTAGACCTATACAGTTAAGATCATCTTGTAGACTTACTGCAAATGAAAACATTCACGAGCTGACTTGTTTATCCTCATTTGTGCTGATACTGAGTATGTATGCAGCCAAAGCGGTAATCTGTAGACCTGTGTAATTGCTAACCTCTGATATAAAAACTGTCATCTGCCATTCCTTCCTCACATCATCAAATAAAGCCTTATTGTCCTGCACTGAGTTATCTTTTGATTTATGGTGTGTTTTCACTGAACTGCTGTTGATATCCATATTTTACAGTGTACGACTTCGCCAGGAGATGTCACTGTTGCACCACAAACAATGCTCACCCGAATAATTTAAAAGATTGTTAGCAGGTGTGAGGGTAGTTATGAGTGCCTGTGTTTATTAGCTGCCTTTGTGATGTAGTATTTAACTTAAAAATGTCTGTCTTTACTGCTGATATTTGGTCAGAAAAATTACTTAAGTTTTATGAGCTATTTAGAGATGCTGCATGGTGGGCATATAGACCTATGCATTAGTGTTTGTATACAGTAGGTTAAAAAAACATGCACAAGGGCAACAGCAAATAGTGGAGATTTTTCCTTATGTTGCTTTTTGTTCCTGTCAAGAGCAAGGCTGTTGGGCAGATCAAATGCTCTAAGTTCATGCAACACTGAAGCACAACATAAGCATTGATTTGATAAACTTGCATATTTCTAAATTAACGTGACTAATCATATTACTAAAGAAGTGGCTGGGAACTATTCTTGCATAGTAAGTCGATTAGGCAGCTACTTTTGTTACAAATTTCTATACCTGTCACTAAAACACAACTAAATGGCTTAAGAGCAACACCTGTACCTGAGTTTGTGCAATTAATCCAGCTGCTCTTAGGTTGATGTTTTAAATGTTGTCGATTAATAGTAATCTAGAGTTTTAGGTGTGTGCTTTTCTAAGGTAAATCTTCGTATAAATGTGCCACAGGAGTATAAAAGGTGAGTTAATTCATGTTTTATTTGGCTAACTGACATGTTTTGCTTTGAAGTGCTCCTCTTAGCAAGCTAACATGTTAGCTTGTTTGTTATCTCCCCAGCGTTTCAGCCATCATTTCATGTTGAGCTTAGCTAAACAGGTAATTTTGCTCCTGTTGTCTGCATTTACTCTAGCCAGTTAATTTAAAGAAAATGTCACAGGCCTTGCTCTTTTGTGTTATAATGACAACCTTACTGCCTAATAGTTTGTTCATATTTAATGCTTTTTTTTTGCCTGATATCACGCATACTTGTCAACCTTTTAGGTTTAGTTCGGTGGCTTAGGACGATTCAAAGGTATTTAGCCAGGCAAGTTTTATTTAAGATATGAATTTACAGAAATAATTACTCACTGGAACAAACTAAACTGTGTGAAGATTTTACTGATGGCAGCTTGAGCAAATCTTTTCATTTGACTTTGTAGCACTTGGTCATATTTTAAGTTAAATAAGACTATTGATCGCTTAATTTGCCTTAAGGCACCAAATAGGAGGAAGGCATGTGAACTTCAAACAGAAAGTAAAGAAAATCTTTTTAAAGTACGCAATATTAGAGGAGGTATATTCTCTCCCCAACAATTGGAGTTTTGACTCCAAAAAAGTGTATTTCTTGATTCAATTAAGCTCCATCATGCAGAGTTGACTCTCTGTAAACCAAAACTGATTGTTCCTCTTCAGGTTGGCCTATCTGTTGATTAGTCGATTAGTTATGTTTTAGTCTGTTTAAAAGTATTGCCACATGTTCAAGGAAATAAAGGCAGCAAATGCTTATTTACATACAGTGACAGTCCAGAGTGGTCAGCATCCTAGAAATTATATTTATTCTGCCATTTGGATAGCTTGCTATAATAATATAAAATAGCCATTATGCTGTTGGCTTTATTTATTTTACACACAGAGTATTTTCTTTTCACAGTTTATGTTTTTGAGGAACATGTAGATTGACATTCTTCTGCATCCAGCCAGTGGAGGGCAGTAGAGGGACTGACTCTTCTGATCTTAAACCAAATAAGGCAGCATGTATGGGTTGAGATGTGCCCTCAAGTAAGTGCATGCTCATATATGCTCATACTTCACATGTTGGAGAGAAGTGAAACTTTGTTCTCCAGTGTTCAGTTTCTCATTTTAAGGGAATTCTGGCTACTTTCTTGGGTTTCAGCAGCGTGTCTCTTTCATCTTACTGAGCTACTGATGTAACATTAACAGACCTTAAAATGAAGGTCTGACCTCACAGAAATGGCAAGGGGCATTCAGAAAAAGAAGGGAAAAAAACGTAGTGATACAAGGAAGCTGATAGTTCTTCACAGAAAAAATTAGACCTAGTGTGTTAAAAGTAAACATTTAAAATACAATAAATTTAATATATTAGTTTTTTCATTAGTTGTTGCATCTTTGCTTTAAATAACACAAAAGTTTGGTATTAAAAGTTTGTATTTGACAAAGCATATAAACATAGTGATGCATTGAGACATGCAGTTAACCGCTCTTCACAAATATGGCTTAATCTGAGTTATAAAAACTTTTGAATCTCATAATAAAAAAAACAATTACCTTTATTAAACAAAGCAGTGCAATCTGTTATGTGTGGGCCTGTAACAACTTACTTGCAGTGTCTCAGTGTAATTTGTCTAACGTGTATGTGTCTTGTATGTCCTTGCCTTTAGGGATCATTGAAAGTACAATTTATGAGACAGTGCTGCGTCTGTGTGACCTGACGGGTGCTAGGACGCCTTTCCCTACCTGATCTCTCTGAGGAGGATGAAAACAAGTAAGCTAAAGGGAACATTTCCACAAGTGCTTTTAAGTTCCACTTAGTTGCCCATCAGTGTTGTGTAACCCCATACATGCGACGTTACAGCCGGAGGTATCAGTGATTAATCGCGTGCATGTGACTTGGAGGAGCTAGTTGTTCGAGCTGGTTGTGTACGTGGCTGAGTGTCCCTCAACATATTTTGGTGCTGTCAAAAATCATTTACATGTCCCATCCAATTCAAAGAATGTTTAACTGTTTTAAGGGGTTTGATGGGAAAGCAAGTCATGTGTGAATTGTAATTACCCCTGTTCAAAGTTTGTACATGTTTTGAAAGAAAACAGTGTGGTTAATATTTCCCCTCTCAATGAACAACCAGTATTAAGTGCTTTCTCCACGTTTTTGACACTGTTGTTTGTTAAAGGGGTTCACAGTGTACCTTTTTTTTAATATTTACTTCATCCCAAATGATGGTAGTGTGCAATATGACAATTTATGCTGTAGTTCGTAAAAATTTGCCGTACCTTTACATCTTTGGTCATTTAAGGCCGTCATGGGCAATGTTGCAAATCATTGAGCAGGACTGCTTCATGGCAATATAGGATTTTTACATGATTTTTGCATCAATGTGATGGGAGTATGTTGTTAGTTAAGGTATCTTTTGTATTGAATTAGCTACAAAACACCACATTTTGGTCTTGTAATTTTATATTAAATACATAAACTGTTTATCATTTAATATTCCAGGAACCTGACCATATTGTTAAGCATTTACTGTAAGAAAGGATTTATCTATTAGTGTAGTCATGATTTGACTTTATACCTGTGAGATTCAAAGATAATACTCAGCAGTTTCTACAACATGAGCAAATCTCTCACTTAAGCACGTCTTTCCTGGCTCATACATAGGCAAAGTCTCAGTGAGAAGCATATTTTCCAAATATAACATCTTAAGAACTTTTATATTTAATGACATATGGACTTGTTCTTTAATTTAGAATGGTGTATTACTAAATTAAAAAAAGTTAAAAAGGTATTTGCATTAAAGGGAGAGAGGAAATCTTTTTTTTATTCACCCACAAAATCTTATATAAACAAATTAATTAAATCCTTTTTGTGCTCAACAATTCATAAACACAAAATAACTCTATATTATGGTAACAGTGTATAAATGTGATGATCTCCCAACATTTTTTTATAGCATGAAGCAGAGATTCTATTTTAAAGTAGCTGTATTCATGAAAAAAAAAAAAAAAATCTGACGATTTCAAGCATGGGAGGAATTTTTACATTTGGGAGGAGGATGCAATCAGTAGCATGGGACTTGCAGAGGCCTCCTCGGGTGACAAATTGAAAGTGTCTCGGTCTAGTTTATAGCCCTGATCAGGTCAAACGAAAAATATTGGAGGTCTGGGTGAGGAGACAGGCCCGCCTGGTGCAGATAAATGGACTGATCATTTCTTATTGAGAAACAATTCCTAAAAGGTAGTTTACTGTGTGACTGGGGAAGCGGCGAGCGGAGAGCAGAACACGCACCCACTGCTCCCTCCCTGACCCTTCCTCCACTGCTGGAATTAAATGGATAGAGAGAACGCCTGTTTCTGATGGCACTCCTCTGCCAGAGAGACACTCCATTTGTTATGAAGTAGGGGTTCTGATGAAGTGTAGGGAGCTCCTCTTTCTTTTTTCCCCCCTTTTTTCATCCTTCCTTTCTCAGGCACTACAAGGCCGGCCTTCAGTCTGCTTCACATGAAATGGATGGAAGGAGCCGATTGAATTTTACACTCCCCTGGTCATGATTAATGTGTTTGGTGTGGGGAGTCTTGGCAGTGAAACTCCACTACCACTAGCTGGTGCTCAAGCTCTCCGATCGTTGTAGCCTAATAACTTTGTAGGGGGTAAAGGGGTGGGTGGGTGGGGGGGTGGCTGTTAAATCGGCCAGTTTTGGTCAAGAAACCGGTCCTTTCATGGCCTACAACCCCTTCAACTGCTCTCCCCTTGTGTTAATAGAAAATCTCTGCTCTTGCCCACTCGCTCATTATTACTTCAGAAGCAGTTTCTCAGTGTGCTCTGTACCCAGTGTTACTGAGCAGGCTGGGCTTTTAAATGTCAGTTTATCACTTAACACACTGGTAAAGGGTGAGAGGTCTAATAAAAGATGCCAGGTCATGTTATTGGATTCCCTAACAGATGCTCATGGTATTGGTTCATACCTGAAATTGCACCTGAAACTGTTGTTTATTCCTCTCTTGCAGGAAATAAAAAAAATGTTAACTGCGAAGTTTTAGATATTTTAATGTAGAGTTCAACTGCTAAACAACACATGGTTTTACAGTATCTCATGATTTTTTTTTTTTAAAGACAAACTTCAAATAAACACAGGAGTTTCACAGTGACAAAGATAATTATATATTCTTCTGAATTAGGAAATAAAGTCATCAAGTGACCTGGACTCGTTCAGCCTCAGCCGATCCAGCATCTGGGGATAAGATAATACCGATATTTAATGGCATTATTGGCAGTAAAGCTGGCAGGAACAGACTGGATTTACAGAAGTGCCTTAGATGAGAGATCAATAAAGAGGTAACTGAGTGGATGAGCCAGACTAAGCAGGAATAGACGCAAGTTTAATTTTGCATAGATAATGTACAGTCTGAGAGAATGGAGGGAGAGATAGAGGTAGTGTAGCCAGACACTGGTTCGATCCCTTTTTATTGTAATTTGTTTTCTCTGATATTCAGACGCAGTTTATGTCATATCTATCTAAAATGTCTACAACATGTTTCCCCCATTTTATTTCAGTCATAATCTTGTTACCGCTGTTCATGTCTTCCCATATTAATTTTGCTATCTTGTGTAAACATATTAAATGTGTTTATGCAGTTATTGCCCAATAGAAGCCCTGTAAGTGGATTGTATGTTGCCCTGCTGGAACTCCCAGTGCAACCTCCTCTGTAGTCCAAACCCTGCTTCGATCATCAGGACTTCAGCAGATGATGGATGGAGCTGTCTCCCTCCAGGTTGTCATAGCATCTGTTGCATGGCGCTCACTGTATCCCGCTCTGTCGATGCTTGCATGCACACGGATAGGTCTCCGCCAATGTTTGTGTATGGGCTGTTTGGTGGGTAATGATGGAATATTTAAAACACAAACCTACCTTTCAGCACAAACCCTCCGATATTTGAAACTATGTTTGTCTTACTTGCTGTAGGTAATAAGGTGAAGTGTGGCAGTTTATTGGGATAATATTTTACTAGCTCCCATTAAAAGAGGTGCTCTACGCCACCTTTTACCTGACCTAAGCTGACTCTTAACAGAATCAGTGCCTGTGGTTGAAATGGTTTTAAAGGTGGCTGGCGGGTCCATCCTCTACTTAAGTTGGTGGGGGAGAAGGTACAAAGGGAGGAGAGGAGATAACTGGGGATAAAAACAATAGGGTGAGTGACGAAGGAAGGGATGGCCGAATGAGGGAGAAATCAATAGGAAATCAGTGTTTGGGGAGGGCCTGTCGTTTATCAGGTGACACGGTTAAACAGCGTTAAGGCACTAAAAGTGAGAAAAATATGGGCCATCCCCGTGCTGGTATTGATCACAGTGGAATAGGGCGGCAGAAGGCCGAAGCCACTAATAAAATAAGACGTATCTGAGTGGGAATCAGCCAGGGATCGATGGGCACGGTGATCAAGGCCAAAAACATCTTCACTGGGATTTAAGCTTGTTCTGCCTCCCTGTGCCCCTCTTACACACTTCACGTATGAGCAAAGGTTTGGTTGTGATAGAAGCGGTGGGGTCACCTCGAGGCCCATCCAGGTTGGTCTTACCTGTATTATTAATATGTGTGGGAGAGGGATTGGGATAAAAGCATGGATTGGATGAGAGAATGTGGGAGATGTGATGAGATTTGCCCTTTATCTCCATAGTTCTTAATTTATAAAAGATGCAGGTACTCTTTCCTCATTTATACTGTCATTTTTGTCTGTCTGGCAGGTTGATAAATTGTCTCCTTGGCACTGGTATTCAGATCCTTTATTAACTACTTTGTAGAGCCTACTTCTTTAGGTCTTTATTGGATATGCCTATAATAATGCTTATATTTTTATAGCTGGATTTATAAAGCCTTCCTCCTTTTTTGTTATAGATCACTTTAATGTCAGATTTGATGGGCAGTATTACTGAGTGGTAATGTTGAGAGGTGCTTATATTTTTCAGGTGGGTTCAAGCTTGGTTTTTGCTCATAAATAAAAAAAAAAAAGAGTTTGTTGTCAGTCATCTGATCGACTTCTTAATAGATACTTGGTTGTTCTCACGTTTATCCACAAGACCCGATTTACCCCAGAAGACAAGAAGAGGTAGTGAGACAGCAGCTGGATGCAGATGAGAGAGGTGAGCCATGGTTTATGAAATGCAGCGCGGTGAGGATACGGCTGTTTCAAACACAGGACAGGCCAACATAATGTGGACTGGTGCACATTCAGCCTGCTTTGGGCCTCTTTCATATGAGTTAGTCTTCACTCTTATTGTCTGTTAGTAGAGAACTCAGTCTGCCATGCAGTTTACACACTTCACTCATAAATCAGATGATTGTAATGTAACAGACTAAGATTTGTTTTTTTTCTGTCCTCTTGTTTACCACACCTCTGTTCAAAATCTGCAAGCTTCATGATCAGTATGATATTGAGTAACTGATGAGTGTCTGTCTTTCATTATTTTGCAATACCATTTCACAATTATTTGATTTGAATATCAAATGGTAAACAAAAAGTGAAGCAGTCTGATATTTTTACCGGTTTTTAAGTTTGTCCCATCAACTTTTACTGGCGCTCTGCTGTCAATAACATTGAGTATACTGCAACATCTCTTACATTCCCTCTTTATCTTTATATACCCTCATTTAAAAGCTGCTGTGTTGGTGTCATCACGCTAGATGTTTTGTCTCAAAATGGGCCATAACAAAGAGAAAAAAACAGGGAAATCAGTTGTTGTGGCTGATAAACATCTGGCAGTCAGCGTTTAGTGAGGATAGCAAGGCATAGAAACCGAAATAATACTAAAACCCTCGTTTTCTTACGTGTTTTTATGTTAGCATCGAAGCAGTTGTGTAAATTAGGCAGAATATCTCCAAGAGAATGCAGTTTTCTAACTCTTTTCCAACTCTTGTACTGTTCTTTCTACATCTATCGCAGACCAGATGGTGCAAGAGAGATTCTCTGGGACTAAAATGATTGCAGAGGTGCTAAGTGAGAGGTTGAGGCCTGTTGTCCAAAAGAGAAACTCAATCCAGAATTTTTAAAATCTCCTCCATTGTTTTTGTATGCTTTGAGTTCCTTATAAACATATGTCAGAGGGCTATCTGTCCCCAAGTATGAATAAGAGATTTAACATTCTTTGTCTTTGAGCCCCCTCTTGACCATGTCTGCTCTCTGTACTCTGTATGTGTTGCAACATCAATGCATAATACTAAAAAAACATTTTAATGTGTAATAACCTCTGGCAAGCCGCTGTAGTTCTTGGAAAGTTCTGGTCATTGCTGCACGTTCAATCTTTCAGCATGTTCATTTGAGATTGCTGATGTGCTATTCATTTGGTTTGGAAGAAAGTTTCCTT
>JAPZDY010000002.1:15953237-15971061 GCA_029783645.1 Ctenochaetus hawaiiensis
TGGTGGTGCATGTGATTCTCTAAAAAACATTTTTCTATGTTGATCTTTGTGGCCCTGTAGATTATGGAAAAGCAACACTAGGGGGTGCTCAAGGTTTGTCTAGCCAACTGTTGAGGTTTTCAACTTGCTCACTGCTCCAGGTGTGTATGTGTATGTGTTTGTGTGTGTGTGTGTTTGTTTGTGTGTGCATGTCTGTGTCTCTGTGTTTGCATGCATGCAGAAGTTTTACACCTGTCATGCAGAAATCACTTTAAAGCCAAGAGTTAGTTATTTTTTTCCTCCCATTACAATCACACCACATCCTGCCACAAGACCTCTTGATCATTAACTCTGTGTCTCTGTTTATGGCACTGGACGGTCACAGGTTAAGTTTCTTAGTTACAAAGTATTGCGTGATAATTGAGTTAATAGATGAAGGTTTTTCAGAAGTTGGGTCCATCACTTTATATTAGTTACTTAATGCCATTGAATATGAACAAATCTGCTGAGTAGACATGACATGAAATGACTTGACATAACAGAGGACATGAGTCAAAGCAATAATTTGATGAGATGTGAGAAAAAACTGAAATGAGATCTCATATTTGTTTTGTTAAGGCTGTTTCAGAATGAGTGAAATGCACAAATTTTGTCTTTCTGTGTGGACTTTTTGCCCTCTTTACTTTTCTCCATCACATACACACACAAGTCCATTAGGTTCAAGATCTTTTCATTTTCAACACAGTTTAGTTGTGTGTTGTTTCTGCTGGCCATGTTTATTTCATTACTAAGATTAGGTTGCAGGCAGTCATTCAATCATGCAGCCTTTAGCAGAATTGCACTGTGATTTAGCCTCAGAGACACACAACAACATGCATGAGGAAGTCCATGTCCACATTTCTCCCTTGTTGCACACTGTTGGAAGCATTGTTTCTTTTTTGTGGAATTTTCCATATTTTTGACATCCAATACATTCACTTTCACCTAAAATGACACCTCAAAAACTCTCTTATTGACCCCCGGCTCTTTTATTGTGGGATTCAAGGAAAAAAAAATATTATAGGATGATAGAAAATCTGATACATTTGATGGATTATCAAAACATTTTTGGCCTAAGGAAAAAGGAGACAAGCTTAACAGCTCTTGTTACATCCTTGTGTAGTTTAACACTGACTGATTATGCAGAAAGTTTGAAGTTAATTACTTTTGTAGTATTTCTGTTTTGGGTAATTGAAAATTGTAAGTCAGCACTGTCTGAAAAAACAGACAACATCGGCCTTTGTGCAGGAGATGGCTGCGGTCCAGCAATGCGGATTTGAACTCGTCTAACACCTGCCCTGTTCACCTGATTTGGCACCCTCAGACTACTGCTGCCTCCCCGAGATGAAGAAGGAGCTCAGTGGTTGCCACTTTGACAGAAATGATGACATCATCGCTGCAGTGAACCAGTTTCGAGTGGTCCAAGGTGCTGACTTCTGCAAAGAAGGGATGTGTTTGCTCCACAACTGTTTTTGAAAATGAACGTGCAAAGTTTTTTGATATTGTCTCCTTCTATTTTAGGTCAACTTATTAATCATCCCTTGTATTTTTAAAGGAAAAAGTGACACAGCGGCAGCATTTTAAAATTGGCGCCTGTTGTGTTGTGAGGTCTTGGTGAACTGCAGTTGCATGTTTGTCAGTGTGTTTGTGGCCAGACATTGTGGCTGGAAGAAAGCGCCAAGGGCACTTTTGGGAAAGGGACAGTGGCATGTTTTTGTGAGGCATTTCCACTCTTTTACCACTCCATATTTGTGTCACTGTCAATTTTTTGGAGCTTTTTTTTGCCATGGAATATTTGCCCTATATTATTAAATACAAATTCCTCCATAAATTTTATCCCACTGTAAAAGAGGTCATTTTTTTCACTTCTCAAGTTTTTTAAGGAAACTGCAAATACACAGAGCCAAAATCTTAAACAATAAAAAACATGTGTTTCTTCAGATTTTCATGTAAAGGCTTATATTTTACTTATGTACTAATTTTCAACAATAGAAAATTAGATAAGTTGATCATGCAAGACTGTTTTTATAATACATAGTAATGGAAATATTTATTATATGTGCTCCAGTATTTTTCACCTTTTCCTTGGACTTGATCATTTCTTCTCTCTCATTGTCCACAAAGAAATTGTTCAATCATAGAACAGATAATCCTCAACTCTCCAGATGTGTGTCTGTGAGAGACAGGGCTGATGTTCAGGCTCCAGATGACAGAGACAAGTAATCCCAAACATGGATGTGTAGAGGAAATGCATGCATCTGTTCATTGTCAACATGTAGGGATGTTGACTGATGATGCACCTGACTCCCCTTTCCTCTCCTCTCTTCTCCTCTTCTCTCCGCTACTCTCCTCCTCCACAGTCACTTTCAGAATCCGACAGACCCCTACCCACCCATCCCTCCGCAAAACGTGGGGGGAAAATCACAGAAACATACAGCCAGATTATTCACTGTGCACCGTTATTGAATATGTGACTAACACACTGAGAATCGCTCTGGGAAATCAGATTAAAAAATGAATTATTTATAAGGACATGGAAAGCCGGTCCGATAGGGCGGAGAGAGTGGAAGAATACACCTACAATATACCCCAAACAACATTACAAGTTGGATCATGACACTTCCCACTGTAGTTATTCATTTTTATAATGCTCACAAATGTTTCCCTTTATATTGTGGTATGGAGATATGACTCATGGTAAAATTACATGGTGAAAGTATTTTATTATTTTTGTTTAAATGATATTACCTCACCCTCCCAGAACATGCACACTCACACACACCCACAAACAGTCCAAATGACATTTTGATATATTCTCAGTGTGGCTATAAACCCTGAAATCACACCTGTAAGATCAGTTGCTGTTGCTATTTCTGTGTAAACTCTCTCTATTGCATAATGAAAAACACAAATAAAATTATAAAAATTAAGATTCAAGAAAATAACATGATTTACTATACATGAAAAATAGTATTTTATACATAAGAAAACAATAAAAGGGTAACAAAAAATATGATGAATTTATTTTAATGTAAGATTTATTTGATATAAAAAATCATTTGGTTTTTTGAAGCAAACAAAGCTGAGTTTGGATTTGTGAATTGAACCTAAATGCCAATGAGGAAAACTTTCTGGCTCACTTGGAAAAAAAAGAAATGCACTATCTTCAGTCTTTATTATCTCTCAGCATTAACACTGCAGTGACATTTATTGTGTATGAGTACCAAGGCCATCACTGTCATTGCGTGTCGGCACTGTGTATGTGTGTGTGTATGTGTGTGTAAGGTAGTTTTACATGCACACACATTGTACTTCGAACTGCAGATTTTCTCTCTTTCTCTTCAAAAAATTTACCTGGATTCTTCTTATTTTTATTCCATGTAAAAGTCTGTTTTTTATGTTTCCTCTTAAAACCTAAATTTTAAAGTGCTTTTGATAGGCTGTGTTTAGTAATTAAATTGTCACTTATGTGTATCACCATCTCCAGTGCAGATGAACAGTTGCAACATCAACATCACCGTGTCTGCAGCTTCTTCAGTATCTTTCTTCCTGTGCATCTTTTCTGCAATTTGCATCTTTTCTACATTTTGCATCTTTTATTTTGCCTCTGTTAGTTGGTCTTCTTGTCTCGATCTCTCTGTCGCGCTCTTTCCTGTCTTTGACAAGCAGCCAATGTGCTGACACGAAGAAGCGTTTAGGCATGCAGAGATGTGCCAGAGTAGTCCCTGTCTAAGTGATTACTCTTTTATCTGATCCTTTGCTCTAACGCTACGGCCAGATATTTTTCAATTTGTTTGCATCTCTCTTCCCCTTTCTCTCCCTCATTTAATACCCTCTCCCCTCTTTTCACTCTTTTGCACAAAATTTTTATTTACCTCAAATTCATTCATTTCCAAACATAGCCGCTCTCCTGGCCTCCAGTGACAGGTGTGGCGCCCGGGTCACGCTGGCCATCGCAGGTGAATGTGGTAGATGAGGTTATGTCAACACCTCTACCCCCCTTTGACACCTCTCTACCCTCCCTCTCATGGGCCAATCCAAACATTTGGCAGCCCCTCAGGGAATGCCTGGGGAGTTTCCAGTATGAACACAGGCAGAGGTGAGTTATAGAAATAATTCACATCTGGAAATAACCCGGTTCTTCTGTGCTTCCCCTTTGCCTTTTCTCCTTTCTCAGAGGGCTATTTTAGGTGCCATCATGTTAGCAGTTTTACATTTAGAAATCCCTGAAACAGATAAGTGGTCAGCTGGACATCGGTGTCTTGAATTTATGGGAACCTTTTTTTTCTTTACATTATGAAATAACAGGTCAAATGTATTTTTTTTATTTGTCATTTTTTGTAGTTGTTTAACCGATGTTTTTATTGTAAAATACATTTCTTCCTTAATTTTAACTTTAATTATTCTTTTGCATCTAGCTGTACTCTTGTGCATCACTGGTGTATTACTTTCAACCAGTAGACAAACTGGATGAAGTTGGTAGAACAGACTTATGAGAGCATGTTTGCCTTGTGGACTTTTTCTCCACAGGGGGCATCAGGAGAACGTTGCAGCTCACTTGGATATAACGTCTACATGAGAGCTCAGGGCTCCCATTCAGCCCTGTTTCTCCATAACCATAAGTGTGTGTGATGAGAGCGAGAGTAAGAGGGGAGAGATGGGGAGAAGGATGAAGGAGTAGTCGCATCAGCAGAAACTTGTTTTTCTGTGGCCAGGAGATTCTATTTAAAGTGGGGTGGAGGGGTTGGGGGAGCTGCAGAGGGGAAATGGGGAGGCAGTCTTGGAGTGGTCCACAGCCTGGAGAAAAGGGGGCAGGATGAGGGAGGGCGTATGGATGTTGGGAGGGAAGGATGCGCCAGATCCCTCTGATTTTGGTTCCTGATTGAGGTTGGAATTTGTGCGTGTGTCAGTGTTTGTTTGTGTGCATTTGAAGAGGCTCCATGAGGGTACCTTGCTGCGTAGGTGTGAACGTGTACAAGTATGCTCATGCTTGTGTGTGTGTGTGAGTGTGTTTGTGTGTGTGTGTGAGTGTGTTTAGGTGTGTGTGTGTGTGTGTACGTGTGTGTACGTGTGTGGCTGAGGTATTAATCTTCTTTGTCAGTGGAGCCCAGATGCAGCGCCCTTCCAGCAGTACAAACCCGGACTCAGCAGTCTGCATTGGGCTCCGAGAGCAGGCATGGGGTGTAAGTGGGGGTTTTTGGGGGGTGGATGCCGCTAGTTGTGCTAGGAGAGCGGGGGGCTCTGACGGAGAGGGCAAGGGGGACAACACACAGCAGATTAGCTAATGATATTAGCCAGAGAAGACCCTCAGGTAAAACCCAGTGGTTGCAATTAGTGGAGTTTCTCTGAGGTTGCCCTGTGGCCCCAACTCACTTACACACACACACAAACTAACACACACAAACTAACACAAACACCCATATACACGTGCACCCCTGTATAGATGTATACCCTGATCTGCTTGATTCTAACACATATAAACGCCAGCAACCACCTGCATTAAGTACAGATGCAAGTCTGGCTCCACATTAAATTATAATCCGTCTCTCCCCTCCTGTGCTGCCCTTTTCCGATGAAGCCTTTACCCCGCTACTGTTTCTCCCCATTAACACTGCTCATGAGCCCCCTTCACTGTTTGCCCACTGTGAGAACAGACGAACCAACATGTTTGCTCTGCAGGAATCGCATACACACAATCACTCAATGGGAGCGAAACCGGGACTGTACAAATGCCGACTGACTCTGTTCAAGAGTATGCTGATATGCACATATGCTCTTACAAAGACACACATACGCACACCATTCATACTGAGAAGTTAAGAACTTCGAATCAGGGTGCAGCAGAGATTGACTTAACAAACTGATAAACCCCTGTCTCCGTTAAGTTGCCAGGGCAGCACTGAGAGAGAAGATGTTGGTGTCTGTTGGTGATTAAAGTTATTAATGTATTAACAAACTAGAGTTGATTTTGAACGCGTGTGGTTTGGTTGATCTGCCCGATTGGCTGCCGATTGTCATCAGCTGATTTTCAGTAAAAATATGCAATATGACCCCACAGTAGAGGGGATAGGGGCTGCCAGTAAAATCAGTGACTCCTCAGCTTCTCTGTGTGTCTTATCATCTTTCCAAGTAATCCTTAGGTACTCTGTTTTGCTAACACCTCATTGCTACTGAACTTCCACTATTGCAGCAAGTTGCATCCTCCTGCATGCCCATACACCCACACACTGACTGCCTGCACACGCAAGAGAAAGACCTCAGCACTGTTAGTAGAAAAAGCATGTACTGTTTTGTTGTGGGTTGCTTTTTAGATATGAAATGTCTAAGAAGATCTAAAGTTGGTATCAAAAATGCCACTAAGATAATGTTTTGCGTGTGCATGAATGGGAGGAACAATTCACAAAGGGCTTTTTTTGTAGTTGTGAGCAAACTAGAGACATAAAGAGAGGCTCAACAGATCAATACTCTCCATGCAGCTCTCCAAGGAAATAATAAAACAGATATTTTCACATGTTCCCTTTTTTTTAAAATTCCAGAAACTAATCACAGGCAAACAAACCTGAAACCCCCAGCTCAAAGAACAGAGAGCAGGAGTTTACTACACCGCTTTGCATGCACTGCCAGTTGCAAGCTAACAAGCTAGTAAACAACTTTAAAAATTAATTGTTTTTAGTGTTGTCAATAGTTTTTTAATGGATTGATTCCCAGGACCTACATGTGGTCACTTGAATGAGTCTCAGGGAAACTGAGTGGGTCACAAGTAAAATATTGTCATTGCCTTACAGACGTTAAAACTGCCGTGCCGCTATTTTTATCAGTTATTTTGAATTTAAAACAGGGCTTTTTTTTTTTAATAATTTAGGAAATCCTTCAGTTAAGATGATTCTGTAAATGCTAAATTTCTTTCCTAAGATGAGGACTGTTTTGGAAATACAGTTGATTCTGCAATAGCAAAAATCTTACATCATCCTCATTTGTGATCAAGACAGGATTTCAGACTTGGGAAGTTTTTGTAGTGAGGCCTCAGGTAATTAATCAACCACATACTGATGATAAAACATAGTTGTACCCCCAGTACACTTTATGTGCCAGTATTATTTTGCACCTTTGTCGTCTGTGTGTATGTGGTCTGTCAACACCATAGAGAGTGTAAATACTTGCTCATGTAACAGCAGCACTTTTAATTTTTCAGCCTTTGCTTTATGACTGTAGTCGCTTGCCTTTTTTTTTTATCCTCTCTGGCACTTTATGGTATCTGATATAAATCTTCCTCTAAAGTTTACAAACACGCTGTGGTTGAGCTACACCTCCTGTGTGAAGTTGTGATCACCACTGAGAATTGCATAAGCAACCTGGCTTTCCTGTGACAAGCTGATGAATTACGAGAACTTTCAAAAAGACCTCTTTTGCTTTGACTCTTTCTCATGTCTCACTGGGCTCGAAGAAGTTTCCCTTTGTTGTCCCTTGCCTTTAATTCTTTTTACCTCTTCTTTCATTTGTGCCTTCTGTCTTTTCATATGCACAAACTGCCCTATTATGGGATGAAATTATTTCACTGGAATAATAAAGATGCTTAAACGACCGATCTTTACTGCCTGTGTGTATGTGTGTGTGTGTGAGAGAGAGAAAGAGAGAGACACTTTGAATAGTCTTCCCTGGCTTGTCAGCTCCGACCGGTCTTTTATATGGCCTTCCTTATTATAATGCTACTTATCTTATCCAAAAGGCCATCAGGCCGGACGATTAATTTAGTTACTGTATCCCTGGAAACGATGGCTTTCCTCCTCTCGCTTTCTCCCTCCCTCACTCCTTCCATCTGCAGGAGATTAAACCGAGATCAGCTCTACTTTTCTCTCTCCTTCTGTCCATCATAGTGAAAAATTACCTTTTAGTCTTCTTCCTTAATCGCACTGGCCGCAGAGCAATCAGACAGGAAATAATGGCCTGGCGTCTGGCTGTGCTGGCTCTCCACTACAATGCCTCAAGACTGGATTGAGGTGAGAATGGGGAAGTCTCACATTAATGATTCCTTGTAAGTGTCATCTTTCTAGAAATATAGAGAGTTTAAAACTATCGCGGTGTCAAATCTTTGTTGAAATACATTTATAAATGTTCTGCTCCTTCATAAGTCGCCCTCTCAAGTCAATTTTCTCCTGCTTTTGCACTCCAGTTCTCCATCCCGTCTTCCCCATTCATCATTTATTCTCTTCTCCTTGAGCTTTTGCAGAAAGTTTATCCCAGTTAATGACTAGATTGAGTTCTTAGTGACTCTGAAAGCAAAACTTAAAGCAGAGTTTATTTTTCTGTGTGTTTTGATCTGTGGGAAAATGTGTCAAACTGATGCACAAACTTCTTCTCTCTAATTTACCCCTGTTTCTCTCCTTCTTCACATGTCACCACTTTTTTCTTCATCACTCAATCTCATCCACTTTTTTCATTCCTCACTCTGTTCTCTTGCAGTTTGATTCGGTGTAAATTAATTGCTTTTCATATGGGAGACGGCACACGATTAGTCTCAATCCTGATAATGGTGTGTGGCTTGGCCGCGGGGAATACACTGCCAATTTGCTCACAGCGCATCTGCCAAATGATTGGTGTTTACACGCCACATCCCCTGAGGAGTGTTTGTCACAATGCCACTTCTTACATCTCAATAACACACAGGATCCCAAAGCATGCGTCACCAAAGACGCACAAACAAATACACATGCAATGGGCATTGATAAATAAAGTCCCTACAATGTATGACGGTGCAGATTACATTTGAAGTTCTGACTGTGACAATAATTTTTTATGTACATTTTTTAAGTTTTTTTTTTTTAATTTTGCAAGATCACATATTCACTCTTTCCCAAACAGTTTTACCTCCTCCCTGCACATCCCACCTGCCTTTTCCCCTCAGCTCCTCCCTTCTTTCATCTCTCCTCCCTAACACACAGTGCCTCTTCTCTGCTGTCCCATTAATCACCCCTCTCTAATTAACAGGCCCACTGTTCCCAATCTTCCCACTGCTCCCACTCCACACCTGGCCCAGCCATACTGCCCAGCAGGCACGCACTGCATGCCAACACAAACACGCATAGACTGTATGCACACGGTACACACTGGAGCACAGCTGGCAACACTGACCATCACAGTATTGAACATGAAAAGCAAAATTATAAGAACGGAATAATGTGAGTGTGTAACTTTGAAAAGTTTTATTTTAACACTGGGTTTAAGTGTGTGGGAGGATAAATTGGGCAACAATGTGAAAGTCTGTCGCTTGGATGGACTGTTTGCCTGTCTTCTATTCACTCTCCTCATACGTTCATTCATCACCTCATCAACTCATATCTTTCGTTACAACCAATGCACTCAACCATTTCCTCACCCACTGCTTACTCCCCCTTTGTGGTTTTCATTTTTACAACCATCCTCACCCAGCCCTCTCTTTCACTCACATCCTATCTCCTCCTCCTTTCCCACCTTCTCCCTGTCCTCCCCCTGTTAGCCAGGGTGGCCCGGCAATGCAGTAATGCCATCTGCCAGCGCAGCGTGCGCACAGCCTCACGTCCACACACGCTCGCCCAAAGACACACACAGCCACACGCACAGCTTGGCAAGGACACCTTCCAGCGCAGGATATACCGATATCCACGCTTCCGCCACCAGATCACTGTAGTCCCACGCATTGTATAACACACACACACACACACACACTCTCACACAGCCCTGATGAGTCACACGCTTCATCTGTCTCCCAACAGGGGGAGCAGGGGAGCATCTGCCGGAGCTGAGACAGGAATCGGAGATGAGAGGCTCCTCTTACAGTAAGAATCATTACAGCAGTCACATACTGCCTAATCATAGACAAACACAGGAAAGATGACCACATGGGTGTGTGTTCCAAACTGACTACAAATGAAGTAAAATAAGGGAAAGCAAACCAGCAATTACATGCAAATGCACATTTTTGAGGTGGCGATTTCTGCTTTTTTTGCGGCCTGTTGAAACATTGCAATACCATACACTGTAAAGTTGTTTCAGATGTTTGCACTGCAATGACTTTGGTGGATAGGGCTGAGATCTATTGATATGAAACTTGAGAGCAGAGACAATGTAGTTATATTTTACAATGTGTGATACAGAAAGAAAGTGTGGATTGATTCAGATGTTTTTTAGTGAACGGTGAAGCATCTTGGACACAGTGACTTAAATGCCAGTCAGTTATGTCTTGCTATAAAAATTTAGCTTTTGTGTGTGTGTGTTTATGGTAGGACTCATGCATATGCCCACAATTTAAAAACCAGGATGATATATCATGTCCTAGCATGTCAGTGAAAAGTACAGGGCCATAAGACACAGTGAAAAGTAATGTAGCATGTTTTTCTTTTGGTTAATTATATAATTTATTAATTCATTAAAATCCTCTTGCTTCTGTTGACACTGAACAAGACAGAAAGAGAATTGATGGGAAATGCAGCAATTAGCAAATGAGCTCTTGGGTTTGTTGCTTTTCGAGCTGTGTTTGGTGCTGCATTGGGTTGCTGGGGGTGGCAGTATGAGTGTGTGTATGTGTGTGTATGGAGGGCTGGGGGGGTGTAATGGTGTGTATGTGCGTGTGTATGAACGTGGTGCGCTGCCAGGTGCGAGTGGGGGTCTGTGGCAGTATATTTATTAGCGGCTGTCAGGGAGGTGACACTTTGATGAATGGTGCAGAGTAATCAGGGCTGGGCTGTGACAGGCTGCACTCACAGCCTTCTACCTGCCAAACAGCCCAATCACACACACACACTCACACACAAACTAAAACACGCACGCATGCATGTACATAGACAATTAAACCAGTGTGTTGAGATTTACACACACAAATTCTATATTGTATATGCACGTGTACAAACACAGCCTCCTGTAAATATCCTGCACTCCGGGATGAACTACGTCATCAAAATGCCTTCATCCTCTCCTTCTTAAACGTCTCCTCCTCATCTCAAAGTCCTTTTATAAGAGGCTTTCACATCTCAGTCTTCTCTGCAATGGCATTGGGATTTTCTTGACCTTTATTGACATAAAAATGATGGAACATGAGATGAGTAAAAAGGATAAATTGGGTTGAGTTGGTGTCAGAGCAAAAGACAGAGATGGAGAGATTTGGGGTGAAATTTTGCCGAGCCTTGTTGTTTTTTAATTGCTGGTAAGAGACAAGGTAGCCTTAATTAGTTCTTCTCTCTCTTCTGTTGTTCTGCAGGGTCATAATTCTGTGACTTTTGACTAATTAGTCAACTGCTGCCGACTAACTCATACTTTCCCCACAGGATCAGAGAACCGCTTGTTCTTTTTAGCAGGAGAATTTATGCAGTTTGGTAAATAATTACACAAGTTTTCCATTTTTCTGTAAAAATGGCTTGACTTTTATTTTCATCACACATTCAGTTTTATCTGCATTTCCATGTAGATAACATCAATTTAAAAATGTCCAAACAACAGGAAAATCAAGCAACCGTTAGATGCTCTTCTTGGAAAGAAACCACAGCAAATATTGTATTACAACTTAAACACAAAATGGAAATCATTACTTCTCAGCGAGCTTCTAATGCCTCCAAACCAGCAAGTAATGGGAGGTTGTAATCAAATAATTTCCCTGAGGTTTCGGTTTCCAAACAGTTTTCCACTGATTCTATCTACAGACCACAGTCTGGCCCTTAAGAAAGGAGACTTGAGCAGGGGGGGGCGGTAAAGAAGAGGAAAGACATTGGAGGGGGAGGCAGAGGAGAGGAAGAGGAAGGATATGATAGAAGAATAGAGAAGAGGAGTGGGGATGTGTGTGAGGGTTGTAGTTGTTGTTTTTTTTTTTTTCTTTTCCAAAGTGAGCCTTGGCTGAGGCAGTGTATGTGAGACCTGCTCACACTTACTCACTGTATTGAAGCCTGTCTAAAAGCCCTCTGTTAAATTGCAGAGAGCATAAGTTTGGCCTGATAGCACCATCCCTCCTCTCAGTCTTCCAAGTATTCATCTTTTCCTCCAGTGAATAAAACCTCTTCTCATTCCCAAAACATTTTCTAAGTCCTAAAATCGCATTTTGCCTGTGCCAAAAGGGTGAGATAATTTCCCCAAAGGCCACTTTTCTAGAATCAAGTGTAATTTTCTTAATAGTACAGTGATCAGTTTAGTTCTGTCTGGTTTCGGGATACTTACACTAATGTATACAAAAAACAATCTTGAAACATGGGATACAAGTGTCATTATCGCAACCCATTAACAGATTTAAGGAAATTCCCTAAATCAGACTAAATAAGATGTTTAGACTGACATTTTCAGCTGCAGTTTCAGGCTCATTGCTGAACAGTTTGCCCTGCTGTGCAAATGTCCAGCTGAGAAGAGAGGTGCATCCATTGCTCAAAGAAGATTCACTTAGACAAATTTCAGTCCAGATATTGAAGCCTTATCATAATTTATGCTGCTGCAGATCATCAACTACATATTTAATGAATAAATGCACACATGGCCACATGAAAAGAGTTTCCTAAATAATGACTGAATGACTGATTGACTAAAAGAAGGATTTACTCTATCTCTCTTTCTCTTTCTCAGAGGAGGATTTCTTGCTAGGTTGAGTGAACATTGACGGAGTAACACTTATTCTCTCCGTCACACCAATGGAAATCAATTGGACGGTAATTGCAGTATTTGACCCCTCTCCTTTCTCCACCACATCCCATCTCGTCTCTGTCCATACATTCTCCACGCACTGACCATAAAGATGAGCCGGAGACAGTCGATTTATTTTAATCACCAGGCATTTTTCCCCTAAACTTAACAAGATTGTCGCGATATATTTCATTAGCCCCGATAAAATCCGAGAGGCAGGGTTAGAAAGACAAACAGGAAAAAGGAGGAGAGCAGAACGGTCAAAGTTAACAAAAGCAGGAAAAGGGGAGTGTGAATAAAGACGGTGAACAGTTTACAGAAGCTACTTCTTGCAGATCCCATCTGTGTGTGTATTTGTGTCCGTGTTTTCTTTCATGTGTTTGGGTTTGAGATGGCTGGTCAGATGGGTAATGAGTGACCCTTCCTCCCTGGCATGGTTCTGCCGTCACACCAGTATTAATCTTCCTACGTCAACCCCTCTCTGAACAGACAGTAGGCCTCTTGGGGGCCGCAGACACATGCACACATATTTCATTAATACACACACACATGCACACACACAAGCATTGATGCATGAGCGAGGTGGCAATGATGAATGGAGATGTTCTTAAGATCTGTTTAATAAGTGTTAGGTAGGGCCCCTGTGAGCACAATAGGGAACAAGAAGGCATCGCCGTATCTGCAAATGGAGCCCAACTCACTGGGGCCTAAATTACAGCCCATTTGACTGCATTTACACCACTCACAGAGAGAGGGAAGCCCAGAAAAAGCAGGAAGAAGGGTGCAGCGCTAAGATGTGGTAGAATGCAGTATTTCATTTGCAAACATACATTTTTAATCTCATGAGTGTGCCAGCTAATATTCATGACTGTACAGTATTGTGCCCCACCTGTTGAATCTGTGCATGTGCATGTGTGTGTGTGTGTGCGCGCGCATGATGGTGCTGAGAGGTGTTAGAGGTGTCAGGTTAAATTGACAGTCAGTCAAGATTATGCAGACAGAGATGACCCCTTAGACAACCTGCTAATAGCCATGTACTGTACATGTGACGTTAATACATTCATATTAATGAGTGGATATATGAGCACTGTGATATTTTGATTCTGACTAGATTAATGCAGATGTGGTATGAACATCTTTATCTTCCAAAAATGTATATTGAAATTTGTCAGTTTTTATTAAACTTTTGTGTTTAGATCCTTTTAGCTGGAGACAAACAGTGAATGCAAAGTGATTTTTAAGTAGTGTGAGAACAGACTTTATTTTACATTTAGCATGACAACATTGTACAGTATCTGTTGCAGTGTTCTGTAAATTCAATAGATGACAGTGGTAAATACTAATTTATGTCAGTTTTAATTATAGGCTTTTTTGTGCTTTTTTGAAAATCTAACACATGCCTCTTGACATTAACCATTAAATATTTCATATAAAGTATTTGTCTTCTGCTACTGAATCCTAATCTCCTGAAACAACAGCAATCAGGCTGCTGTGTGTGTTCTGGCTCTAGAAATATGTCGGGGCCTCTCTCTTGTCATGCACCCTCTGTAATCTAATCTCTTCATCTGCCGAGCAGTTTGTATTTGCATCTCTTTATCTTCTCATCCATTTGAGCCCTTTCCTACTTTGTACCTGTCAGCTTAGGCCTCACCTCTCAGAAGTACCTCTCTTTTATTTTTTCTCCTCATTTTTCTCTCTGTTAAGAGCCCGGTCATGGAAGCTTGGGCTCTGTGTTGTCTGACAGCTGCTGTGTGCCTTTTTTCTATCTCCCTCCCTCTCTTCCCCCCCTCTTCTCCTCTTTTTTAAACAGGCGTCCTCATTTCTAAACTATCTATCATGCTGGCAGGGCCAGTGGGGCCTTTAAACTGTGGGATTGGCACTTTCTCAGCTGCTGAGCTGGAAAAGGCGACTGCTTGCAGACGGAGACACAAGCGGTGGGCCAGGCTGCTGCAGGCAGGAGGAACAGGAGGTAGCCTGTCTGAACGCAGGTGGACTGACGATACCCCTCCACCCTGCGAGTGTGTGTTTGCGTGTGTTTGTCTTTAAGTGTGTCCCTGCAAAGCTCTTGTGCTAATGGTGCTCGTGTGGTGAGCCAAAGCAGTCCTCCTTGTAAAGCTGTTAAGCTTTTACCATCTCTGGTTTTAAACCTTCACTCTCAAACAAGAAAAGTTTGACATCGAAGAGGCGTTTTAAGCAATTAGTGAGAAAGCAAGTCGATGGTTTTGAGATGGGACTGTGAAAAAGAGTGTGTGGATTCTAGGGGGGGTCGTCTGCGCCGAGTTGACAAACTCTGTCTCACTTGGGAGTGAGAGGTGTCTGAGAAGATGGGAACTGCTGATAACATCTGTGTGTGTGTGTGTGTATGTGTGCATGTGCATCAAGATGCCACGTCTGACAAACATGAAGAAATAACAATGCGGTGCTGTCAGCGGGTCTTGTCCCTGGCAGGGGGTTGGAAGCAAGCACGAAGTGTGATTTTCTCAGATGAGCAGAGAACCCGCGATGACGCCTCATATCGATTTGCACACACACACACACGCACTTAAACTTGACATGTTCATGCCTGCACACACACTTGCACGCAAACCCAACACACAGTTCTGGTACTGAATCTGTGCATTTAGTAGCGATGGAAATATTGCCAATTGGGCACAAAATGTAAACAAAATTTTAAAAAATGCAGCAATCCAGAAGTGCTCTTGCACACACACACACACACACGCACACACATACAAACTACTGTTAGCCAGGTGTCGATAGATTTTTTTAAATGCTATCTGTTTTTTACTTGGATGTCATTTCCCCATCCCTGCCTCAATGTGCTTTTCCTCTTGGGACCCCAGCCTCAACTCATCCCCCATCCACACCATACTCCCAGCAGTCCCTGCATTTTCTGGCACCAAAGCAGTCGCACCATAGCATCATCATCACAAGCAGAGGTGTAAAGGGGATGCAGCAATATGTCCAGGAAGAACACATATATCCTTGCTCTCAGTTTTTAGTCTCACAGTCAACAGTTGGCAGTCTGTGCCGCTTGGCCGTCCCCGCTTTGTCCCACAATGAGGTCATTTGACAATGAGAATAAAAGACAAATCCACTGTGAATAGCAAATAGGATCCCAACAACAATGTGATGATAAAATATAATGTGATGTACTCACTGTGGAAAAAAAAAATGTCTCAGTTGCTTTTGTCTTCATTGGTTTCCCTGAAGATTTAACTACACAGTACAAGCAAAAGCATGTCACCACTTTGCAAGTTGGACTACAGTATTTGGCAGAAATACTTAGATCATAAGTAAAACTAAACAACATTTGCCCTCAGGAATGGACCCAACATTCAAAGTTAAATGACTTTTGAAAACACATCTCTGGCCAAGAGCGTTTCCATTCATCTGCTCAAGGGAATCAAAGGAATGATTTCTGTTTTTGTCATGTGATAGTGTTCAGAGATCTGATCTCTTAAAAAATAAATGAATAAATTAGCAAACAAACGAAAAACATCATAATTATATGTTGTAAGCCTTGTATGCGTTTTGAGGTTTAGAAAAGAGTAGAAGGTTGTGCAAACTTGCTGCTGACCTTTTCTTGTCTGTCAGTAGAGGGCGGTCTATCCTCAGTGGTCCAGCTACTGTGTGTATATGTTGAGTTAATTTCCCAGCACAGTGGTTGTTTTCTTGTGCTCTAATTACACCAAAGCACACAAGCTACCTCTTCCCTTTTCTATATCCCATTCCTTTCTTTTTTTTATATCTCTCTGTTTCTCGGTCTCTCAGTTAAATCAGTCAGGATAGGTGATACTTGTGGCACGTGACCTTTGCAGTAATATCTGTGTGTAGCCCTTCCCATCACTGCCTCTTTAAGTTTGGGAAATTTACCCAGAAAACAATACTTAGTCAAACTAAAATTACCCACTAATTCCGGCAGTAATTAAATAACTGCTGGAAAGTTTAAGTGGGCTGAACCTTGACAAGAAAACAAGTACTTTAATTGTTCTGTTACAGAAATCTGATGTTTTGTTTTATTTTTGATGTTTTGAGTGGGTTTTCCTTTTATAAAAAGTAACTAAAATCAGGTTATTCAATGAGCTGATTTAAGCATTGCCTAAAGCTGAGATCCTCAGTGAAAAATGAGTTTTCATCATTATTTTCTAGCATCTGCCATTGTTTTCAATATGGGTTTGAGCTTAACATGTTTGTTACACTTTGTTACTTGATTACAGACATACAGTTGAATGTACGACATTATGTGTGAGTCAGTTTTCCTGTCAGAAAACCCATGAATGTGCTTGCTTTGGCTACCTACAATTAGCCTTTTACTTAAATTTTGCTAGTACTTTGACAGATTCACTGAACCTGATGGGAAATTTAAATGCAGACTGATATGCTCTCCCATTTATTTAGTCCATGATTCATCAAGCAGGATATATTTTGTTTGCTGTGATAACTATTGTACGGTATCTAGTTGTTAAATTTGAAAATAATTTTATAGAAAGCTAGTGCTGACCACAAACTAGTTACTTCTTAATGTTTCATTTTTTATTTTCTATCAATACTTCATTTCAATGTTGTACATTATACCTTTGCAGAAGAGGAACAGATCACAAGTTGACTGAATTTCACTTTAATCTTAGAGAAATTTGCATAATTGCAGAATTTGTGTGTTTAATACTGTGTAACTGATACATGCCTAAAATTTCTGTAGAAAAATTAACAGTCTTTTGCCATTTCACTGTAATTTTAAGTAGCTTTCACTGAAAATGCCCTGTCAGAGATGGGCCAAGCCAGAACAGGACAAGGATTTTGTCCATTGCGTGAATTTCAACAATTATTCAATGAATTGACTAGGAAAATAGCTAATCATCCAAGAACAAATTAATTTATTAAAAAGTGGTTGCCTAGATCCTAAAACTTAGCACAATTAAAATTTAGTCGAAGTGAAAGTTATATTTTCCTCTTTCTTTGATTTCAGGTTTTCAAGTATTCACTCGCGTAATTGTTCCTCTTAGTACATAACTTTTTGTTGTTATGTATTTAGCTGTAAAATACTTAGTTGTATGATGAAAGGCGGTGTTTGTGGGTGTGTGTGTCACATGGTGAATATGTTTACAGCTATCAGGCAGCTAGAGCACCAGCTATTACTTGTTTTATTACACTAATTTGTGTACAAAGGGAGGTT
>JAPZDY010000002.1:15978471-15994582 GCA_029783645.1 Ctenochaetus hawaiiensis
GACTTGTTTGGTTGTGGAGGGCTGACTGTTGATTCCTTTCACTCTTTGTGCTCTTTGTGCCTTTGGCCTCCATGTACCAACCATCTCAGAATCAAGCCAATCACTGGACTTAAAACAGAGCATTTAACTAGAGATGTCTTCTCACAGTATATTTTTTAGTCTGTTTAAAGCGTCTTTCTGTTTTTAACTTTGCTTTTTCCAAGTGATGTCATCGTGGGCATGCACTCTCGAACTGATCGGTGTCAAAGGGTGACAGACCGACTGGCAAATGTCATCTCTGTGCTGTATGTGAGCCTGTGTGTGTGTGTGTGTGTGTGTTTCCTTATTGTGCATCACATTTTATCCCATCTTCTTTTTTTAAACTAGAATGCTTGACCCATGAAGTACGTGTTTCTGTTCCACCCTAAAGAGACAGATATAGCGATACTTGTGGACACTTGTAGGTCACGGCTCTCTATTATCTAGACAAGGACTCTCAGTCACAACCTACTCTCACTCTTTCGTTTCCACTTCTTTATTTATCCCATCTTCCCCTCTTATTTATCCATCACTTCCCCCTCCCCCACCTGACGCACACGCAGACGTCTCAGAGTCCTCCCTAAATCACTCTTTGACAGAAAGAGAGAAAGAAAGGGGGAGAGAGGGAGAGAGAGAGAGAGAGATAAAGGCGGTAGTGAGATAGATAGGGAAAAAGAAAGGGATGAGGGTTCGAGCATACATGGAATGAACCTATCAATCCAGGGTGCCTATTATCCCGTGTGAAATGCCTCTCGCTAGCAGACGCCTAGTTAGTGTGCCTGTTCAAAATTAATAAAACGCCGGCTGAGTCTGGGCTGAGACTGCGACAGGCCTGGTTATTGATTAAGTCATGTCACAGGAATGGAAGGCTCTGCCATTAAAAGTACAAATTATGCAGCACGTTTAGCCATGCCTCTTATTCATACAGGAGACAGGCAAGAGTCACTGGAAGAATGGAAGCCTGCTCCATATTCTTACACAGCCCAATATGCCTCTCTCCCTCTCTCTATTGTGTGTGCCTTTTGTTGTATTTAGGATACTAATAGTGTGAGCCTGTGTGAAAGGACAAGGTTAGACTGCCAGTGTCTGAAAATGGCCTGAGACAAGACAGTCAGAACAAGACAAAGAAGAAGGAGACAAAGAGCGATCGCTTCGTCGTGTACAGCAGGACAAAGAAAGATCATGTTGTCGTATAGAAAACACAGTGAGGGAGAGAGACATAGTTAAACAGACAATGCAAAGATCCTGGAAGCACTTTTTAAGAGTCAGAACTTCTAGAGAAAAAGGAGGCATTTAATCATGTAACAAATTAAATGATATTATTTTGACACGCAGCCAGATGGCACAACTCCTCTCGTCTTTAGTGTGAAGAGTGATGGAGAGAGGGGGTGAAATGGGGAGAGGCTGACGGTGACAGAGGCTAGGAAAGAAGTGAAATTAATTTGTCGGGGCTATGCATGTTTTGAGCCTCCTGTTTAAGGTGCACAGAGTCAGCGCTGTGATGTGTGAGGCTTCAATCAGCAGGCCTCTCGCTTTTCCTTTTTCTCTGTCACATGGCTCTGTTGGGGGAAACACAGGTAGAGTTCCCCTTTTAACTGTTGTATGTTAAGGTGGAGGAGGTGTTGAGTGTGGGGGGCAGAGAGAGATAGATAGGAGGGAAATGAGAAGATAGATAGGGACTGTCAATAATTTATGGCGGGTGCCTTGTGTCAGAAAGGGCCAAAAGATCTCTACGCCGGGATCCTCAGGCCGCTGTAATGCTTGGAGCACAGGCTCTTGTTAACACAAAAATGCACAATCTACACACACACACATACACACACAACACACAACACAATCATGTGCAGACATAGACAACCGAAGGCATATGTAAATGGGCTTTTGCACATGCACGCACACAATCACAGCTGTAGAGACACAGTTGAAGACATGCACGCCACAAAAAAACAGCCTCACTTCATTCAACTGGCAGGTCATTAATTTCATGATGCAAAACCAGGACACTAAAGATGAAAATGGAGAGAGAAAAAAAATATGTTGTGTTTAACCGTGTGTGTCCTGATCCATCCAGGGAGCATCCGCCAAGCCCCTTAAGAAACCTGCATTAATGCATTCTTAAGTCTTTTTGTTGTTGTGGTTGTTATTGTTGTTGTTTCCAAAGCAGCGAAACCGTTGCAACGACCTTTTTAGATCTCAGATGTAAGACAGAGAGAGATCTCTGAGTGGCAGCCTCTTTGTTGTATGATTTATTACGGATCAAAAGTCAGAACTGAGGCCTCTGTCTTCTGTGACTCTCAGGTGGACAAATGCTGTCATTTTTCTGTCAGAAAGACTTTTTTCTGCGAGCTGTGACACATCTGTGTATCAGGGCACCTGAAACAATCGTTGAAAGGATCCTAATCCCTGCTGGGCACGAAGAGTCAAGTCAATTGCAACACGATACTCCCTAATTTTTTAGCTCCTTGTGAGTACAGATACAATGAAGGAGGTAGGCAGGCAGAAAGGAGGGATAACAGAGGAACCTGAGTCCAATTAATCTGTTAATTGGGACTATTATAGAACAGATGCCAGCAAATAAATGGAAAAATCTCCTTTGCCTGTCTGTCTCTTTGTTTATTTCTACTTTCCCCTCTCCTCCTTCTAAAGTACCTCTTAGCAATCAGTGCCTGTTTTCCCTTTTCCTCTTGGCTAAAGAGCCGGCCATAAATGGCACAGTGCACGGCAAGCAGACTGCCCCCTTGGCACAGCATGCTGGAGGAGCAGAGGGCTTTAAGATGGTACAGAGCAGTAAAAATTGTTAGCTGAATAAAGAGGCACTGCAGGGAGGGATAGAACGGCTTTATGGCCCTCTGCACACAACCGGGTGTTTAACTTATTGCGGCTCAAATGGCAAACTATGAAACGTCTTGTGATTAACGTCCCAGAGTTATTTTTTGCACAGTCTTTTCTTCACATGCGTCACTGTGCGTGTATGTACAGTACGATTCTCGTGACTTTAGGCTGAATGCTCTTATAGCCCCCCAGACAAGAGCCGGAGGAGGAGGAGGAGGAGGAGGAGGAGGAGGAGTGTTGGAACGAGGTAGCGACTGAGGGGTAGAGAAGAGGGGGTGGAGGGTGGAGGGTGTGAGAGCTGAATCAGCGGGAAGCTTCGCTAATCGCTGCAGCTCATCTGTTAATGGAGTTAATGAAGAATGGGAGCAAACCAAATGCGCTGAGATGAAAGAAGTTCCACCACACTGCATGGGCTGCTGCTCTGTGTGTGTGTGTGTGTCTCCTCCACACAGTCGCACACACACCGGCTTTCTCTTCTCTCAAATGTACCCCTTGCTATCCCACTCGGTTTCCCACATTTTCAGCACCTATTGACACAAACTACTGTGTTTTTGCACCCCCTCACACCAATAAGCACATTCTGCTACTTTCACACTCGCCCTTCCACACTTTCACTGTCACATACGCACGCAGGCACGTTTCCACGCCTGTCGTCTTTCCATATGCTTCTTTATTTCGCCTCATAAAGTGCGCAAGCCCCTCTTTAGCCCCTCTGCTTTCCCCCGCGGGATGAGATACACTGCGATACCACAGTGTTTGTGCGGGAGGTGAAGAGATATTCAGCAACGCCATGCAGACCTCTCACCCAGCTGATAAAGCTGATGGGTTGACAGGTCCCCATGGAGACACACACACACACACACACACACACACAGAGCCACTGCTCACTTGTTACAGGCTCAGTAGCACTTATTAGCAATCTATCAAACCCTTGTTATTGACACAGCAGTTATCACTCAATCAAGATACAATTTTGGAACTCACTCCCATCAATCAAATATTCGATGCATGATTCAGATGTTGCCAAAGAGCCCTTAAGCATGATTGTTTATAATGTGCACTAAAAAAGTTGTGTATTGGCTAATTTGACATAGAAATTGTGTAATGTATGCATTGAAAACACGACTGAACCATAATTTCGACAAAAGATTTCTCTTGGAAAAAAAAAAGGATAAAGATGGCTGTGCTTTAGGCCAAATTGAATTACCCCTTTTCTGAATTGCTGTACAGGCAACCAGTCTGGCTGATGCCCCAGAATGCAGATAAATTAAATTAAGTATAGGTTTTGATGACATATATGTAGTGATTCTTAATTTGAGGTGGAAATCTTTCATGTAGATTTACGTAAACTGTTTTTCAGTGGAATTAGGAAACTTCTAAGTGGCACTGTGACACCTAGTGTGTGCCAGATTCTGGATTCTGGATTCTGGAATCTTGAAGTGTTCTAGTTTGCACGTTACATGACTGTCGGCGAATTAGTTTCACACAGAGTTCTATTTTTACAAAAGAAAAAAGAAAAGAAAGGGATTGTACAGAGGGGTCATAGTTGTAGGGTTATTGCGATCTCCTTGTTATAAGAGTGTGTCTTCATTACAACGTTTGACCACCAGAGAGCGCTGACAGGTAGAATTTTCAATTACCAAATATTAAAATTGGTTTGTATCTTGGTCGCAATTAATCTACAGGAACTGTGTCAAGATTGTTTGTTTATGTAATGTTTTTACGCATGTAAAAAATAATAATATAACTTATAATTGTTTACGTAAGTATCCTCTTTAAAATTCTATTATTGATCAGAGTATATTTGAAGCTGAAAAACTGAAGATATGCTTAGTCATATTAGACTTTTTTTTAACAATGATGCTAATAGAGTTTGTAGGTATTGCTTAAATAGGGTTTATTTCATAATTGTGATCAAGACGTTTAGTGAGTGGGACATTTTGCAGTTGAGACATAAAATACTCTTTGGTAGAGGAATTATTGTATATGATAGTGCCATTGTTTTCTAAAGTACAGCAATTCTAACTTTGTTATTTTTATACAGTAATGTTGTACTAATCAGCTGATAAGCACATTAGTACCAATACATCTTTGAAAAAAGCTAATAGCGGTTGATAATATTAGCTGGCCAGTGTTTGGTTTGGATGCTGCAAGAAACCATACAGAGACAGCACGACAAACTGTCTTAGAGTGAAAGGGCTCCACTAAATCTGCATATGCACAAGGCAGTTACCACATGCTGTCAGTGTAAATCAATGTATTCATGTTCACAGACAAAGCATTTAAATATTACTTTGTTGTGTGCATGACAGAAATACAAACATGGTTAGCTTAATGAGCTTGTAGTGAAAGATTCTTAAAATCTTGCACACACAGGCGTGCGCACGCACACAAGCCACACACTGACACACAGTCTGCTGGTTAATCAGCTGTGTAAAGTACCATATCTATCTTTCAAATTCCCCCCATTAGGGCAGACGCTGGCTTGATTAGGCCCTTAATCTCCTGAGATTGAGACATTAAAGCACGGGAGTGATGTATACACACATGCTCACATAGTGTCACACCTACCCAAAGAAAAATCCTCTTCTACAGCGATGCCATATTTGTTGAAAAACAGCCCTAACATACTCTCTGTGTATTATCACAGGTTTTTTTTATTGCTTGTTTTTGTTATACCGTCTCATGTATCATCTTTTGGCCTCTATAGTAAACTAGATGTTGTAGTACAGATGTGTTTCCCACAATTCCCACTTATGTAAGTGCCACTAAGTAGGAGCTGGAGCTCTGGGCAGCAGAGGAAGCTAGGGATGGGCTTTCCTGTATTCTCCATACACACTCACGTACACATTCAAAAAATGGCCTGTGTTGGAAGTGGAACTTCATTTCTATTATATGTTGAACTTTACAGACCTACTTCCTGTCCTGCCTGTTTTCATTTTTTATCCCCTGAATTTCTAAAACTAGTTTCTTTTAAATCTGTCCCCTCGGAAGACTCACAAAATCAGGGAGATTTCAGATTATATCTAAACCGTGCTCCTCTTCGTCTTTTTCAAAAAAGAGCCACATCTTTGTGGAGCAGCAAAGTTTGGCTAGAAAGAGCACAGAGCAGGAGGGGCAGGTGTATCATACAGCAGAGCAAAGATGTCTTGAGTTCTGGGCCATTTACTCCAAGGACAATAACCCCCATCTTGTTTAACAACTCACCCGGCAGGGACTATTACACTCATTTTAATTGGCTCCCACTTTAATTGCCCAGGTGGAAGGAGGGGGTCGCCTTTCTTTTTCTTATCCTCTTAAAGTTAACCCTGCCAAAATGAGTTTAAGGCAAAGCTGTGTGGGGGTGGGACGTGTTCAAAAACTATTAAAATGATCTCAGTGATGACACAAACTTACAACCATTTCTACTTTATTCCCCCTCTACTCATTCTCTTACTAGAATGTAACAGTAAAAATATGCACAGAGGTAAAACCTGGTCTGAAGGGGAGTCGGGAAGCAGCAGGGGAAGTTGAGCAGTCCTGTTCGATGTTAAACCACTACACATTATGGCCTGAAACAATTACCCTCCTGCTATTAATGCATCGCTACCAATAGCCTCCACACTGTCCTGAACAGCTGGTGGAGAGAGGGAAACTGAGATGGAGATGGGACTGTGTGTTGGTTAATGACAGGGAAAGGGACAGCTCTTGGTTGTTTAGAGGTGGGGGAGGAAAAAACAGCGTACTGTTAGGTATTTCCAATAGAGACAAATGGAAAATGAGGGGTATAGTGGAGAAAAGGTGAAGGAAACTGGGGAGAGTGATTGTTCTTTGGCTTTACTCTCATGTAGCTCTGTTAGTGATTCACTAAAGGAACAGCGATGGTACCAACAAACAGTATTAAATGCTTTTCATTACAGCTGTCAAGGATCAACCTTTTGCCTTCATTAGGTCTTGTCTGCCCTCTCTATTCATTTTTTTAACACCTCTCTCTGTCTTTAACATTTTGCTTTTTTGATTTGGAGTCCTTTTGGTTTACAGAGGAAAACAATTTCTGCTGCTGTCTGTCCCAAAGCATCTTATTCTTGCACTCTGTCTTCTTTTTCTGTATTTCTACTTCTTCTTCTTTTCTATCTTTTACTCACTTCCATTCTTTGTCTATCTGTGTAATTATGCATGTGTGTGCATGCGCCACTGAATTTTGTGTCTGACGAGGGCAGGAAAGCGTGTCCTGTCCCTCACCTGCTGGCTCCTTAGCCATTTGAATATCTGACAGGGTGAGGAGGGGTGAGGAGGGGTGAGGGCATCAGAGATCAGGAGGATTCAGAGGGCCTCACATCCGAGTGCAGGGATTCCCCCGGCCTTCCTTGACAATAGGAAAGGAAGGAAGGAGTGTGCAGGCAGCAGGAGTGGGCCAAGCGGTAACAAGAGACAGGACAGAGTTACGTGGGAGACCTGTGTGGGACAGTGGGGGGGGGGGGGGGTGCAAATGAGAAGAGGCAGAGGAGCAGCTTGGCTAATAAGGCCTCCAAAATGCAACGTGTGCGCACTGTGGATATTGTAACACTTGCCACCAACACACACAGTCCTGGCACATGGTCTCTATGGACATGAATACATAGAAGCAAACAAAGTACATGGTGTACTCTTTTAAAAGCGACGGCTAAGAACAGGAAATTCATGAAATGGCTTTTACTTTCTAACCTCTTGAAAAGGAAAAGAAAAAAGGAAATAAAGGAAGGAAAGGGACAAAGATAAAGAGTTCTTATCTAAATTGTCTTGGCCCTGACCCTTTCGTCTCATGACTGTAGATACTAAATCACTACTGTATCATGACCTCTGACCCCCTGCTATCTGACCTTCAGACCTGCCTGGCAGCCTGTATCAGCCTCATTTGGTAAACGGTCCTGGAAAATCCTGCAGAACGTGTTATTGTGTCATTTGATTATACAGCAGGGACTCTGACCACATTCTTGCTCAAAGCAAATTACAATACAATACATGTTAACAGTAAAAGTCAACATCGCCTGTCATGGCAGTCGGATAATGAAGTGGTGCAAGAGATGACGAAATAATACATGAACTTGTGTGTGTGTTTATTTCATTGTGAAAGACCTTTACAGGATGGGGGCATCAAGAGCTTCCCTGCAGCTGGATCCTGTCTACAGTGCTTTGCAGAATTATTCTTCCCGCATGACCTTTGGCACATTTTGTTGTTATTTCATTATGCATTTCAGGAGTTTTGTGCAAAACAACCTTGAATCAATCAAACAAACAAACAAACAAATTAAAAAAATAAACAAAGTGCAATAAATATTACTCAGTGCATCCGCTAAATTGCAGAGTGGTATAACTTTGTTCAAGAATCAAAGTGGCGACTATGAGAACATGAGGTTTGTTTGAGTTTGAATCTCAAAGTCTGAATGATTTATTATACTAACATCTATATTAACCTCATAACTATGTTTCTAGGACTTAGGTTAGAGGATCAGAGCCACTTTGTATGGTAAATTCAACCAACAGCTGCTTATTAGTGTAACTTTGTTTGAAGATTGCAAACAAGGAAAAGGGCTGTCCTGGCTCTGACCAAAATCAAGCTAAAACATTTCACTGATTATTTATTAGCTGTTTGACAACCATGTTAATCTATAAATCACTGTGACAGTTATGTGCTGATTAAAGCCGGTCATAGTCTAAAATGTAATGTTTCTCTGCTTCTCTTGGTCAGAATAATTGTTGATCATTATTTTTTAATACACCATCTTTGGCTTTGGAAAATTATGGCAGGCAACTTTCACTTTTTTGCACACTTTATAGACAAAACAATTGATGCACTGAGAAAATCATCTCCAGATGAATTGATAATGAAAATATTGTTATTGTAAGTTGCAGCATTAATGATTTCTACTTTTTTCATCATGTTACCTTACATTACTCAGTTTTTTATACTGAAATAGTAAAAAGTAGTTAAGTATATTTGAATGACAAAAAAGCTATGAATAAAGGTTGAGCATCCAGAAAAGATTTTCTAGGGACTTTTGTGTGGTTAAGGTGTTGTGTATGCAAAAGTCTGTTGAAAGAAACATAATCCAGATGTTTTTTCATTGACTTAGTGTGAGTAAGTATTTTGTGATTACTGGGAGAGAGCAGTTTTGATAAGATTGCTGCTACTGGCCAATAGGTGGACACTGCGTGCCGTCGACATCTGGCTTCAGCCTGCAGGACAGCACATAAACTACTGACCAACCTGGACTTGTCTGCTGTGCAAGACAGATTTACACAGTGTTAGTATAACCCTGCTATGCCTCACACACTGAGGCCTTGACAAGAAAGTAGGAGAGAGAGAGAGAGAGAGAGGGAGAGAGAGTGAAAGAGCGAGAGCAAGACAGAGACAAAGATGTGCGCCGACACACAAACACACACGCAGACAAGGAGGCAGACACCCTGACTTACAACCCAGTCCCTTTCCTTCTCTCCACTGTAGGAAGGCTGTTATTATGAAGACCTTCAATCCTTTCCTTCTTTGTCCCTTCTCTCACTGCAGCCCTGTAACTCACACTGATGTCAAAACAAACACACAGATAAACGGGCAAAAGAAAACACACACACACACACACACACACAAGGATCAACAGAGACAGAGACATATGATATCCCCCTCCCCTCCACCATCCTCCTCTCAAAGTCTGGCGTCCCCCACATTGCCACCAATATTTCTCATGAGCTCTCGGCCACCAGCCCTTCATGAATTTTTATTAAACAAAACTCTAAGCAGATTGATTTCACATCGGCTGCTTTATTGCATTTTTATTTAATTCTTTCTCTCTCTCAGATGCTCACTTGCTCCTCCTTGTCCCTACCTCGGTTTCGCTGCTCCATCCTTTCACCTCGTCTTTCCTTTCTGATGCTCATTCTACTTCCTCTCTGCATTTCCTGCCAGTTTTATCCACTATCTCTCTTTTTTACACTGTCCTCCCCTCTTTTCCATTCTCTCTCCGGTGCCTTTCATTCTCTCCATTTCCTCAAGCCTCATTTTCCTGCCACTCCTGATTTATGTTCCTGGATTTGTGGCCCTGAGGAGGGCTGTTGTTGGTGGGCTGATGAGCTTTGTTTTGACTTTGTGAGTGCGCCTGGCTGTGTCTGTGTGAGCGCACATTCATATGTGTGGTTGTGTGTGAGTCTCTTAGAATACATTTAATATGTATTTCAGCTATTGGTTGTAGCTTTTAATTCACTGAGTTACCATTCTCTTCTCCTCCCTTCTCCTTCTTATTTTGGTGTGCTCCCTCTTCCTGTATGGTGATGTTTTGTGTGGCATCAATTTGATTCTTGCTTGAGTCATTGAGTCATATTCAGTGTATTGTATCTTGCCACAGCATGTACAGTTACAAAAACACCTTCCACCACCTTAGCAGTTAAGTGTCATAGGCCCTTACAAGTGGCTTTAACAGCTTCAGTGTGTCTATCATAGGATCTCTTAGCTTTCTGCTAAAGGGATGGGTCACTATTCTTTCAAAAATAATCTCTCATTTAATGTTTTGAAGGAGGTGATGAAGAGTGTTGTCTTAAGCCTCAGTCTGAAATCTCTCAAAGGTGTACAGCTGGGTTGTTTAGAGGATTCCTATATTATTTATTCTCATCAAAATGTTTAAAGGATTATGTCAACATTAACACATGACATACCTTGTGTCTGTAGGCAACATCTGAAAGTAAGCCCAGTAGCCTGTTAAATAAGTTTGGCAGAGGGACTAGATACCAGATGAAACCACTACCCTGGCTGTTCTAAAAGTGATAAAATCCACCTATAAGCAGCCTTAAGGCTAGCTAAGATGTAGCTTGTTTGTTTCATCCCCACAAAAAGGGTTATATGGAAAAATGCTCTTTTCCTGGAAGGAAGTTAATGATGCTGGCCAGAAAAATTGGTGTAGCACAAACTGCTGTGAAACTGAAACTTGGGGCCCCGATACACCAAGCTGATAGTTAGTGATAATCACGCGAGTTTTGAGGCATGTTGCACACCCTTAGAACTAGTCTGACCTTGTCTGTGGATATTAATTAAAAATGTTAAACTCTTCCTTTAAGAGACCTTTAAGTGTTTGTTACTTTGCTAATTTACTCAGGTTTTTATTTGATTTCTCATCCATCCTACAGCATTTATGGGTGTTTGGTGTAAAAAACCCTTTGAATGTGTGTTTCTGCACATTTCCTGTTTTTAAGCTAACAATGACAAGTCATTCAGAATATGAGTAATATGTTACAAATGTTTCTTTTCTCCTCACTGGGGCAGTTTAGATTAGTGATGCTCAACTGTAAGATTGACAGCTTTTGCTATGCACACGCTATCCTGTGCTGTGCTGTGCTGTGCCGTGCGTATGTGTATGTGTGTGTGTATGTGTGTGTACAGTAGTAAGCAGTGGTTGTTCCCAATACAGCCAGAAGTGATGAGGCAGAGTAAGTCTCCTGCTGGGTGTAATGAGGTTCCCTGCAGCTCCACACTGCTTCACCAAGTTGTCCTGTGTCTGTCTGCCCAGCAGGCTTATGTTTGCACAGCACCACGCCTTTCCACTAAACCACATGTGCACAAACACGCATACACACATGTCCAATCTCCCGTTACCTCCCCTCTTTTTTTTTAATGCTTCTTGTATTTGTCTTTCTTTATCCTGCCTTTGTCTCATACGCTTCCTTGGCATCTTCCTTCTTTTCACTCTTCGTGCCTTCTCTCTTCAAAAACTTATCCCTCCTACCCTCTGTCCTCAGCCCCTCCTCCTCCTCCTCCTCTTCCTCCTCCTCCTCCCCTCTCCTCTCTCAGCGGGAGTCCTCTGTAATTGGGCTGTTGTCAACAGCACATTAGCCTGGATTAGCAGCGTAGCGACTTCTGGCTGGCGCTGTTGACCCCTCCAAACACAGGCCAAATAAGGTCATAAATGGCCAAAAAAATGCAGACAGCAGCAGCTCAGCCAGCTCTTGCAGTTTTATATGAGTGAGTGTGTGTGTGTGTACGTGCATCTGGTGTGTGTGTGTGTGTGTGTGTGTGTGTGAATGTGAATGGCAGTATTCTTGTCAAAGAAAAAAGAAAAGATAAAGAGGTTGGTAGAAAAACCTACATAAAACACAACATTTTTATTCTGAGGGATGAGTATTTTATCATTACCCGTTAATAGTCTAGAAATTGTGTGTATGTGCATCTGGTGTGTGACTGACATGAGGGTGTGATAGTTAAGATCTCAGACATTTCGCACATCACACACCTCAGGCTGGCTATGGTGCAAAGATTGATGTATCCACGTCTGCCGACCATGTGTTACGTGTAAAGACCCTGCGGAGTGACAGGTTATCTCTCTGCACCCCTCCCACCCCAACCCACCCCCACCACTCAGTCTGCACCTGCACATGTGTGTGTTTGGTCTGTCCCATCACAGTGTTCAAGTAAGGGGGGGCAGGTAAGCGGGAGCGTTGCTGTAACGTACTGTAACCGAAGTGTTGAATGTCTAATAGATCAGACGAGACAGCCCCGAGGTGACTGTCTGTCACGCAGTCGCTCTCTCAATCGCTCACGCTGCGAGGCCTTATCTCTGTTGTGTCCGCGTGTCGGAGCCATCGGTTTCTCTCACTCAGAAGAGTTGTTTCTTCTTAAACTCGTGGCCTTGAACAACAGAGCTGGTTTGGACTAACTATCCATGACGTACAGGCAGGGAACTCTAAATGTTTTAATAAGAGACCCAGAGTTAAGGTCTTGGCTGTGGTTGTTTGTGTGAATGGAAAAGAATGTAGTTTTTTTTTTTTAATCTTCTGTTGGAGTAGAGAAATATCTGCGTTTAAGGACATCTCTAATTTTCTGTCTCAGTTTCATTTCCGTGACGTCTTTTTTCTCCATCTCACTCTCCGTCTCTTAAGGCCTCGCGTTGCTCCAGATGCTCCATCCTGTCCTTGTCCACCCACCTTTGTTTCTAAAACAGAGCCACTTTTATTGCTGCCTCAAGGCAGACGGAGCTAAGCTTAAGAAACAGACAATCCTCTCGTAAGGATAGGTATGGAAATGAGCCCTCTGTCACAATACTCAACAATATCTCCTGCTCTCCCCCTTATTCTCCTGAAAATGGAGAGGGGGGAGAGGAGAGGAGACGCTGGACGGCATTGTTCTTCCTGCCCAGTTTTGTGAGAAATTAATTAATTATGAATGAGTAAGTGAGTTAAGAAAAGGGGTTTTGGATTCTATTGGTGTTAACATAATTACAATTCTGTCTTTTTTAAATGAAGGGATGGGGGCCATTTCTCGCCCGTCTCAAATGGGTTTTTATCGTCTTCAATTTGGAAAAGAAAAGCTGATAAAAGCCTTTATAATGCTTTAATTTGGCATCGATTTGCATGAATCTCCCTCAGTAATTATCAACTTACCCCTCCCCCCTTTGGATGACAGAAACAGTAGATTCTGATAAGAGAGAGGAAGTGTGTATGTGTGAGTGTCTGTATGTGTAAAGGTGGCGTTGGGGGGGTATCTTCTACTCTCCATCTCCCATTTTTCTATTTCCATATCTCATCCCTCTGTCTTTCATTGGGAGAGGCGTGGAGCGAGTGATGGCAGTGGCAGGGGAGAGGGAACAGAAAAATCCTAAATCAAAGCACTCAATTATAGGGCTGCAGTAATTATGGGAGCCCTTGAATTGAAGTGCTCTCGGAGGAGAGATGGATAGATATATGGATGATGCATGAGGAGCGGGACATATAGGTAAATAAATGAATATGCCACACAGAAATACAATGTAGCCTCTGGGCCGGGGATGACATAAATACACGTATTAATCGATAGGTCGCAAACCATCCCAATGCAATTAAAAGGGTATTGAGTGGGCCACACTTGGGCTTGGGAGTGGGCTTTGGCAGGCTGTGGTGGGTCAGGGCCTTGACCTGTGGGAGGGTTAATGCCCCCCTGGTCCTCACTAGCCTCTGGCCTGTGTATGCTGAAATGCTGAGGGTCAGTCCATAAAGGGACTCCAGTCTCCATGGGGCTCTTTACTGGTCAATAAGACTGAATGAGTTCTATCAGCTACCACTGTGAAACAGCTCCACTGCTGATAATACACCTAACACTGCCTGGAGAGCCATGCACGGAATATAATTTGCTTTTCTCAGGTGTTTACCTTTGCTGGTTTTAATGTATATTTTACAGATAAATGCTGTGTTCATGCCCCTTTGCTCTTTGTCTGTTATCACTATTTGAAATAAAAAAAAAATTGTAATGTTTTCTTGTGGTTGTCTCTTGTTCTGATGTACATACCTATTACCAGGTATATATGTCTCTCTGGATAAAGATAAGAGCACACACTTGGGTGTTTGGTGTCTAAATGTGTATGTATGTGTGTGTGTGTGTGTGTGTGTGTGTGTGTATGTGTGCCAGCTTGCCATTGACTGGCTCCATATCCATCGTCATATTAGCACATTCAGGAAGTTTGTCATGGGCCCTCTGCTGTGCCAGAGCTCATTTGGTTTCTGTATGAAATTTATCACAGATGTTCCTCTTTCCCTAACCAGGTCTGGCTGCCAGAGACTACAAAACGAAGACTCGTCTCCACACACAGATAAAAACCGAAAAGCAGAAACTAACAGACTGCAGTCCGAAACTAACAGACTGCAGTCCCCTGTTTGCAAGGATAACACACCATTAGAAAGACATTTAGATCAAAATCAGAGTACTGTACATATAGTAGATGAAAGTTAAAACAGATCTTGTGCTGAGGAAGTATTAACAGTGAAGTGTTGTTCTTTATGAATTATGTATTAAGAGATCTTCCTTGTTTAATTTGTATGTGTGAGATTGTCAGTGGGTGCTTTTGAGCATCTGTAAATGCTTGTCCTAGCATGTCCATCTCATCATTTGTGTATAGTACACTGTGTGTGTTAAAGTCAGTGCTAAATGGATAGATGGATGGGACACCGCTGTACCTACGGCACAGTCTTTGGGCCCATGTTTGTGATTAATGTGCTCCTGTCTGGGCTGACAGTGTCAGAGCGAGTGATGCGTTGGGACGAGCGCCACACCAGCCTGCTGATTTACTAGCTTCCATTTCCACTGGTGTAAAGTCAATCTCTGTGGAAGGTCAGCGCCCCCCACATGCACATTAGCGTCTTTTAATCCCCATCCGTCAGGGCAGGCCATCGCCATGCTGGAGGGTGCTGAAATTACACGGAAAAGACTTTCTGGAAAGTGGAGACATGTGGGATACACAGCTCTTCTTTGTATGATTCCTTTACCCTCATTACATTCTCAGTTCATTGTAACATACTGTACATACTGTCCTCATTTAGTTCAGACAGCAGCACCACAGCACTGTTACTCATTCCGCACTCATAATTTTATCTAATGTATTCATTATATACAGTGGAGAAGGAGACAGAAATGAGGGCAAGACAGAAAGATTCAGGGAGCAGAACAGGCCTCTGGTCAGACTATTACTATGATGTTGCAATTAAAGGCATCGTAACTTTTAAGTCACACACTGAGCACTGAAGCTGACATCTGTAGTTTCTTTCTTCAGCAAGAAGTTACTATTGTTATATCCCAACCAGGGTTGTAACTAAGTATTATTTTCATTGTTGATTAATTTGGTGATAAATGGGTTAAGCATTTGGTTCATTTTTTCTCAGAGCCTAAAGAGATGTCTTCAGATTGCTTTTTTAGTCCAGCTAACTGCCCCAAAACCTTTACAGTCTTCATTTATTATGCAAATGACAAGAAAAAGCAGCACGCACTTACATTTTAAAAAGTTAGAACCAGAAGAAGCACAATGTTTTTGTTTAAAAAAAAATTTAATGGATTAATCATTTAGCAAAATAGTTGCCAGTAAATTTTCTTTGGGTCAGCTTATCCATTAATCGACTTATATTTGCATCTCTAATGCAAACGCTGGCAGATTCTTGTAGAAAATCTGACGTTCATAAGGATGAGTCTCTACAAAATTCCCAAGATGTGCTGCTTGGCTTATTTTTTGGTTTGATTATTAAAAAAATATAAGCTTGTAAATGCTGTGTTTTCATTTCACATGCACTGTTTTGAATGGACCTGGACTGCAATTGCATCATCAGCCATGACAGGTGTGAACTGATGAGCCATTGACCTGATTGAGCCATTTAATGTTCACCATATCTGCCATGTCTATTACAATACAGTGGTCCCACGTTTATCGCGGGGGTTACGTTCTAACCCACAATAGGCGAAATCCGCAAAGTAGTCAGCTTTATTTTTTACAATTATTATATATGTTTTAAGGCTGTAAAACCCCTC
>JAPZDY010000002.1:16021196-16052105 GCA_029783645.1 Ctenochaetus hawaiiensis
TTTTTATTTTCTCATTTTTGTATTGATCCCATCAAAAAAAGAACCATCATTCAGCAAGTCTTTTTTGGTCTATTTGTGAAAATAAATACTTTTGACATGGGATTCTTTTGTTGTTTGTCATTTTATCTTATACTTACCAGTGCCTTACAGCATCCTTGGGGATATATGTGGTCTTTTAAAATTTTGAAAATACTTTAAAAGGTAACTTTTATAGAATTTGCTTCTTTTTTTATAATGTAAGATTTATGTACACATCAACAAATGTAAACCGTAGAGTTGTATGTAATCGAATCGCATCGTCCCTACACTGTATGGAATTGCATCGAATCGTTCTGTTTTTAAATATATCGTTTTTGAATCGAATCGTTACCTGTGTATCTAGATGTGTATCGAATCGTCTATCTTAAAGAGATGTGCAACCCTAGAAATTATAGTTTGACACCAACTTTAAAATAAAGCAGAACATGTTTTTTTCTTTAAATTGACTATTTATTACCAAAGCATTTTTAAGTTATACAGTAGAGATGGAATATTATAAATATGCTGCATTGCATGTTGAGCTTAAACCAAAAATTGCCAGTAGGGTTTACTTTTGCTATTGGTGGAAAAATTTAGCCTGGAGCCCTGGCTGATGACAAATGGAGAATGAAATTTCTTCAAGGTCCAGTTTCTTTAGAAAAAAAATATTAAAAATGTGTTCAGAGCAGTGTGAAACTTGAGCTCTTTTGTTCATAGGGACAATTTTCCACATATCTATCTCATTTTTTGAGATCTTGGTTCTGCCTAATTTTTTAAATTCACCATTGTAACATTAGATAGAAAATAAAGAAACACATAATAAGTCCCTCTTAAACAGGAGAGATAACAATAGGCCTGTTTTTGGCCATGTCAATACTGTAGATTTGTTCAGTGGTCCTGCACTAGCTGACCTTACCTCCCACCATGCACCTCTCACCACGCAGCACTTGCAGAATAAATAACATTCACAGCCAAGTGTAAAAAACTCTGGGCTTCACCCAAACTGTGGCCTTGCTCAACCAGCTGTGGGAGATCAGGGCATCAGGGTGTGGGGTGGTAAGTGTTTGCATGTGTGGTTGCTGGTGTGTATGAGGGATGGCTGCTTGTGTATGTGGGTGTGTGAAAGCAATGGATATAATTGTTTCTTCATGTATATAAAGGTGTGTGTGTGGCTGAATTTTGAAATGGGAACTGTTGAGGCTGAATGACCCCAGTGGTATTTATGTGTTTTATTATGATGAAGGCAGTGATGTGAAATCCCCTGACCCAGAGTGTTGTGTTTGTTACTGTAGGTTACATTTGCCTGTGTATTGTCAATGAGGCTTGGTGCTACTGGGTACACTTTTCCTGAAATAAATTTCTTTACTTTTCGCTTTCATGTGTGTATTTTAGCTGCACTTGTGGCTTTAGGAATGGCATTGTTGGTGGTTTGACCACTTTGGTTCAGGCTAAAATGTTTCAACAACTGTCAGATTGATTGAGATGAATTTTTGCACATAAACTCAAGGTCACTGGAGGTGGAAGCCCATACAGTAACACAATGCAGCTAGGCATTTATACTTTGCTATTTTAGCCTGGGCTCATTATTTATCCTGATTTTAAGGCCAGCAACCCATCGTCATCTCATTTCCTCTGTTCCAGGTGAAGTGTCAATATGCTTTAATGAGTTAGGGCCACAACACAACAACACCCTCTAATGTGTCAGTAGGACCCCGTTTTTGCCTGAGAAAACAATATCATGCCCACAATAATAACAGGCCTTGTGCAGTCTGATAAATTTTGCATGCATTTAAAGCAGTCATAATTTTGTTTTTAAGAAAACTCACTCATAGGTATAGCATAAACTTTCCATGACCACTTTACTTTGTTGTTAATATCTTGAGTTGAGCAGATGGTAAACTTGGGGCTTTGTGCTTCTATATGCATTACTTCTCCTTGGCAAACTGTCTGCTTCACCCTCAGGCTTGAATGGAGCCTCCCTGGGGAGAGTCGCAATACCATCGGGCCTACTTATACTTCTGAATATGCTGCTGGGTCCACTGTTCGATTGTATTAGTATAATGACCAACACTGTATACAAGTGTTAAATGATGTTTTCCCTGCATTACAATAATGCTTATTCCGTGCACGAGTGCAAGACAAAGTTTATTATGTCTCCTGCAGATCGATAGAAACTTAGGTTTATAAATACATATTAGCATAGTGAATAACAATTAAGAGGACGAGTAGATCGATATCAGTCACCAAAATAAGTTGGCTTCAGACAAAGCTTCTCTGGGGATTTCCAGCCAGCTTAGCCTCTGACTCACTACTGGGAGCAACAACAGTTACCCAGGGGAGAGCAGGCTGAGTAAGGGATGGGATTGTGAGGAGGAGGAATTAACAGTTTGAAATTTTTGACAGAGTGGTACATGGAGGAGCTGGAACAAGGGAAGACTATGAAGGCATTTGGAGGGAGGCTGATGGTAGAATAAAGGAATGGATGATGGAGAAAAGCAAGGATGTAAAGGATTAGCAAGGATGATAAAAAAAAACGCAGAGGAGAAGTGAGGAGATAGAATTAGAAAGGATAAGAAAGACAAGATTTGAAAGAAAGGAAAAACGGGAGCCTTAGATGATGGAAAGGATTGGACAAGAAAAAGAGGAGCACGCTTGGAGAGAGGGTGCTCCGCGGGGAAGTGGGGTGCTAATTCAGAGAATGGATGTGAATAGCAGCCAAGGCATTTTTGTATTAACATAATTAACAGATGGTGTTAGTGATTAGGTTACATGCGATTCAGGAAGCCATGGTTGTTAGCTGAGTGTTAAGGCTGCACATTCTGTCAGCTGGAAAAAAGATCGGAAAAGAACAATGTCAGTGGAGGGAATTAAATCAACAACACCTACACACATCTAAACACATAACTGTGGGGGGAAGTGGGGCACGCCCGCACGCTCACATTCGCACAGATGCCTGTGCATAAGTGTGTGCGCACAAGCACCCGCACACAACGACGTATGGCACACAAACACACTCATGCATGGATACACACACTCTTTACACACACATAATGAGCAGAAAGTCCAATTGCAGACTTAAAATGCATTGTTTCTGGGTTTTTTTAGTGTACCGGTGAGAGACATAAAGGCATTTTATGAGCCATGGCCCACTTTCAAAGCTTTGTCTGCTATAAACGCAGCTTTGATATGAGAATAGTGACATGCTGCTGGGAGAAGACTCTTTGTGACTCAGTAAAATATAAAAATAGTCCTGTTGGCTGGCTAATGTGAACATGGCGATGCCTTTTGTTCTGCATGCTATTGTCTGTAACTATAGGCAGCAATGTGTGTATGTGTGTGTGAGGGAAACAGGGGAGAGATTACACCTGCTGTGTTTATGCATTTGTATCTGTGTATGTTTTGTATTATTGCTTTCGTCTGGCCTATTGAGTTGCTTATACAGCACAGTTCCCACCAGTTGTAGTTTGGTCTTTCACCTGTTTGATATTATTGTATTACTCACATCATGTCTGCTGCCATGTGAATGTGTCTGTCTGTGTTTTTGTCTGTCTGTATCTCTGTCTATCTCATCTGCCAATTGGTTTGTTTTCCCTGTATACTAACAGCAATGAGTTGACTTGTCTGATAAGTCTGTGTACCATGTGAACAGACAGACAGACTATACAGTGGAAAAAATTTGCCTTGGAGCAATAGGTACGTGTGCACATGTGTCAGTTTGTGTGTGTGTGTGTTGTGTGTGTGTGTGTGTGTGTGTGTATTTGCGTGGTGTCTGTGTCTTCAAAGCAATCTGGTTTTAATGATCGTGGGATATTGTCCAGCATGTAATTCAGACAGGCAGGAATGTGTTTGGATGTGTTCTGTGTGTGTGTGTGTGTCTGCTTATGCATGTGTGTGTGTTCTACTTGTGTATGTGTTTGTAGGTGCATTTGTCAATTGGTCTGCATCCAACAGTCTTAAGAGTGTCCTTGTCCAGTGGGGACCAGCATTATTATGACTGGCCCTCTGGTGGTTTGCAAATCAATCACAGGTCCTCAAACTCAGACCAAAACTCTGACAGTGACTACTCGTTTCCTGGAACGATCCGCCCCCTTAAATAACCTCACATGGTTTCAATGACTTCTGCTCTGTCATCAGGCAAGCTGGCGTGTGATGGTACTGGGTGAATCCGTCCGCCCAAGGCTGCTTGGACAATATAAAATGGGTCATTCAGTTTCTTCCTCTCTCTTTCTGGCTCTTTGTTGATGTGTTTGGTATAAACTGGCAGTTCGGAGGCTCATTAGTGGTTGATGGATTGATCCTCGCTGAGGAATTCCTTCAAACCCAAAGCCAACTTCAGGCTTCAGTTCCAGCTCTCTGAGTGTGTCACAGCTTTATCTTGTCTCTTAATCCAGAATCATGATAAACTCATTAATCAGTGATTTGACCTGTTTCCTAAGAAAAGTAATTTATATCTAATTTATTTATTTTATAGCTAATAAATGTTACATAACTTCTTTCAGCAGTTTAGCAACACTATGCTCTGTGTTTAGCCTGTTAGTTTTGATAGCTTTTAAAAAGTTCCCACATTATTATATTTCTTCTTTTTTTTTCTTTCTAATAGCAGCCATGAGAAGTAGGAAAATAATTATTATTGGTATCACTTTAAAAAATATATCTTGCATCCAGAGCTTCAACTCTTTCATATTGCTTTTACAGTCACCTATCAGTAGCTCCGTTCTCATGCCCACATCCAGCCATACACTCTTCTGTGGTTCAACTTAAATCCACAGCAGTCCAGAGTGGGATCAATGCAGCATTAGAGTGATGGCATGCTGTGACTGGGCTCGGGTCATTTTATGGCGTGGACATGGAAATAGAGGATCAATCAGAGCCATGATATCTTATTACTAACGTTAATTCACCCAGAGCCGTATGGATCCGTGCATTAGCCTGGCTGAGTCTTGATTTAGAGCATTGAGAATTGGAATTGAGTGTGGAAAGAACCGTGTGTGTGTGAGTATGTGAGTGTGTGTGTGTGTGCGATAGTGTGCACAGTGTCCAACGTAACATTTAACTGGCCCCTTGTATATTTTCACAGGCCCAGCAGTCAAAAGATTAAAATAGCTTCTTGTCCACAATTTAGTAATTTATGATAACAGTTCAGTGTATATGAATTGAGAACATGACAGCATTCATTTGGAGGCCATGTTAAGTCCCCCCATTCACCCCTAAAAGAAGAAACCTTATATTAAGGCTGCACAATTATGACCAAAATGATTATCCCGATTATTTTGATTAATACCAGTTCCCCATTATTTATCAAGATTGTTCACTGATGTTAGGAACAGAATATTTTCATTGCACTTTCCCATAGTAAAGGACAACTTTCACTTCCTTGTTATGTTGTATTCCTGCTAATGTACAAACCTTTGCATCTCAATAATACTGGTCATAATTGAAAGTTCATTTCCAGGAAGCAAAGAAGAAATAAAATGGCACCGAAAGATTTAACCCCAAGTTAAAACAACAGAGCACTGCTTTCGCTCAACAGGATAGACTGTTTAGCATCACTGTTATGGAGGTCTGATGGAGGCTGGAAAAGAATCAGGATTTAATGAGGTCATGTTAGGCCATGAAGAAGAATGTCTTCTTGGCCTTCATGCTTTTATTGTACAACAGTTCATGGAATTTTTTTTTAGGTGGTTGAACAAGTTCGTTGTGTTGCTTTGTGGCACATACACAAGTCCTGTGCAGTCTTTGCATATGATGTGTTCTTGCTTAATATCACTCACCCTGAATCTGAATTTATAAACCTCCAGCAGCGAACGATCCCGAGCGAAGGGACGATCACTCTGCCTTGTGCTTTAGACATTAGATTTTTGTTTTGCCTGTCTGCTCTCTGTTGTTAATCAGCTAACCTCTCTTGTTCCTGCAGGCTGCACACACGGTGGCATGACCTCAAAAATGTAGCCAAAACATCCTTATTGCCCCCTGGTGGCTGGCTGTCATTTAGAGAATGGCATGATTTGCCGATCATGCAGTTTGAACTTAAATATTAAAGTCAGTCATGTTCATTTATTCGTGGGAAGCTAAAACTGTGATTGTGATTAATGTTCAATTCATTTCGTAGGGCTACCCTTTATTGCGATGTGATCCCTTTGGCCAAGTCTGGACCAAACAATCGGATTTTGATCCCGATGAATAGAGTCGGTTGTCTTTTTCTTCTCATATGTATTTGGAAAACTGGATGCAAGAAAATGAGCTGTGTTTGGATGTGAGGAGAGGAGATGATCAAACTTCTAATGAATGTGGATAAACTCCTGGTGCCAGTTCCATCATGTGTTAAATTCCTAATATGTCACTGTCATACATTCAACAATATAATCGTTCTCGTTCTGTTGCAGTTATTGAGCAAAGTGACAGAGTAATTGTTACCAGATGGTGGTAACTACATATGAAGTAGCCTACTGTATTAGAACCATGCAAGTCACAGAATTTTTTACCGCATGTTCCTCAAAAGTTTCACAATAATATCTTGTCCACTGAAACACTAGAAGGCTTTTAATTTGAAAGAAACAGGATCTTGTGACTTTGGGAGATTAGCCTAGCCTGCTACAGTTTGAAGCGAAAGGAAAATGCACGGAAAATGTAGCAATGAAGACAGTAATGATTGCGAGTGACAGCACATCTTTTCAAACAGACGAAGACGTTAATTGGCTGAATTCAAACAACTCTTGAGTATTAAAACCAAGAGTTTGTGCACCTGGTAGTGATACCATATTAATATTAGTATAGTAGCAACAAAATTAACCCGTTTATTCATGTTTCTATCTTTTTCAATCTCCATTTAGTCAAATGCTGTATGTAACACAACCGAAATCAGGATATTCCTCACAAGATGAGCTTGAAAGAGAATAAAGTCATATACTTCCTTCCTCAACCCTGGGAGGTCAAGACAAACCTCTGCCAGCCCCAACAGCTTCACATATGAAACGAAGCCAGTCTACTGGAGCTGGTCATCAGTCACACAGGCCCTGTTGCTGGTGCCTCCTGGGAATGTTTCCTGGTGTACAATATTTCTGAGGAGTTGGGCTTTGCCAGAGTGAGGTCGCCCTGAAAGCATGTTTTATTCATCCAGCCTGTCACTCGGGGTGGCTTGTTTTGGTTTTTGTTTAATGTTACTTCTGAAGACCAGCATGTGTGCGCCTGTGTGTGTGTGTTTAGTTGCTATTTTGGTGTGACGGTCTTCAGTTCCCTCTCTCTTTTGCTCTCTTGTTTCTGCATTGATACTTATGTGTGCGTGTGTGTGGGTGTGTGTGAGTGTGTATGAGAATAAGTCTGTGCATGTGTTTGTGTGGGTGTTTCATCCCTGGAGAGATGAAAAGCCCGGGACCATATGTTATGCAGCAGTAGGCCACAACAGACAGCGTCGTTGCAGGGTTCAACAGTAAGGATTGCCTGATGACTGAAGGCCAGTTTTATGGTTTGACCAATCCAGAGCGCCCCCTGAGGAGTAGAACAATGGTTCAAAAACAAGATCAACTTTAACACTATGTTTGGACTTCAAAAATATGAAGGTTAATGCATTTTTGTGATTTTAACATGCACTATACTCAGTTTTTTGGTAAAACAGTTAAACAATTGATGGTAGGGAGTTTATGGGGGCCCCAGGAATGGGGTAAGATTGCATCTTACTGCGTGCTTATATTGCCAGATATTGCCAGATAATAGAGTAGCTGTCTTGTGTGGCCCTTGCAGCTTTTGTTTTTTGTGAACGTGAACGTCCGTGCGGTTTTTCTTCCTGTTGATGCTCCTGTTTGTTGAAAAGACACAACTGGTGTGAGGTCTCCCCCAAGGCAGCAGTGAAAGTTGGCAGGGGCGCTTACTAGCACCATCGTGCATGAGGAATTAGTCATTCCCACTTCAATCGAGCAAAGACTGTTTCACATTAGATAAAAATATCTAGTCTTTTAGCATTTAGCCAGCCATCGCTGCTGCTCCTTGACACCCAGTGTTCATTCAAAATGCAAAACTTGTGGCTGCTTTGCTGCTGAAGTCTCTCTGGATTGTAATGTTGAATAAAAGCCATACTGTTACGAGGTTACTGTGAGTTAAATATGTACAGTTCAAACATTATTACCAATAATATCACCTAACAGGATCACACACATGAAGCAGACAACAGCTGGAGGCACTGTATGTTGCTAAAACAATGTCCAATTACTGAATCCAATTAGAGAAAACAGAAAATACTCAGCATGAAAAATGTCAACATTTTTTTGTGCTCTAATACCTCAAGGGTCAAAGTCAGCATTTCTACATTAATAACCTTGATAGTACAACAATATCAACGTCTAATATTCACCGTGATGTTGCTGAGTCACTCTTCCAAATTTTTCTCTGTATGTTTTGTTTTTTGTAACGGAACATAACTGCAGTATTTTCGCAGATGGTACACGATAAACGTTCTCCAGGAGAGGGAATGTTTTATGTTCTCTGAATTAAAAGAGGCCATTTAATGAGAGATAGAGGAAGTGTGCTTTTAACCGCAGCATTAAGAGAAGCAACAACAAATTAAGATGAACAGATCAGAAAATGGAGGAGTTTTTTTTTCAGAAGCATGATTAGGTATACAAATTAAATTAGGCAAATGAGGAAAAGACACAATGAAAAGCCTGGTTTTCTCTCCTAAAGCTCATCTTCTAAAGACTCAGTTACAATAAACTAGAGGCCATTGGAATTTGGAATGGATTAAATGTTCTATAAAATCATTAAGTACTTTATATATGAATTGCCTAAATATGTGACATGGTGGTAATTTTAAAATTTTTGCTTTGTAGCTTGTTTCTCCATCAAAGTAAACTAAACACAAGTCTTTAACCTTGAACAGTGAACATTGTTATTGCAAGCCCTTCTGCTTTCTTGGCAGCACGAGACACCAGATCCCACACAGGCCAGTATCATATCATGAAATAAAAACCATATCTGGAATTTATTTTGAGTGTATCAATTACAGCATGTGCTCATAGATTCTTGACGAATGAACCTGATGATAGGGTACAGAGCCACTAATCCTAAACTCTCCTCTTCCACTGAAGCTCAAATTACCACTAGTTTGACCACAAACAATGAAAAACAAACACCTACCTTTTAATTTTCACAAATACTCTCAAAATTCAAATTTAATGTACCCTCTTGCATTGCCATGTATGAAAAAAAATGACTTATTCAATTTAAGAGAGGGACACTGATTTCAGTCCAACTGAATTTACATAATCAAAACAAGCGCTGAGGCATTTTTTTACTCAGTGGGACTTGCATAGAGGAGACAAAAGCAAACACCAACTGTATACAAACATTTTCCAGCTAATTTGCCCGTGGCTTAATGCAGCATGCTTGAAAACAGAGACAACTACAATAAAACAAACTTGACGCCACGGTGGTATTAGTGGGTCTCAGTAAATATTCTGTGGTGAAAGACTAATCTCTCCAATCACGGCTGGAGAATTGGTTTTACAGAAAGCATCAGACAGAATAATCGACGACAGAATCAAATGCCCTGCAGTGATAAGTAGAAAAATACTGTGTGTGATCAAAATGGAACCCTAAACCCTGTTGCATAACTCTGTTTTTAAAGAGTTTTAACAAATGATATTTTTGTATTAAATGTTAGTGTGACTGTTGTGGGTGATCACAGATGTTTGGTTGCTTATACACAATTTTTAGGGAAGTGGATGTGCTGATACTTGCAGATTTAGCAAAATCCACCCTGTTTATAACCACAGTTTTGCAGTTTGCTCCTCCTGATGTAACCATATACTTTCACATGCTAACTTAATCCCACAAGCAACAACACACAGATAAGTCTGTGCGACCGTTAACAGTTGCTTGGATTTCTAAATCTATGTGCTCCTTAATGCAAATACACTTCTGCACTGTTACTGATCACCAATACAGCAAGCTCAACAGTAGAAAGACATTTACAATTAATTTCTTTGTTTTCAGCCTACTGACATCATCCTAGCTTAAATGTTCTGAATGCCAGCAGGCAGGAATACGACCACTGTTTACACAAGCACCTATACACCACCCACTCACACAGACGTCTCTGTATCCTCTTGTGTAATAAGAGAGGGCAATCGATACTGTCACACTGAAAAATCAGAACAAAGAAAGAGACCAAAGTAAAATTGACAGACAGGTGGGGGAGTAACAGGTTTAAAGTTAATTTGCGCTCCCTCTCCCCGTCTTTCTCATATTGTCTCTGGAAGACTCTCCTCCCCTTCATCTCGCCTCCTGCTTTCTATTTTTTTTCCCTCTATCTACTCACACACACCTTCCCTGTAGAGGTCATTTTAAAGACAAGGTTTGGTCCAATCAAACTGAAGTTGTATAGTCCTAGTTGTGGCTGCCTGATTGAGAGTGACATTGACACGATTACGACAGACAAACTAGATTAAGAACGACGTGGCACTCCCTCCCTTTCTCCGTCTACCCTCTGTTCTTCTCCGTCTCCCCTGTTCTCCCTCCTTCATTCCTCTTTGCTCTTGCAGTCTTTGAGTACACTGTTGTATTTCACGCAGACTTTGCCCTCTAACAACACTCTAAAACTCAGCTTTACTCAGTTTTGTGTTTCTCCCAGACTCTCTCTAACTAAAACTTGCATATACTTCCAGCTGCTCAAGATGAGCCCAGTTCAAGTATGTGGGCTGCTTCTAGCAAAGAGCAATTCCATCACTGCAGCAACAGACTGACATTACTCAGAGCCACACATTGCTTTGATTGATGGTACAAGTTTCTGTTCTTCTTGTCTTGGCACGGTTGTCACAATTGACTCACACTTGCAGAGCGACACTACCAGAATCCAGAACCAGAGTGTGCTCTGAAACAGCAGTGGGCCTTTTACCAGCCACCAGCATCTCCTTTATCCTCACTGTGAAGATAGCAAGTAGCAGCAAATCCTGCGCTACACTAAGATCCTTAGGCTTGTGGACCCTACTCCAACATATATGCAGCGGTTCATCTGAAAACATGAATGAACTCAGAGCTGCTTCCACCTGCTTTCTTTTTACTTTTTCTCTGGTGTCATATTGGCCACCGTATATCAGGCCATGGATGATTTTGGCCCCCCATCTTTAATCTGCTGTGCATGGAGAGTTTGATGTTAGCAATGTGTGAGTGGTCAATCTCTTATCTTCTCTTAAGGGTCGTTTCACACCAAATCACTGCAGGTTGATGTCATTTACAAATGCCAGTTTGGGTCTCTGTACTCCATCATGACAGAATTCAGGGCTCAGCTCTGTTTGTTCTGATTGACCGTTCAGCTGACTGGTGATGGGTGAGGCGATGTAGTGTTCCTCAAAAAAGGTAAGTCTGTTTCAACTTTTTACCACAGGACCACTGCTTTTTTTGTATTTTTTTTCTGGAACATCCTGTGGTAACTGTGGACTAGCATTTGGTCTGAATGAGCACTAAATGTATGTGTATGGACAGCAAAGTGGCCACTGACCTGTTCAAGTTGCATGGAGAAATCCCCCGCTTCTCCGCCGACCTGACTCCTTCTGGGAAAGGCTGACACAGGATGTGACTACCGAATAGTTGCTCTGGCTGTGCCATACTGGCAGTGGTACCTCTCCTTCACATCCTCTCTCTAAAACTGCTATGAGTGTGAAAATATTTCAGAATCAAACATTTTCATCTTGCACAGTCCTGTTGTCTCCTTTTACTCACCCTGGCCAAATGAAGTGAGAGTGGAACCATCTTTTGGTACCTTACATGAAGGTGAGGTCCTGGTGTAAGAAAAGCAGAAACCGTTGCTGTGTCATGCTTTCACCTTTACTGACGAGGCACTGATGTGTGGAAAAAATTGTAGGTGTTAATGGCATCCTGGCTAATTTTACTCTTCCTCTGTGAGTAAGAACGGACTCTCAGGTTAGCAGTGTGGGCAAAAAAACTGTGAGAGACAAGGCCTGATGCTTCTGTTGCTTCAGGGATATCGAAGCTGCACCATACAGGGGCATAATAAGGTCTTGGGCTGTGCTGTTGGTCTGCCCATCATGGTAGTCCTGATTAGAACTGAAGCAATTTGCAAATTAATTGAGAGGTCAATCAACAAAAGATAAATTAGCCATTTGTCAGCCAATCAATGAATCCTTTTAGTCATTTTATTCTTTAAAAAAAAAAAATCCATGCACCTTGTTTCCTAAAATTGAGTTGTAGCTGCTTTTCCAGTTTCTATATGGTGGTGACCTGAAATTCTTTGGATTTTGGACTGTTGGAAGTTATGTGAAAGAGAAGATGTGGGAACTTCAAAATTGAGTACCAGGAAGTTTTAATGGCCATTTTCACCTTTTCTGCCATTTTATAGACTAAACCACTAAGAACACAAAAGGAGATTTATGGGATAAAGAAAATTTTTTTTTTATACCATTTCAACCCTGATTCTATAAATGCTACTATTAGGTGGGCAGATTTGTTCCCAGGCAGTGTGTGATAACACATTTCATTTGATATATACTGTTTTCATGGATCTTCTTCAAGTCTGTATTGGGTCTGTTTTGTTATTTAATCATTTATTGCCCAACTATGTTTAATTTTACTTGCATTGCATATATGTCTTCAGTCATATGTTTCATGTGTATTGTGCATATGATTTCTTTTGTTATTAGTTCAGTGTGTCTATCTTTGTTTAAGCCCGTGTGGCTGTGTATGTGCATGTTTGTGTGTGTTTGAGTGTGAATTCTGCTATGAGCGGCGAAAGACAATTGCTTGGTCTGATCTAATAAGTGTTCATCTCATTTCTGAGCTTTCTCCTCACCTCCTCCTCTAAACTCTGTTAGTATCGGTGGCCAGATTAGCTTAATGAAGTCCCCGGGAAGTCACTTTACTTTGGATGTATCTCCACTCCGCACCTCCAGTCTCTCAGCTTGCTACATTTTGCAAATACTGCTTTCTAAGACAATGTCCCGAAGCTGGGAGCGTAAGGAAGGGGGCAAAGATTCTCTTTTAGGCTTCTTAAAATATCAACTTAAACAAGTTTGCATCTACATTAGATCAGGTCAGTGCTGCATCTTAAAATGTAGCGCATCTTTTTTTTGAGCGACATTGATCCCACGGTGATTGACCTCCGATCTCTGACTCTTCTAGCTGGCCCTCAGGGACCAAACCAATATGCGCCATCAGCCTCTCCCAATCTAATCACTGTTACACATAATACCACTGAGTGCTATTAACTCACCATCAGGGCATGGACCAGATTTTGACAATACACACACACACACACACTCTATTGTACTGACATATCACACAGAGATAAATATAAACATGCTATTAAGGCTGCAGTAAAAAAGATATTTCTCTTATTTTAGAGGAGACACAGAGGCAGAGGGCAAGAGAGATAAATGATGACACCTAAGTAATTATACAGGTACACTTTGCTTAGGGGTAACCACCCCGATCATACATCAGGATCTCTCAACAGAACATAATTCCAAAAGAGCTTTCATTGATTTGTCATAAGATAAAAGCAAGAGAACGCAAGTGTTGACATTGCCCATATCATTTTCTTCATCCCTGTGTTCATCCTAAACACTTAATGTGTGTTTTTATAGCCTAATTCTGATTTGGTAATCTCTCTGAATGTTTTGAAGTGTCACCATTAGTGATTGCATCAATTGAACGGTTTTAGTTCCCCTTGAGGGACAGAATGGAAGGACTCCATTCTGTATCTCTTCAGTGATCCATCTGTGACTGGTCAATACAGAAAGATTGACTGTGTTTGCTGTGTGTGTATATATATATATATGTGTGTGTGTGTGTGTGTGTGTTTTGTGTTTTGCAAGGCTGCCTCTTTATGTATTAGTATAAGGTACAAAAAGACTTGCAAAAGCCTACATGGGGCTCGTATTTTTGTTTTAGAGAGGATTGCATGCTTATGTGTGTGTGGGTCCACATGTGTATGTGTGTGTGAAGTGCTGAGGTCTCTTTCATCCTGACCTATCCCTGGGGACAGCAGTCATAGTGGGCATGCACCCAACTCCAGACCTTCTTTGATAATCTTCCCTAATTGGTCTGAGTCGCAGTCTCATGAGAAAGCTAATTAAAACAAGGTGTTGAAGGGGAAAATAACAAAATAATTGTGGTGGTGGTGTGTGTGTATAGTTATGTGTGTGCATGCGTGTGCCTGTATGTGTGTGTGTGTGTTTCATTGAAGTTGTATTTGTTTACAAAAAATGACTCGCGGTCCCCCTCATGAGTGAGTCATCAATGTGTTTATAAGAAAACGTGCCATTGTGTCTTTTGAGCCCTACATGTTGAGACATTTTCATTTCTACAGCATTGTATTTACTCATGTGGAATACATTTCCATATATGTAATACATGCTTGTAAATGTATGCACGTATGTGGTGGGTTAGCAAATGAGTTGGAGACACAGAGCGTAGGAACAAAGCAGATTTACTGAAGATCTATGACACATTATTTCCCTTTTAAGCAGCTGCCCTTTCTGCGTGAGATAAGAGAGTATCCAGTCAAACATGAGGTCAGTCTTCTGTTTTTTTTTAACTCTCAATGTTCTCTTCTCCTTCTTACCTCATTTTTGTCTGGTTTCCTCTTAGCTCATATGACATTTATTTCCTCTGAAGCAGTCCTTGTTTTAAAGTTACAATACCTCTAATCCAGTTTGAGATTTCTGTGCCAAACATTTCTTTCTTTCTTATATATTTGTCACCCGATTTGTGCAGATGCTCTAAGATGTTGATTGGGGATGTTGGGATCATTGGAGGGAGTCAAAAACTCAAAGAGAAAGAAAGGGGGGAGGGCGAGTCAGAGCATCAGGGAGAGATTGTGAGAAAAAGAGAGTCAGAGCGTCAGTGTGAGGCACATTGGCGCTGCACCTTTTCTTGTCGTGACAGCCTGCTCAATTTGCTCTCCTCTTCTTCTACTACTTTCCCTCCCTCATTTCCTTTTTCCATCACTGGCCATCTCCATTTACTTATTGAGCTGTTCTGTCATTGATCTGTCTATCGACTGGCCCTCTGATCCATCCTCCATCTGTCTACCACTGACAGACTTTTAATTGATGAGAGAGCAGGTCAGATTAAGCAATTAGGCCAAGTGGCGGAAAAAGAGACAGAGTGGCATGTCTTTTTCAGGTAGACAGGAGGCAAGGAGGGGCGGCGGAACAGGAGGGAGGGGTGGTTGAGTGGGAAAACGAGGGAGAGTGAGAGGGAGGGAGTGAGGATGTCGTGAAGGATAATGAATGCGGGAGGCATAGGCAGATGCGGAATGTTTACGCTTTTTCATTTTGGAATTTGAATGAATTTTTCATAGCTATTCATAAAAAATCCATCAATATTTCACCTGGGGAGAGTGAAGGAGAAAGAGAGGGAGAAAGAGAGAAAAAAGGACCCTTACGGAATGAGTTGTCATGAAAGTCCATTGAAGCAAACAGAGTCGCTGGAGAAGAAGAGAAAAGAGGGAAGGAGGAGGGATGGAGGGATGTTTATGCCGAGGACACAAACACCTAGATAGGGGAAGCGGGGCAGGAGGAGGGGGGAGTGAGAGGAAGGGATGAGGAGGCGAGGGGGGGCGTACAACGTAAATGTCTGGGTGAGAATGAGAACGACGGCTGGCGTGGTATCTGTCGGAGGGTGTGTGTGTGTGTCTGCGTGTTTGTGTGTGTGTGTGTGTGTGGAGCACAGTCTGAGACAAAGCCATATCAACCACCCCCTCTAACAGTAACAGCAGGAGTGGGGTTGTGTTAATTTTCACTTTGTCAAACCCCATTATGTGAGAAGAACGTCTGATCCGTCCCATTAGCATACAGTGGGCCCAGACACCTGCGATGGGATTTCTGGTGCCTTATTGCTTTCTTCCTGGGGAGCAGAAGTGGATGTCACGAGGTTCGTGGTGCAGAATCAACCAGTGGCTTCCTTTTTTTTGCTCTCTTGCTGTGGTTATTATATAAAATATTGGCTAATACACATCCATGAACTCTAATGACTTGTACAGAAAACAACTATCTTATCTCATAAAAAAATATAACCCCTTTTTGGGTCCTACCTTACATTAAGTTACTTGACCCCTGACTGATTGTCTGGTTAATAAAAAACAAGTACTTGATTACAGGGAAAAGAGCTGAATGAGACTGAGTTGAATGCTAATAGATTTGTAGGTAGAATGTATGTACAAGTTCATCATCATTCATTGCTGTGTGCCATTCCCCCCTTTCTGCTCCCCCCTTCTGTCTCATACTTAGCCGTCAAAATAATCAAAATAAAGGCCAAAAAGCTCCGAATATATATATATATATTTATAAAAAAAAGTGTCTCATCTGCAAATGCAGTGTTTTCATTTAAATATTACATTAAATTAAAAGCACAAGTTGTGTTACAACACATTACTGTTGACATATGTGTACAAAACATTCAATGTATTATCTTCATTCTTTTTAAAAAATTGTTCTGCATTTTATTTTTAAGCAGCTCTACACTTTTTTATTTTACCTCTGTGTAAAGCACTCTAGGTGCAGTTAAGTTATTGGGCTGGAAGACACGAGGCATATTGCCTGGGGTGGATTCTTCATTGCCTGCTTTTTATGGATTTTTTTGGGAAGAGAACTCTGGTTTTGGGATGCTTTTTCTTAGATAGTAGTTGATTAAACTTTAAGGTTGACTTGTACTGCTTTATAAAGGAGGATGTTTGTGTTATTAAGCCTACCCTCACTGATATGAATGGAATGGACAAAATAATGGATGCAATACATTTAAACTGCTCAGCAAACTGTAGCCTCCAAAGTAATAATATAGTTAAATCAACACATTCTCAAACAGTTTTTACCAAATCTGAAGCTTCACAATCATTCAGTTTATAACAAGACTTTTTTTTATCTAATAAAGGGGGAGCTGAGTGGACAAGGTAAGTAAAGAAGTGTAGTATGCAGAGCAGATCCAGTGGACAGGTTGCAGACCTGTGATCAGTGAGTTTGCCTGACCCCCACAGCCTCTTACTTAACTCTGTCCTCACAGACTGAACCATTAAATCTACCTCCGGGGAGGTTATGTGGGATGTCATTTGCATGAATTTATGCCAGCAGGTGAGTCAGTCATCTGTCTACAAGTAGTCAATTAAATATCTAATTAAGTGGGGAGGAGTTTGAATAATGTAGAGGTATTGACTGGCTTGGTTGGTTGGGTGGAAGGGTGGGATTATAGCTACATCTAAATCAGTGCTGCGGCAGACAGGAGGTTGATAATAACCACTGAATATTTGTCTTACTGTAGAAGCACATAATAAACTGAAGCAATGTGACATTAAACTCAAAATATACTGCATTATCAAGATCATAGATTTAAAGCATTAAAGATAATCCATGTTTTTTCTTAGTAGATAGAAAAATTATGCACAGAATCTGTTGTGACAGCTTAGTTCCCCTGGTTCTGACCAAAATAGGAACTTGGTTCTGTGAGTCTTTTTAGTGTTCACAGTTACTTATTACAAAAAAACTAAAGGCTGTTCATAAAGGTCTTACTGGCAAATAACATAACATTAATTGGACAGTTTTGGTGACCCGTTAACCTGCTTCAGCACTGCATAGCAAAGACATGCGGGCGAAAAGTGCTACACTGAGTTGCGCAGGGTTAAGTAGTTGTTTTGCATCTACAAACTATCAATACATCAACATTTTTTTAAACCCACAAGGCTGAAAACAACACCACAGTGTGCAGATCACACGTAAATTGCGTACATATTTTGGTGCAAGTCACATTACTTTCAAGCGATTGTGTGTTATTATATTATGAGATATCATCAAAACATTATGTAACTATCCCTATTTCAGACGGACACAATGCTGCGAGTAATGTGACCAAATATTCCAAGTTACATTGCTCGATCAGCATCAATATTTGTGTCATATGCTTTTTTTTGTGACTACTGGCAACATTGCTATAGAAATCTTACAATGAACTTGGAACTTGAGCAGAGAGCGAACATCGACTTTTGTGTCAAACTGGGGAATTCAGCAACAGAGACCCTTACAATGCTTCTAAAAGACCATGGCAAGACAGCAAAGAGCCAGGTGAGGTGTTTTGAGTGGCCTTGGCATTTCAAAAAGGACATAACATCACTTGAGCTAATGGAAAGATCACCCTCCATGAGCACAACCCCTGAAAATGTTCCAAAAATCTAGGATTATTTAATCACAGTCCAAGAACTTTGACATGGTCACTGTGTCATTTGGATTAGTTCAGGTGATCGTCAGGCCCAGTTTAAACATGCTGCCACGTTCATACTCTGACTACTGACTCCTGAGCAGGAGCAACTGTGGAATGCAAGGATCCTTATCAACTGGCCCCAGATGACCTAACCGTCATGTTCAGGATCATTACCGGGTGAGAGTTGAGTCTATGGCCACAACCCACAGACCAAAGACGGAGCGTCACATCAGGAGCAAAACCAAAAACAATGCTGATGGTTTTCTTTGACAGTAAGCGAATTGTGTGCTCTGAATTTATTCACAGGGTCAAACCAGTAACACTGTAACACAGCGGTGATGTTTTGAGGCTTCTAAGGGAGAATATTCAGCACTAAACAACGTGAACTGTGGGAAGGTGGTGACTAGGTTCTCCAAAATGAAAATGTTTATGCTCACAGTGCGACAAAAAAGCGTGAGCCTCTAGCACGAAACAACGCATTCATCGCTACCCACAGCCCATACTCACCAGATTTGCTCTCTATGACTTTTTCTGTTCCCCAAAATGAAGTTAAAGCTAAAGGTCGCCATTTTGACACCGTGAGGGAGTGAACAAAAACTTCCAGACTTCCAGGCATTCTAAGCATGTCAGGACGCTAGAGTAGTATAACGCTGTACAAGGGGACTACTTCAGATGGGACAGCAACTAGATTTAAATCAGGAATTTACTTTTTACAAACACAATTGTAAATTCTTGATTGCACCACTTCATGCTTTTTTATATTACGCAATAGTTTCTTCCTAAATGCAGCTCACTCTGAACCCTATCATGAAGCTTGTGCATTAGTTACTTGCTAATTAGTTTAATGGAAAACATTGTGAATCAAAACTAGAGATACCCTTTTCTATTTTCCTTATTTCAGCCACATTGTAGTGGAAAGACTTACTGTCTTAACAACAAAATCAGAAATATCTTTCTCATGCACACATGTGCCTGTTTGCCTGTATAAAAGAATTACAGGCGGACTAATCCAGCACACACATACAGTATTTGTTAAAAACCTGTACAAATACAGGTGTTAAAGAGTCGTAATTAAATCTACATAATATATCATACCCACGCTACCTCTGTCTCCCTTAATTTAGTAAAAAATGAGCTGTGTTAGTTGTGTTTTTGCACATAGTCGGTGATGTTTCTGCAAACCTTTTCACCTTACCCTGCCTTCTGTGACTTCAATTAGTAATGTGTTAAACAACAACAGTAGCAGCTACATCAATGCAAACATATTGCCCTGAACAGGTGCTATAAAACATAGTGTGCTTAGGTTTTTTATGTAGATTGGCAGTACTAAAATTGTATGTGGGCGCGCGGCCTAGTGCCAGTGTGACTGCTTGATTCTGCTCTAAAGTGACCATGTCTGCGGATATTCCTCTGTTTATGTTGCGTCACAGTAGTTTAAACTCAACCCTGCTGTTTTGAAGGCAGCGAAACCACAGATGGATGCAGATACGAGCTGAGATAAAAGGTGATATATGACGATTGCCCTCATGCAGCCACACAGAAAGGCAACAGAGTTCCATGTGGGTCCCTCATTCTTAGAAGTTTCTCTCTATTTTCCAAGAAATTTTGGCTATGGAAAATGAATAGATAGAAATCAGCATCAGGCAGCACAAAACCTTTGGCCAAGCCTGAGAGAGGGTGACAACGCCCTTAACTCAGTCAGTCTCAGAACAAAGATAGATGAGGTCAAGGGCAAGACTTAAATATTTTATCTTTCCCTCATCAAAGCACAGTAGAACCTGAGGGTATTTAACAAATTTAGTTAAGGCTGATCAGATCCTTTCATAATCTGTTTTATTAGCTGTACATTTAGCTTAAAAAGAAAAAAAGTCCCTTTGGGAATAAATATCCAGTGAAAATATCTTAAAAATAAGGCAGATAAAACAATAAAACAGGTATCTATTTGGCACCCATTAGCTTAATTAATCTACTCTCTCATCACTGTTTTTAGATGTATGTGATTAACCAATTGAGAGTATCTATCCAGCAGCCAATACTTAATTTTAAAAAAAGGCAATTAAAAACATCAGTTAGCAGATTTGAATTATTAATTTTTGTCATTTAACTAGTCAGTTACGAACTCGTTTGGTTTGTTTTAGGCCTGTCAGATGTGTAAAATCCATCAAACTCGGTTAATTTACTGCTGCACATTATGTGGAAATAACTGTGTGTTTAAAGTGTTTTGTTCATGGGTGCTTTGTGTTTTGGGGCAGACAGTCTGACTGATGGGCATATGGTGAGCATGGTGCCGTGGCACAGCTGACTGCCTCTAACATGACACACAGGATGGGGCCTTGGGGAAATGAGTGGAGAGTCCCTCATTCCTCACGCTGCGTTTATAGTCTCCAGGTTTGTTTTCTGTTTTCTTGTTTGGTCTTTGTTTTCTATTTGAGTTGATCAGACCTAATAAATCAAGATTACTCCTACTTCTGTCCTCTTCTGCCTTTTTTTTTGTGTGTTTTTATCTGCCTCCCCTCTATTTCACCCTCCAACCCTCCCTTGCCCCACACCCCCCACCAGCTCCCTCCAGATGTGTTAATCAGTACTCCCTGTTAACACATGATTCACCCCATATGTTTTGTGCAGCGCTAGGCCTCCACTTGGGAGCTGAAAATGTGCGTATGTGCGTGTGTTCATGTGAGTGAGTGCAACTTTGATGTGTCTTCTCCCTTATTCTCTCTCTCTTTATTTTGGAGTGTGTGCACATGTGTGTGCGTGTGTGTGTGTGTGTGTGTGTGCGTGCGTGCTTGAAAATCCACCATGCTTGCTGAGGCTTTCTCCAAAGGGCTGCTGCTGTCGGCTCAAATCAACCTCCTCTCCCCATGAGTGAACACCCTAATCCATTTGTGTATCTGAGTACATGTTATGTGTGTGTGCATGTGTATGTAAGCATGCTAATCCAGGGGAGGGCCCTGCCTAACACCCCATGAAAACACTCTATTCACCAGCAATTAGAGGCTGAGGCCCTGGGCCCTGCACTACACTTCCACTGGGAGAGAGGGAGACAAAGGAGGGGAGGAGAGAAGGGAGGAGAGGAGGAAAGATGTGAGGCTACCACAGGGACGAGAGGAGGGGCACAACTCTGAATGTTTGTGTCTTTGCCATGAGGGACGGGAGCTCTGGGCAGAATATATATATGAATATATATATATGAACATAGAAAAAGACAAATTTCCTCCTCAGATTGTCCCCAAGCCAAGTGTTGAAGTCCACATGTTTGTCAACAAGACACAGAAACCAGGAAGCTGACAACAAAAATGACTTCTTTCTTTTCTTTTTTCTTTTCTTTTCTTTTCTTTTTTTTTCTGGTGAACCACCTTTAATGGATAATTGATCATGAATCCAGACTGATCGTTATCCGCTGGGAGAGGTTACACAGAAACACAGAGTTGGAGTAAAGCGGAGACATGGAGTCACAGTCATGAGTTAACAGTCTGGAGATGTTCTCTGTGGAACGCGACATCCTTCTTCCATTAAAGTCCGCTGAGAGACAGGATTCATCTCTGCCTTAATGTCTGTCTCTGATTTTTTTTTTCAACTAGTAGTGTGTGTGTGTGTGTGTGTGTGTGTTTATGTGTGTGCGCATGCGTGTGTGTATTGTTGAAGTTGTTTTTGCCAATGTAACCCACCGTGAACATTCATGTAAAACACTAAATGTACCACAAGGAAACACCAGCAATGGGCACCCAACAACCACAAAAACAATTGCACACTCGTTTATGCTTGAACAGAGTTTTCTAAACTTATCTGCTACAAAACAAGACTCCCAGTCAAACCAGGAAAAATGTATAACAATGTGTTATGGAGGTTTATGTTTTGCTCGCATTTGCAATTGATGCAAATCATGTTGGGGTTCACATTCAAACATTTAAAGGCTGCAGATGGCTGATGTGGTGGGATCTTACTGTGTAATAAAAGAGTAGTCACTATCAAATAAGCAATTAAAGAATTTTCCAAGTTTATGCAAGAGAGAAGGAAGGGATCCATGTTCTAATTCTGTATTTATGAGTCCAAGACACACAATTATTTCCAGATATACTGATTATTCTGTCGATATTAGTTATTCAGTAATGAGTTGTTTTGGGAGCATTAAATCTCTACAAAAAGAATGAACATTTCCCTCAGAGGAAGATTGAGATGTCTTTATTTCACTTACACATGTTATGAACAAACACATTTTCTTACAATGCAAAACATAATGGAACTGCTAACTAATTAGCTAAAAGCTTTTTTCTGCATTTTAACAGCGAGCATCACTCAAAGTATGGCTGATGGAATTTTGTGTTTAAGGTTAAAGGGACTGTTCACTCCAAACTGAAACGCAAATCTTTACCTCTTACCTGTATGAGTTATAATCTGTTTAGATTGCCAGCCATATCACTGCACAAGAAGAAATGTGCATCCACGCATAGATGAGATGCTTATGTTCGTGGCAGCCTGGAACGCAAACATTTGTGTTTTCATTGACTGAGCTGCAATTTTAGCTAGCTAATAGCTAATCGACTAGCCTCTCATCCATGTGTGGGAGCAAACTTCTCTCTGTGTGGTGATAGTAATTAAGGTTGCATAAAACAGGGTCTGTTGCAGAGTGCCATCAGTACTGTGATATTTGAGTGAAAGCAGATGTCCGTCTATCTCGTATCTCCAAAACTTGGACACACAAAAACAGTGTAAATGGATAAAGAGCACTACAAGTGAACGTGGAAGAAATTATGTCTTTTTGAAGGGGTGAGCTTTCCCTTTAAAGGCCATAGTGTGTGTGTGTAAAGTGTTGCTAAGGAGTGCAAATATAAAACATATGAAGCAGAAAAGTGCAGATTAAATTAGCTCGCAGTAACACACACAGCACATGCTCTATATTGGTTTGATCATGCCCGCACAATTCATCCTAAGTGCTAATGCATGAAACAAAAGCTTTCTTCAAAACATACACTACCGCTCCATGAATACGCACACTCAACTGTTTTCATTAATGTGTTGTGGGCAGACACGCAACTGTCCATGAATAACCAGTAGTACGGCAGAGCAAGTGGTGCCTTCAAATCACCGCCTCGGGCCATAACCTTGAAAACTCCAGTTAAAAACATTTCCCCCACTTCTTTATCGCTATTTATGTTGACAGCACCTTGGCTGCTCAGAACGCTCAATCTATCAAAGCATTTCTGCCTGTTTCAAAACTGCTTCAGTGGCTCTTAGAGAAACAAAAAAGTGCCTTTAAACATGAATGAAACAGTATTGCTTTTGAACTCTCAGGTCCCTTGCAGTACCTTCCTCCCCTCTCTCTCTCTCTACTTGTCGTTTCTCCTCCCTCCTGTCTTTTCTGCCAGCTTTAATTTTTAATGCTTGTTCCTGAATAGGTTTGTAATAAAGAATAGGTACAGTAAGTAGCATAAAATATTGATTTTGTACATTTCCTTATGAATTTTTATTCTGTGGAATGATTAAATTTTTCATATTTTCTGCACTTGGGGAGATTTCTGATGAATTCATCTCTGTTTATTGTGTGTGAGCACACAACTGGTGTTCCCAATTTGGGGAAATGAATAATGCAGCCAGTGTCCTGTGTGTGTTACTGTGCACACGTGTGTGTATTTGTGTGTGTGTGTGTGTGTGTGAGAGAGAGTGTGTCTTTTCATAATGCTGGGTTCAGGTGTATACGGCTTGCTCAGATAGGTAAGACGTGTGTGTTCGAGTTTAGCAATGCGATCCTTTCTCCCCCAGACAAAATAAATCTGAGGTTGGTTGACAGCCAAGTAGGATACAGTGACTGTGTATGAATGTGTGCATCTATGAGAGAAAGAGTGTGTGTCTTTGTGTGCGCATGCAATGTCGTGTATGTCATTGCTTGGGGCTTGCAGTGAAGCGATAATTAACACAATGGTATGATTAGCCATGCAGACGAGTGGCCACAGGGTCTCTAAAGAGACAGAGAGAGAATGAAGAGATGAGAATTAAAAAAAAGAAAAGCAGATTTATTTCTATTTCTACCGTCTGTTACTGTACTTAGACCAGATCTCTCTACAGTCCTCAGTTCATTTTGAAAAACAGCCTTAAATCAGTTCACTTTAACTTGGAAAAAGCTCAGTGTCATAACTTCCAGTGCACATGTGCCAATTGCTGTCTCAATTATGCACCCACATGCACATACACAACACATGCACAACTCCACAATGCAGAAGACAAACAAGATGTAATAGAGCTAAGTAATGCAGATCAATAAAATGCATGCTGTTGGTCTTAATTCAAGCATAGCTGTGTGTTGTAGCCATCATGACGAAAATGTATGATTAAAAGCAAAGTAAAGCAAACAAAAGAATTTCATGTGTACCATCCAAAACAACTTAATCCCTGAATGTTGGTAGTGAAACTTATATAAGTAAGAGTTATAAGAGTTAAATGTCTTATATAACTTCTGAACTTGATAGCAAACATAATCTTTTATTGGTTTCAGTGAGAACACTAATTGCACAATGGCAAAATGATCAAAAATAACCTCTTTGATGAAATGCGGGAGCTGGGGGGTGGGACGAGTGTTTTGAGAGGACCTTGAGCGTGAGTTTGAACGGGATTGATGCACGTTTGGAAAAGCCAATTGTGATCAATGAGAATGGATTTAGTGAGAGAGCGGGACAGCGCAGCACTACAGTGACTGAAGCTGCTGAAATAGACTTTATGAATATTAAAAAGCAGGGGGGTCGATACCGGGACAGGGCTGCTACAGTCACCACAGGGACACACTATGGTGGGTTTGTGCATGGGTGGGTGCAGAGAGAGATTGGTTTTTTTTTTCCCCAGAATCTCAAGAAATCTGAAATTCAAACTGGAACACAAACAAAGTAATTGACTCTCATAATGAATATGTTTTCCTAGAAAATGAAGTTGGTCATGAGATATCCATCACCTAAAGTGTTTCCAAACTGCCACAGGAGCACGCACAAACATCGCCCACGCTCGGACCGCCCCACCTCCAGCCCCTTACTGCTGACAAGCTGAGTGGTGTGATGGGAGAGTGTAGTAAATAAATGAATAAGCAGACAAAGCGAGTTTACAGTGCAATGTGACCTCTCCTAATATCAACCAGGCTCTCTCTGCACCCCCAGCAGATGAACTTGAGGCCTGCTCAAGGGTATACTTGTATAATGATAAGCCTAGCACGGGTGTGTGTACGTGTGTGGGTGAATGAGCGACTGAGTGAATAATACACCAGCTATTAAGGAAACAAATTGGGCTGGTGTTACCTTGCTTGAGTTGAGTGTGGGGTGCTGTCACTAATATGTTCTGACATGGTCCCCCAAGACCTGGGGGAGTCTCTGTGTGTGTTTGTGTGTGTGTGTGTGTATGTCTATATGCATTCACATGCTTGCATTGAATATACACCTTTGTTAAGGTTATGTACAGTTTGAAATGCTGGTATGCTAGTGTCAGTTCCTGGATATAGTCTGTACTGGTCCAGGATTTTGGATATGAACCACTATGTGTGCATGCATGTGGATGTGTGTGTGCATGTTTCTGTGTGTGTGTGTATGGAGGAGCTACTTGAGGCTCCACCAAGGTGAAACTCTGACACCACAGAGTTTTAAAGATGTCAGAACAGGAGCATCGTGACCAGAAAAATTAGCAATATTTGACTTAGCATTGATATTGATGCTCTTTTGGCTTTGGCTGAAAAATGCTAAGGCGCTGCACCCAAGTCTTAATAAGGCAATGAAAACCCTGCTAGATTGGCGTCACACATGTATAATAAACATGTAAGGACAACAGACAACAACAACAACAGACTCCAAATCTTATCAATCACATCTATTTAGTTTATAAAAATATTGATGCACACACTCAAGACCAGTCATAGTGACAATGGGATTGTTAATGTCCTTATTAGACTGAATGGAAATGTCCCCTTATTGACCTGCGTCCTGCATCAGGTCTTGAACAATATAACACAAGTGAAACCTGGAACTACTTCTCTTTTTCCATACCTTATTCATACAAATGTTAAAATGCTTTGTTTTGTATTTATTTAACCAAAAAAGCAAACGGTCATGTACATTTCATTTTATGTAAACACATGAACTATATTGTCTGATGTTTGAACTCTATGATCCAACTCTATGGAAATAAAAACACCTCAAATCCCCAGCTTCTAGTGCTTCTTCCAGTATGTGATTTTTTTTTTTTTTCTCTGAGCACACATGCATCCACACACACACATACACACGCGCTGACACTCCCTCTATCCTGTGCCACTCAGTGATGAGTTGACACGGTCAGTGTTTGCCATGGCCTGCTCACTGCTGGGCTGCAGTCCCAGAGAGAAGAGTCCAGGGAGATGAGACCCTCGTGTCCTCCCTGTAATACCTCTGTACGCTGTAACTGAACTTGCTAAAGGGCGTCAAGCCAACTCATAATCTAAAGCATTACAATCCATTATCTTGAAAAAGCACAGCGATGACCGATTCTGTGTGTGTGTGTGTGGACCCCTGAGACGGTTGCATCCCCTTTCACTTTATCCTCGCTGCTGCAACTCTCAAGCTGCGTCTCTCTATCAGAAGCAGCGGACAAAGTTCATGCGCTTGGCATGTCACACTGAGGACTCTGAACCTCTACAGTAAACACACATCTCTTGCAGCCAAACACAGCTGCTCTGCATTAACTGTCACTCAGCGTGTGCATATCTTTGCATGCATGTCTGTTTGTGTGCATGCTGCTGTTGCATGTACCTGTGAGTCTTTTTGCTGTGTCTGTTCTCTCTGATGTCAGTCATTGCGCACTCGAGTTTCCCTATTGACCTGTCAACATCGCTGAAGACACTTTTAAGCACAACAGATGTTAATACAAAGACACACACACACAGACATTACATCGATTTCTTGTAGCATCTCTTCCAAATGGTCTGCCCAGCATTCGAGACCTGAAGACTCCTCAGGGAGCATGAGTAAGGATTGAAGGAGTTAAGAAAGAAAACAGCCAAGCGGAGGAAATCAAGCCCTTGATGCAAGTGTGGAAACTAATAGTCTCAACAATTAGCAAGTTATTTTGACTGCCTAGCCGATATACACTCTCCAGATATATCAGTTTATACCTGGATCGCTTCTTCTTTCTCATTTCATAGAGCATCTGTACGTGAACATGCTGGCCAGCTGTGTGGCTGTGTGAAACGGCCTGAATCCGCCTCTTTAATGCACTCTCTTTTTATTTAGGGTTTGTGGGTGTGTATGTGTGTGTCTGTGAGTGTGTGACTGTCTGAGAAGTCCAAGGCTGCCTCGTGTGTGTGTGTGTGTGTGTGTGTTGAGATCAATGCAACCGGTCTGGCTTTGAGATGGAGGGAGCTGTCAGACCTGAATTAGACGTTAAATCTTTTGGACAAAATGTATTGTGTTCAGAATTTATCATGTGCTGTTTCCAGCCCACTGATGTATGTTATAGTGGCTGTGTGTGTGTGAGTGTGGGCATGTGCAAAAGTGTGATGCTTCAGAGGTCGAGTCAGAATGTAGTTTTTCAGGGCTAAAGTGGCTGTCTGGGAAACATGATAGATTCTTGTCATGGTGCTCTCTCGCTGTGGTAACTCTCTAGATTTCTTTACCTTTTGCTTTCTGTATTTTCTCATCTTTCTCTTGACATTTTTCTGTCTGTCTCCAGTGTGATCTGTACCATTTCTATGAGGCCTTTAATGCCTGGAATTAATGTGCATTCTGGATGATCCCATCACTAGAGGACAGCTCATGTGCAGGTGTGATGCAAACAATGTGTCCTCGATGCTTCTTGCATGTATCCCTTCCAGGCGTCCCTCCAAGGAGGCCATGTTTTTTATACATCTGTCTTCCTTCAAGCTGTATTCGAAGACCAACAGCAAACCAATTCATCCCTGCTCTTGTGGCTTAGCTTCCCCACCATCTCTCCCTCTACAACATCTATCACCTTTCACCCCATCAGTCCTACTTCTGTTCTGTGTTCTCACGCGCCAGCATGTCTGTTGATTATAGAGCCGAATGTCTGAATAACTGCAATTTATTTTCTAACTGCAATACCAGCTTTGTTTTTTCTCTTAACTGTCTTTTCTCAAATGCAGATATTCACTGTGGTTTGTTGTCTAGAATTTTAAATGAATATCCAAAAGTTGTTTCTTGTACTATTTTTTTTTCTTGCCACAGTAGACTGTGGATCTATAGCCATCAAAATGATCTTTCAATCTTTAAAAATAAACATCCCACGGCTGTTAAACTGAATTCAAGTGGACACTTAAAAAGTCATCAAAAATCTAGCAGGCGATATTCAAAACTATGGACAATTCGTCTGCTGCTGTGATACTGTGGACCCCTCTTTGTTCACTATGTATTTTGTAAGTGTCAAGTGCATGAATTATACAGATTCATCATGTGATTTGCACCTTGTAAAGCTACATTTTTACACAGTCTCCTAAACACAACATTAGGTATTAATGCATCAGCACCTAACCAAAGTTCATTTTAATTTTCCTGGTGTACAATCTTTAAACAAATGTTCAAATTATCAGGGTTTTTGTCGCCCATGGGTGTCTGGGGCTTCAGGGCAGCTGCCTGCTTTGGCTAGTAAATAATCTAGACAGGCCTAAACACTCTGCCTTACTTCCTGGATATTTTCTGCTGCTGCTGCTTTCTTGAAAAGAAACTGAAAAATGCATTACTCTATATAATGTGTGTGTGAAATAATTATTTATTTTCTACTGTGTTATATCTACTTTTCATAATTTTATTTAACCTTTTAACAATTCTTACAGAAACATATGCACTGGACTTCAAAAGCTGCCTCAAATGTTCCCATAATGCAATGCACTGTGTGTGATAGATGTACAAGTAAGTAAATTATAGTTATGTGATCATACAACTTTCAGTGATTGTGCAAGATGATAATGATTTGTCATATATCAAGCTGAAATTTCAGTGTTCTTCTCTCTATAAAGTATGTAAGAGCTGTTTAAGTTACCACCACTTTGGACCCACAAAAACCCAAAGTTGCAATTTTGTGACTGCATGTTTGAATACTGTGTTTCCTTGATTATAGCTGTAGGCAGTGATGTTTTAATCACCCACTTTTGAATTTAACCTCACCGTCCCTACACCTCAATCTCACTCTTAAACAAATGAATATACCGCACACACACACACGCGCGCGCACACACAGACGCATAACTGCTCCACATGCATCCTCCAGTGGTACAATACAATGCAAGTGGTGTCTTTCATTGGGCATAGTGGTCCCAGTGAGAAGTCGACCGCAGCAATTAACAGAGAGATGAAAGACACCAGGCTGCCTGCTGAATAATTAAGACTGGTTTGATGATCAGGGAGGGGCTCCATGGGAGGTTGGGTGTTAGACCTTCCTAGAAGAGTGTGTCCAGTGATATAAAAAATGTGTTACCTTGACTTAAGTGAATGAGTTTGTGCTCGTGTGTTGATTGACTGGTTCTCAAAGAAAAAAAAAAAAGACGGAAAAGTGTAGGAGGACTTTAGATAAAAATTATGGTCCACATTGAAATGCAGGGAAGAGTCCAGAAATTTTATTACGATGTTCTCAGGGGAGTTAAGTTATCTTGTGGCTGTGGAGGCTGACAGCAGGCCCAGACGTGATGACTGATTTCTTAGCCATAGTGGTCTACCATTATGCAAACTACACAGCGGGGTCAATAAGCACATTGATCGGCCGATTCGTTGTGAGTTAGAACATAAAGGAGAGAACAAAACCCCAGTGCATGAAGGGAAGGGTTTGATTGGTAAATTTGAAAGAAAGGGAGTACTGCAGGCAGTGTAAGACACAAGCGGGGAGAATAAAGGGAGTGGGAGATTGAGGCAGACACAGCAAACAGGAACTCTCCCAGGAGTGTTTCAGCCAAATGTATTTAAATGTATTCTGCTAATTACAAAACTCTAAACACATACACGCTGATGCAAACACTGTCTGGCGTTTTGTAGCACCGCTGTACTGAGGTAATTACATGCGCCTGCTTTACACATAGTGTGTGTCTTTTTTGTGCATATTTGTGTATGTACGCATGTATGGGTGTTTTCATAAGTGCATTTCTGTGTGCATGGGTGTCTGAGGGAGAAGAGGAGAAGATAAAAAAAACCGACTTACATGCGGGAGACACGATAAGAGGAGCCTTTTCCACAAAGATTAAGTAGTATGGATTAAAGCAGAACATGCGGGTGGTTGGCTGTGCTTTCTCCCAAGTGAAGATGAATCAAGTAGCTATTATATCTCAAACAAAAAACACTAACTGTAATGATTTACTTCAAAACAACTCAAAGTGTCTTGGGGAATCCTATCTGCATTTACACCTAACTACTATAAAAACACATCTGAAACCTCTGGAGGATATTTTAAGCTTTCATTTCACAATTGTTCAACATTTCCTCGATTTCACAGGCAGCTTTGTGTAAAGGACACAGTGTAGTTGGTTTAATGGTAAGGTGACTGGTAGGGGGGGAAACAGGGAGGAAGACACAGTAATAGAAAAAGCATGGATTCTTTCATTTCTTTCATTCTACTGCTAACCTAGCCGATCAGATGAAAAGCGGCTCTCAATAACTACTCTCTAACCACCTGCTTGTGTGACCTCTACATTGATTTATTGACAAGCATCTGTCTGGACACTGGCTGGACACACACCTCTCACTGAAGCCC
>JAPZDY010000002.1:16054778-16079919 GCA_029783645.1 Ctenochaetus hawaiiensis
TAAATCAATATATACAACATATATTATTTTTAACATTTAAAATGTTATTATTTATTATATAGTTATTATTTCTGCTTGAACAAAACAGGAAATGTTAGCTTGCCTTGTAACACATTAAAGTATCAGTCTTGTCAATGGGATGGTACCTTTACAGGTGATGGAAAAGTTTTGTTGTGTTTCCCCTCTTGGTTTGTACCAACAGACTGCATATTTTGCAAACAAGCTTAATCTGCATCTTATGCTTTTAGGATATCCAAACTCATTTTACCTTAAAATGTCCATATTCACATCAACCCTTCTTCATAGGTCTCTAGAACAATGTTTTGTTGTATGAAATGGGAACAAACTCTCTGTTCAAGTCAAAAACTGCACACTGACTAGCTGTGTTTATTTCTGCTCTGTGACAGACTGTTAGATCCATTCATATCAAGTAAAAATTCCCAGTAAACATAATTATTATGAGACAGTTTTATCGCCCAGCCTCACATTCATACTCGCAGCTAGTTGTGGGATAGGAATGCTGAAAATACTCCGCCTTGCTATAATTATCGTCGTAAAGAAAATAAAACTGTAATTTTGATGTCTACTGATGGAAAATGTCTAATGAAACTTGTAACAGACACCAGACTCTTGAGCAAATCTTGACCGAGGAATTGGGATGCTTCACTGGTTTGCCAGCGACACTCCCTCCTCTGCGTCTCTCCTCCCACCTTGGTGTCTGGCGTATCACCGAAATACCCGGTACAGGCATGGGAAAAACCGTACTGCTCCTCCAGAAAGTGACACTTGTGACTCACACAGAGATGGAGCCACTGTTGTAGTTTTAGCTGTCAAAGAGAATCTGCATCCAAAAATACAAATTTAGCTCAGTGTTCACTTCTCTGTTCAGGCTACAATAAAGGCAGGGCAACAAAAAGCCTTCACTGCTGAGCTGAGAAACAGTTAACTTGGATTAAATTTGCTGAGATGTGTGTGTGTGTGTGTGTGTGTGTGTGTGTGTGTGCGTCGTACTGGGGAAAGCAGTTGAAGCAAGATTTATTTTTGTTAGTTTTATGGTCACAGTGAAACTCCAGGCCTGTCCTGGCACCCTGCCTATCCACCTTAATTCCAGATGTTGCCATGGTGAAACTTATGGGTGGTATCCCGGCAATCAGACAGCGGTTTGGGAGCTGGAGACGACTGTTGTATGAGAGTGATTGATAGATTACTAGAGAGAGAGAAAGAGAATTGAATAGCCTCGACTCGTTCTGTGTTGTTCTTCTCCCTCCAGAGGCCAAGGTCTGGTGTTGATTTAAGCCCTGTCTTAATGTGATTATCACCCCAACGTTAAGGGCCCTGCTCATTCCCCCTGCTACATTGATTTCCATTTAAAACTGTAATTGAGAGGAACAAACATAGGTATTAGCTATTCTCGCTTTTCATTGCTCTCGTTCTCTTTTCTCGCAGCACAGACTGCTTGGTTTTTCAGGAGTTCACGGAGGGGGAATTTGGTTGGCTGGAGTCCAGGGACAAGGCTGGTTTCTTGGGAGCAGAGGGGAGGAAACTGGGATTTTGCCAAAGGCTGTTAACTGCTGGACCTGGGCAACACACACACACACACACACTGTCCCACGTTGTCTCACAGTGACACAGCTATGGCAGAGCAGACCTGTATACAATGACTATAGGTTTGTCTTCAGTCTCATGGTCTGCGATGAGAACCACATATGGCGAGCTGTGGTTTGGCGTCCGTCCAAAGCAATGTTAACTCTTTGAGACGAATATGGAGGCAGAGGAGCAGATTAACCTCTAGAGCGAAGACAGACAGGAAGACGAGGGAGACAGTGCGCCCAGGGAGGCTTGGACTTGGTGGGAAATGAGCCATGAAGATGGAATTGACCTGTAACAAGTTAAATTTTCGAGCTGAAAGGAAACTTTAGCACTTGTTTGGGAAATTTGATAGCGCAATTTTTCAATTTTAATATAACTTTATGGATGTGGACAGAAGTCTTTTAGCCCTGGTTTGGCATAGAGCAGAGTTTCAGTCATTCTCCTTGTTGCTCTCTCCTTTGTGGATCAATAACTCTCTATTTGTGCATTTATATGCAGTGATGCTGTAGAGAGGAGTGGAGGGAGGGCGCAAGGATGAGCAGGTAAGGATTATATGAAGAACATTTTGATGAAAAAAACTTGAGACACAAAGAAATAAACATTGGAGAGAGAGGAAGGATGTGAGCGATACAGATATTTCAAAACAGAATAGAAACTGCGAGGGAGGAGAAATAATAGTGTGATGATAATGGGTTGTCTGTGTGTCGGGAAAAAAAACAACAACAATGGACGAATTGGCTAATTAGTCGGACCATATCATAGAGGGGTTTCTTATTGGCTAGATGGATAGATTCACTTCTCTTTCATTTGCATAATCATCCCCATCATTGGAATAAATACTCACACTGGGAGAGAAACTCAGAGTTCAGATAGAGAGATTGGAAGCATTGCGAGAGATTAGTTAGTTACGGTGAGAAGTGTCCAGTGTGTAACAGTGTTAGCGTATCTTCATTATGCACCCGCTAACTGCGACACAAAAGCACGTAACACACGCTGCATGAAACTTGTGGCCGTTAATCGAGACGACGATAAAAAACGACAGTCGGCCTGCGTCATTTACTGCGGGCGACATCCCACCCGCTTTCTTTCTTCAAGTCTTTTCAGAGTGCACCTCAGTGTATGCACTTATGGAGGAGGATTCAAGGGCAGAGCTAAGTGATATTCTATGAGGGAGTATGAATGTGGAGGGGGGGGGGGACACAAAGGGAGAGAGTGAGAGAGGAAGAGGAGGGTGAAGAGAAGGAGACAGCAGTAGTAGATACGGCGAAGATAGCGGCATTGTTGGGGACCTTTTTTGTTGTTTGGTGTCTTTTTTTTTTTTGTTCCCCTTATCATCCCCCCCACCTCCTCCAAGTACAAAAGAGAAAAGAGAGTTGACATTCAGCACTGGTGTGGGGAAGCCAGACAAATGACAGAACGCAACACACGCTCCCTGCCATTGCTGTCGCCTGTGTGTGTGTGTGTGTGTGTGTGTGTGTGTGTGTGTGTGTGTGTTTGTTTGTAAGGGGTTTATGCATGTGTTTGGGTCTGTGTGTGTTCACCCTTGGGTACCAAACAAACAGTCCAGATGATTTTAAATCAAGGGCAAACTCACTGAAGACCCTGAAGGTTTTCCCCCAATGTGCTTTTCCTACTCTTTCCTCTTGTTTCCGTCATTTACTGATGATCGGCTTCTGAACTCTTATTCTTATGTTAAAAAAAACAACTTTTTCTTTTATCATGAGTGGAGTGTATTGATTGACATCATGTTCATAATCTTGTTAGGAAGCAGCGATGCGTCCATTCCTGCAGGATAGCCGGCGTTGGCGAGTAGTCTCAGGTGCTGGAGGCCCCATTGAAATGCCAGCTGAGTGTCTGAAAGAGCGACAACCGTACTGATCAATCAGGAATCTCCTCATTCATTATTCACAGCCAGTGTATCCAATCACACGGAGCCCAGGGCCACCACACACTGTCATCAATGCCGCCATTGATTATCAGGCCTCATCAGCGTTTGTTTGGCTTGTCAAATCAATGCCTTTTTAACGGTACGCCGTCCCTGCAGGAGACCACAGATGAATATTTCATATCCAGTCTCTTCCAATCATAATTCAAAGCAAAACACACTGCTAGGGCTCCTCTTGTTGTGTACTTTGATCAGTATTGTTCAATAGTTTTCTGCTGTGCTAGATAATCAGTTTATATAGATGTAGAATCAGAGGAAAGAAACAGGCAAAAGTGCAAAGTGAACAAGGTTTTTATCAAAAGTTTGACCCTATTAATAGTGCAGGCTCCCAGTGGATTATGTGAATTAGAGCATAATGTCAACAGATTACTGGTGTGTGATGATTGTCAGGCAGTCACACACTACAATAGAAGTTTTTGTCATATGCTTTTATGTTTCTCTAGCTTGACAGTATAAATATCACAATATGGACTCGGATGTCCCAGTACGCAGTCTGCACTGCAACAGCAGCGTGAGAATCACCTAGTTTTAGATTTGGCTCTTGAGTTGTTTTCAGTAAGCTTCACTGAATTTGGAGCAAGTGTGGATTTGTGGTAAGACTACACAGAATGATAACTTCTGCAAATTATGCGAGGACCTGCGATTAATTTAAGAGCTGGCAAAAGTTTGAGGGGATTTCTTTAATGAGCAAAAGATGGATAGTCTATTTGAGGCTTGGCCTAAAAGGGCTGATGGGAAATGAGAGGCTAAATTAAACTTTAAACATGTTTAGCATCATTGCCTTAAAGCCCATTTGACTGTATTTATTTAAACTGAGACCTAACTGCTTTTTTGTCCACCAGTTGCAGCCATTCTTTTAAGGTTAAATATTTTTTTTACTTATTTTGTTTGACTTCCTCTTCACCCGTGATCCACCTGTTTGTGTGGTGGTTATGACAGGTCAGTGTAGAAAAACTAGTGCTGACAGGCGTAGCTTTGCTGGGAAACGGAGAAGGAGCACTCCCCCTCCCTTTGCAGAGTGTGTGTGTCTTTGTGTGTTTGTGTGTGCATAAATCCCCATGACAGGAAGTTAGCAGGAAATGGAGGGACTTCCACAGCGCTGTTTACTTTTACATTTCAGCAAAAATATCTGCTTCATTCCAAACAGATAGATGGCATATGAACAAAGGAGGAATCTAATATGCCCCTGAAAAGGAAATAAGGAATGTAAATATTATGAGCCAGACTAATATTTTTGTTTGTGGTTTGCTATTCAAGGGCATGATGATGTATGCAAATAACACAGTTTTTAGGTTGTTTGGTCACTGGCTGTGTGCATGAGCGCTGAAAACTCCTTCAACATGTGCATGCAAAATCGCTACAACCCAAAATAAGATCTGTTGTCCCCTTGTCATGACGGATTGGGCTCCGTTGCCAGTCCCTTTGTGTTTTGAATGGGAGTCAGCTGCAACAATGTATATACACACCAGAATAGCTCTTTGTCAGCTACTTAGATTATGCTGTTGGACTAACAGTGTGGACGGAGGATGGTGCTTGGTAAACAAAGAGGTTTTGATGCTTTAAAACCACAAACATAAACAAGCACATGTGTGCAACAAATCCCTAAGAAGCGTGTCAGTGACTCGCGACCAGTCGCTGTAATCATGAAAGCAACAACACCGTCCAAACACGATTCATCAGTTCTGTATCCTCAACTGCTCTCCCTGTTGTTCACCTCTGTGTTTTTTTTCTGCTTTCATCTCTTTATCTCCAACTCTCTCTCTCTCACTCTCTCCCTCCTGTTTGTTTGACAGGAGCTGAGAGGATTAGTTAGATAGGAGAGCTCGGAGGACTGTGTTTACTGTAAAGCACATTCGTGACACATCTTCCCCTTTTTCTGATCTGAGTGAGAGAGAAACAAGGGAGACGGACCCTTCCTTGTTTTAAAAGTGTCTCACACTAATGTAGGTCCTCTTTTCTCATCTCCTTGCTTGCTTCCTCATCCCTCCGTTGCTTTCTCACACTCCTTCATCCTTCCTCACCCCCATGGAGATCTTTCCGTTGTTTCTCAAAGACATTTGAGTGCTGGCTGCAGGCACATCTTTTGTTCTTTCGTTCTGTATCCCTCTTGTTAACACCCTAACCGCAATGACTGTGCCCCTAGCCAGGAAACACAGGCTGGCCTGAAGCTCTGTTTGGGGCAATAGCACCGGGTGTAGACAGACATGCTAACACACACACACACACACACACACACACACACACATAGACACATTAGGATGTAGACACAAACATACATGCTTTCTGTCTGAGTTTCTGTCTGTATCTCTGTCTCTGTCACTCTCTCTCTCTCTCTCTCTCTCTCTCACTCTCTCTCTCTCTCTCACTCACACAGACACACACAGACACACACTTGGACTCAATGTGTGCTCTCTACCTGAGGCTATGAATCAATGAAAGCAAGCTCTGAAGTGTATGACCTCTGAGTCTGGCTGTTGTGCGTCAGCAGGTATTTTCACTCATAATATCACAGACAGGGGAGACGCACACACCCACACGATGCCATACACAGATGAACATGACCTAGCACTTAAGGAAATAGCTGAAAGAGAAATGTGGAAGTGTTTTTTTTCTTAATCACTTAAAACTCAGATTTAACAAATTTACCTGATTCTATATTTGTAAAATCAAAATAGATTAATTTGTGTGTTTTGTGTTTGATTTTTCTAAATTTGGGCCTGTTGGGCCTTGTTTCCATTTTATAAATTGATTGACTTATTAATTAAAATCTGACGTAACATCAGTGGAGGAAGAAGTCAAGATCTTACATAAAAGTTGCAGTAACAGTGTAGGAATACACTATTTTTTACACTATTACACACATATTAAAATCATGCAGTTTACATTTTACTCAAAAAGTGTAAAATTATTACTAGTAAATTGGCTAAAGTACAAAGATAATATCTTATTATGGGGAATAGCTTATTTCAAAACTATATATATGATACAATTAGATGAAAACTGTTGACATGTAATGTGTCCATCACTTTAATGTTACAGCTGGTAAAGGTGAATCAATTTTTATTTATTTATTTATGCATTATAATAATTAATGTATATGCTGCTTGTGAACATTACCCTGAAGATCAATAAAGTCATATTGATTTGATACCATCATGGTTTATTTGATGAGTGTATTTTGCTGAATCAATCATAAATTAACTAATAACTTAAGTTTCTAAGTAATTGTAGTTGAAGGAAAAGTACAATATTTGGCTCTGATATTAGTAGAAGGAAATATGAATAAGAAATTAGAAATAGAAATGCACTAAAACTACACTTGAACTCACAATATGTAATATTTCCACATGAAACATCTAAAAATGACTATATTTCACTGTGTTCTGTACTTACATGGTCTTAATTATTTCCAACACTGCTCAAACCCATCTGTTTTTTTATTTAAGCTGGTTAGTTTCATTTCATTGTCTGTTGCGAACTTCCAGCGAAACACCAGTCAGAGTCTGAAAGGAAGTGGGCAAACTTGACTAAACATAAAATGAATGTAACTTTGATATTTTAACTGGTCCCCTAACATTTCTGCCTGAATCAGCCAGATAGATTTTTTTCTTTAACAGAAAAATAAAATAAACAAATCCCATGATCCTTCACTGCTTCACAACATCATCAAACTACATTGTTTATGCTCATTTTTTGATAGAGACCTCTAGTGGCAGAAGTAACATACTTTTCATCTAAATACATTCCTTGAGTGAATGTACTTAGTCACTTTTCGCCACTGTGTGTATAAGTTTTTACAGACTGTTGAAACATTTTCAGTGTAAAGGTTAAAGAAACTGTTTAACCTTAAGAGGAATTTACCTCTTTGCTGATGGTTCGGGAAGAAGATGGATTCTACTCTTTACTGTGTTTGCCAACACAAAGCCACAGCCAGCAGACTATTAGTCAACAGTTAGCCTTGCTCCTTCTGAATGTATCTCTACCTCTGCAGCTCACCACTTAACATGTTATATCATGTTTGATTAATCTGTGCCAAAACAATAGTGTGAAAACAATAAGTTGCGGTAGCCAGAGGTTATATGATGAACCATGAAAGTGTGATAACAATGTTTCAGTGCAAGTCTGTTGTGAATTTCCCCTCATGCATGCATTTTGGTCTTGTGAGAGCGTTTGTATATGAACATACACATGTGTGTATAATCTGTGTGTGTGTGTCTTTGTGTATGCCTTTTTGAGTGTGTACGTGTGAGAAAGAAAGATTGGCTGGAGATTGGCTGAGAGGGAGAGTGTGTTTAAGTTCTCCCTGAGTGGGTTAGATCTGATAAGGCTGACAGCCACAGGTTGATATTCCTGAGAGCAGCCAGCCTCTCCCCTTCACACCACATGGCTGATACACAGACCCGCTGAAAGTAATAAAGTTTATGTCTTCCTGTAGAATATGAAATATATAAAAAAAACAGGGGGTAAATCTTTGTGATATTTCTCCACAGGCATGCACTAAGCAACATTGAAATACTAAATATATTGTGGGTATATTGTGCAGATAAGTCCATGCATTAGCTGTTTTCTGTTGTAATACTCATTGCCATCACAAAATTAAGCAGACATGGGAATCAGCCAGCAGACACTTTGCCATGCAAATGCTCCAATGGGAAAAGTCTGTGTGTGTCAGTGTGACAGTTGCTCTGATATACACCACACCTCAAAGGCAACGTGTTCTCTCCGAGGCCTACTTCAAACACAGCCCCAGGCGGTCTGTGTGTGCTCCGGTCATGTCTGCCTATCTGCTCGCATTTTTCACTCTGCTTCTGATTTGTCTCCCACAGGACCCGAGCAGAATGACAGTACCCACCAAACAGCACATCTACATCTTAATGTGCATAGATTTAATCCATCTAATTTCCCACATGGCCTAGGAATACAAATACGCTGGTGATCCCACGTAAAGTACAATAGGCCATCATATTCATGTCACCGTTTCACACAGGAAAAAAAAGTTGGCAAAAACAAATACCTATATACGTACAAAGAAATACACACACATACACACACACACTCTAAGCACCCTCCATTGCTTTATTTTGCCGATGATGTGGGCCCTTGAAGAGGGCAAAGCGGTGGCATAATGACATTGAAGAAAAGGCACAGAGCCCCGTGTATATAAAATGAAAGAAGAGAGAAGGAGAGAGAAGAGAAAAGGCTGCATCCTTATTCAATTAGCGGCACTGGCCCGGAGTAATTACTTCTACTCTCCCTAATTCGCATGTAAATTTGCGTCGAGCACTGCACTATTTTAATACAATTTAGCGCCACTTTGACTGGATGCCAGTGATGTGCACATGGTGTGTGTGTCTGTGTGTGTGTGTCTGTGTGTGTGTGTGTCTGTGTCAGGGACATAACCGAGAAGAAAAATGGCTCATTCACGTCATTCTGCCATGGAGAGGGGCCGCAAGAGTCAGAAAGTAAACAGAGAGAAAGAGGAATAGGGCAGTGGAAGGAGAGAAGGTCTATCGTGTTGACATGATGATCAGATAAGATCTGCACTGGGACCTGATTCACTCTGTCTGTCCTGTGGGAACAGCAGCTCTGACTCTTTCCTACAAATCTGCTGTCACCTCTTTCATGCCTGCTGCAAACCCTCTCACACACACACATGCACACGCACACACACAAACACAAACACACACATACCCAGAGGAGACTCTCTAAGTGCCATTAAACATCTCGACCAAATAAAGAGGAACTTGTTGGAAAGGGAAATCTTCTAATTTAAATTTAAAGATTCAAGTTTCATTTTGGATTTATAAGCTAAACGTTACTGACAGGTTGAAAACAATGTGTGTAACCCTCACAGGGTCTCTTTTCACGAGCAGTGCAGGCAAGCAGGTGAGGTAATAAAACGTAAATCCTAATCTCTGCCACTATCTTTTCCCTCTATCGATTTTCTCCAGCCAATAGATTGTCTGCTTAGATAATGGTCTAATTAGCCAGCTAATTGGTCCGTATAATTAGCCATTTTAGGATATTGTCAGGGATAGATAATATTGGTCTGTGTCAAACAATCCCCAATAACCATTCCCACACTGCACATCTCTCTGCCCACCACAGACACATGAATCGATCCCCAGCTTTTGTTTCTCCGCTGGCCCACAGGTGGATGGATGAACCAATGGACAAAAAGAGAACTGGACAGGTGGATGGATAACCATACAAATAGTTATGTAAACAGATAACTGAATGGACAAGTGTACAGGCAAATAGTCAGTTACCTGAAAGGATAAATACAGAATATGAGTGCAAAATTACATTTCTAATGGGTTTAGAAATTTCTTCGCATGGCTGAGTGTTTTCATGCCTTACTAACTTGATTCAGTGTAAAAATGCATAAAAAGGGTAACTTGATGAGACACTTGATGTTTCCAGCTGTCCAATCATACCATTAAGTTTTGCTGAAATATGAATGAGCCAATATTCTAACAATATGCACTGTCAATTAAAAAATACAAAGATGCAGCAAGCATTAAAACATACTCAGCACAGTTGGGAGAGGACGTTGCTAAAGCTAAAAAACATAATGCTCCATTTTTATACTGAAAACAGTTTTATTATATAAGATTTTGTTAATTAAAAGCAGTCCTGTAGTCTGTATATGAATAACAAAGGGGCGTAATGCTCTGCTGCGTTATCAAAGTCATGTCTCCAGTAGAGGAGCTCAGCCCTCTGCTGCACCGTTTCACATGGGAAAAGCCATCATTGTTCAAGAAGCTGGGTCAGCGGGGTTCTTTGAGGTGAAACAGTCTGAGCATGGAGTTATTTTCTTCGCAACAAATTTAGTTTAAGTCGTGTGATACTGCAGTGTGTATTGGACAGCTGGTTCTGTTTGATACAGTTGATCAATGCTTTGCTCTTTTATCGTTGGTTTATAAGTGACGGCATAGAAGGATCACAATATACTTAAAGTTCATCTTGCTAAGGTGGTTATTTAGTCATTAAATCCAAAAATGATTGCAACTGCTGCATTTTTTCGATGGAAATGATAAGAGTTGCAAATTAAAGTTAGCATGTGCATGATGTAAGTCATTTGGGTGCTGCTCTGTCCTCCCATCTGAGCTCTAACGTGACATTTATAACATTTAAGTGATCAATTTTTGACTTTTATGAATCAATTTTGAGTCACAGGAGATAAGAATGTTGTTTCTTGCTGTGAATTGATTTTTTTTTCACCCACCCATACTGAGTCTTAGAGCCAAGCAGTAGATAGGGGATTTTCCATCCAAGGCATCTGTTACACTTGTCAGAAGGCCAAATATGATGTTACATGGCCTGATAATGATCCAGTGCATCTCACTCCTGATTCACTCGAGAAAAGACAAATTGAGGGGCAGGTGAGATGGCGAGGATGGTCTAAAAGCTCTGCACGTCACTTGAGAGAAAGGAAGAAGCTTGGCTTGTTTGAAACCCAAGCAGTGAAACAGGAAGAAGGGCCACGCGATGTTTGGTGCTAAGCTGGGATGCTGTTTATCGATTTGTGTATGGTTTCTGTGAACTTTATTTAAGGTGAAAACAGGCCATGCATGGCCATCTTAACTGTGTATATGGGTAAGCACAGGGCTGAATGTTCAGGGGTGGAGACTTTGGCACTGCTTGTGTAATAATGTGTGTGTGTGTGTAAGTCTAATCACATTAGCAGGTGTGTCTCAGCTGTTGAGGTGATTTAGTTTGTGGCAAGTGACCTCTGACTCCTCTAATGACTTCTGACTACTTTCATCCCGTGTTCTCTGTGTCTTCTTCTCTCTTTTTTTTTCTCCTGCTCCCACACAAACACACAAAGCGGTTCTTTTACCTGTCCTATATTTGCAGGTTTTACTGCACACAGAGCAGCTGTGTCTCTACATAGCTGTACTGTACGTAGATGTCTATGGGAGCAGGGCAGATGTCACCTGTTTTTCCCCGCGTGGAAATCCCCAGCTCCCCAGGCCCTGCTGGGCAGAGCAGTGACTCACTCATAATCTAAAGTGTGTGTGTGTGTTTGTATGTGTGAGGTGTAAGTGTCTCTGTGAGTGTGCACAGAGGAGTGTGCAAGGAGTTCAGCAGCAGACCAGCGAACATGCTTGTGTGTTGGGTGTTTCCAGTTTGCGTGGGTGTGTGTGTGATCTAATCTTTGTTTTAGGCAATTAGGGCACGCACGCGAAAACACATAGCAACTTTCGAACAAGGTTGATCTTATAAAAATTCCATTTGATGCTCGGAAACAAACCAACCATCAGTAATAAATGGTTACTGTTTTAAACCAGGGCTTTTTGTGCTCAAGTATATCTACTCATCTGTGTGTATGGTGATGGGGGTCTTTGTTGGTCTGTATGTGTCTGGTATTGACCTTTTAACATTTCACAGTTGTTACCCTTTGACCTTATTAACGTTGTCTTGCACTCCCGAATCTGAAAACACTTATTTTCCTGCCTGTATTCAACACAGCTCCTCTTCTCCTCCTCTGACGCAGCCACATTTGCTTCGAGTTATCACAGTATTCCAAGTGATTTCTGCTCTGGCGTAAAGCATCGTTCTCTTCCTTGCTTTGGTAACATTCCAATTAACATCTTGTTCTTCACTCCCTTCTTCGGGATCATTCCATCTTTCTGTCCCACTCTGGCGTGTGTTTGTGCTCTCCACCTCTCAAACACAAACTCCTGCTCTCTTTTTCTCTGCCTTTCACATTCCTACTTTATTATGAGCAGCACTTTGTCTGTAAGTGGGAGGCGTATTCCTGCGCAGGTTTGAGCCATTTTCACTTATTCAATTCAATTGCTTCAATTCAGACACCTAATGACGAATGAAATCAAATTAGACGTTTACAATAGGCAGAACGCCCCGGCAAGTCGTCTGTACATGCACAAAGAAAACGGGTGACTGCCTTTCAACAGCCAAGGACAGACTTTCTCCTTTTCCTCTCAGTATCTCTTTCAGTATGGGTTTCAGTGGCTGTGACATGCAGGTATGCACACTGTAGAATACACACACACACACATACACACACACAGAAAGAGACACCACTGTTTTTTAGGCTTTGGTATAGCTACAGATATACACACACACACACACACACACACATGCTCAAATGTCCAGATACAGACACAGACACATATGCTTAGGCAATTGAAACAACCCCCTCTCTCTGTCACACACACACACACACACACACACACACACACATTCATACTCACACACATGCTAGATAATATACACAAGTTGCTGGCACTCTTATATGTGCTGCTAGATTGATCCAACTCTTTTATCTGCTAAATAACTTACCATCGATTGAGCGGGGGAAGGAGGAGGTGGAGGAGTAGCGGGAGGAGGGGAGACATGGATGTGCAGAGAGAATTAAAGCTTACCAATATCCAGGAGCTGTCCGCACTGCCTGCAACAAGTCACCATGTCACCCGCAACAGAGACAAGAGAGCGAGATGAAAGCAGATGCAAGTCAAAAAAAGAGCTTTTATAGACCTGAACAGGAAAAGGATTCAGTTTTTGCAGTTTTGTGTTCCTCTAAATGAATTAAAGTCCAGATTTGAATCACTCACATTCCAACACCTTTCTGTTATAAGTCCGGACTCTTACAGGTATTATCTATTTCTATCATTTGAGAGGGACCCTGAGGAAAAGCGTTGTAGTGGCCCCATCCTCAGCCTCGGGGGAGCCCGCTCTACATCCATAGAGGGTTCAGAGGCTAATTGGATATATCACTGCAAAAAACATTTAAAATCCCAAATCAATACCTGCCTCTTTAATGCTTTTCCTGAAGAAGTGCTCCACTCTATTGCTGCTGACCCCCCCCTTCCTCTCTCCCCACTCAGACCCTGTCTCCCGTACAATCCCTCACTGCATATAGGGGCCAAGGGATACGTGTAGGGGTCAATGAGCTAAGGGCTACTGGGGGCCAAAACGGAGTGAGCCCCACGGGGGTCTTAGAATTGAATAGTGGCTGGTGATGTACGTGTGAGGGCTTATGGGAAACATCACCAGAAATAACATCCAACTCAACATTTCTGGCAGACATGTACGGTGCATAGAACAGCACATAAAGGGCAGAACAGCAGCAACAGGCAGAATATGTTGTAATTAGCTACATGTTCTCTGCGTGTTTGCTAAAATTCTTACAAGAGCAGATTTGAGTCCGCATGTCAGTGTTTATGTGCTTGTGCATGTTTGTGGTAGTTTTTGTAGATGGGTCACAGTGTGAACACGGCAAAGGCAGTGACTTTGTGTGTGTGTCTTAGAGAGGAGTTGAGTGTAAAGAGTGTAAAAACAAACAGATGTCCATAGCAACACCTATTTTGCTAAATAGTGAGTAAGCTCTTGGGTTAGAGGTCAGAAACCACTTTAAGACCCCTCTATCCTCAGATACACACACCTGTCCACAACCACAAAAATTCCCTTATTGCCTCTTACCATGCCAAAGGGGCTTTCCACTTTTTGTCCAGGATGAAACAGCACTGCAGGTATTTCATCTGTCTATTCATAAGGGCTGCCACTTACAATTATTTTCAAAATAGAATAACCTGCTGATTGTTTTTTTAAGTAAATGATCAATCATTTAATTATTCCAAGTCTCAACATGGGCTGAAAAACGTCCCCACCACTTCACAAAGTCCGAGCTGATGTCTTAAAACGTCATCATTTATCAGACCAAGAGTCCTAAACCCAGAGAGAGTTAACTGTCACAGGAGACTGTGAAAACCAGCGAATACTCAGAATTTAAAGGCCAGAAGCTGTGAATTCTTTGTATTTTGGTTTAAAATGTATTATTGGGTTAAAGAATTTTCACAATAGTTGCCTCTATTGACCTCCTTTTTTTCCATCTCTTTTTTTATTTTTTTTGCAGACTAAATCCAGCTCCTTTCCCTGAACATATCACTTTCACCGTTTTCTCAGTTCCCTCTCCTTTGTTTCTCTCCAAAGGTACAACATTTACCCCCAGCTTTATTTTTAATTTTTGGGCCCTGGAGTGCTGTGTTCCCAAATTGATTCATAAAAAATCTGTTGAGTCTGTTTTAAACCAAGCAAACTCTCGCTTACAGCCCCACTGCTGGAGCAGTTTTTCGCAGCAGTTGTCAAACGTTCCAGTTGCGATCATCAGTAGCAGTTTTGGAAAAGGGGAGGATTCAAAGATAAAATCGCTCTTTGCATGTCCTGTTTGTATTCACTGCCAGTGATCAAATCACTGATTATATTCAGGATGCTGGAACATTGTTAAGAACTCCTGTTGTGCCCTGCTCCTGTTTAAAATAAAAAAAGGTGTGTGAGCTTGTGTGTGTTTATTTCTTTGTGCGCACAGATTTTGGATTTTTGTAGGAGCTTTATGGATCAGTTTCGAACTGCCAGTATTTTTTTTACTGCCTTTGACATAGTTTCATTTCCAGAAAAACAGGAAGCAGAGATGGGTTTCTTGCACTTTTGTCCCAGTGGCTGCAGTTACTGTGACCCTGAATGTGCATTGATTTACTTGTGTGTTGTGTCTAAACATGCACACCACATGTGTATATGTGGCTGGTGTGTTCAGGGACCTTCATTACACAGTAAGTCAGACTTCTTCTAATGTCAGGTCAGACCGTCAGCATCCTCAGCTGCAGATCTGATTCTTTGAAAAGACACTGTTAAAGATATTTCTATGACAGTTTATCCTCCTCTGTTTTTCTTCTGTTCTGATCTTCTTCTTCTGCCTTCGTGCGACTGTGATTGGGGTCGTGAACCGCAGTGTCCAGTCACTCGTGGTCTCGAAGTGGAAGTGGGTCATTATAAGCCGTCCCTGCTCGACACGAACGTGCTACATCTGACACTCTGTTTTCATTGGAGTTCGTCCGCACTCCTCTTACAGCTTCACCCCCTCATCCCATCTCCCATTCCCTTTTCCCTCCCCCGCCAACTTCCCTCCTCCACTTTCTCCCTCCCCCCCGCTCTTCCCACTCCTTCCTTCCTCTGTTTGCTTTTGCTCCCTTGATTCACTCTCAGTGCCAACTTCTATCCTTTCTTTGTCAAATTACTCTCCTTCACTCTCTTTACTGTGTCTGCTTGACTGCAAAAGAGAGAGACTGGGGAAAGTAAAGAAAGAAGGAGGTAAAAAAAAAGGAGGAGGGGGCATCATGTTGACCAGCAACTAAGTGGCAAATATAATATTCACCAGTGCAAGTTTTTGTGCTTTTGTTGAGTCATGACATTAGACGGCAACACGTTCATGTAGCCACTGCTGCTCTCCTGCAGGAAAAAGTGTCTCAGACGAATAAGCATGAAATAAAAGTTTTCAGTTTTTCCCCCAATGATGCTCATGTTTGCCAGACATGGTTGGAATTTGTGCTACTGAGCCCCGAGTTGAGTTCCAGTGATATTTTGTTGATTTTTGCTCACTTCACCTCAAGAGTATTTAGCTAAATTGATTTATTATTTCAAACTGGGCTTCAGCTCAAACAACTCCCTCAACAAATAAACCATTACTTTCATTTATCAGATTGGGATAGAAACATTAACCAAGAATTTATTTTAGATTTCATACAAGAGGCTGGAGCTTGCTTAATCATTATAAGTCTAAGGAAAAAATGAATAATAGTCCAGAGTCTGGGTAAGTTAACCCTGAAACATTTGCTTACCAGTGAGTTTAATTATATGTGACTTTTTTTAATGTAACCTGGTACAACATATGACTCCATTTAATTATTTTTATGGTCTGAATGACTAAAACATTCACTGATTATTTAAATAGTTGCTGATCAATTCTCCAATGATAAGCCAATCGATTAATTGTTACAACTCTAAAATGATTAAACTCGAGGTAGTGACATCTGCATAATCTCTACACCTCTCAAGTTTTTTTGGACCAGCACTGCTAACTTTTTTTTGCTATCGCTTTGCTGTCTCTTTCCTGTTACTATTACTCTCTTCACCGGCAACTGTCAAACCCACAGCTGAAACGCAGGCACATTCTCTGGAGGTTTATCAAAGGTTATTCGAGGAAAGTTAGAGAATCACTAACTAGGTAGGAGTAGGTAAAGGCAAGACAGGTTGAGGGCAAGTTGTTATAGAAAAGGAAAAAAAAAACTTTAACTTCAATGAAAAAATACAGAAATTCATCAAAAACTAAAGCCTGAGGATATTTCTCAAACTGTCTCATACAGTATCTTGAAGGAGGGATCTTGGTTTCGCTTCACACTTCTACTGTAAAGAAGAGAAACGTCAGTCACCTGATTTTAAACTGAAGAGAAACTGTCATTGAATATTGTTTTGACAGCCATTATCATTTTTAGATATTTCATAATGAAATAGTTAAAAAATATATAAAATAATACACAGATAATATGAATACAAACATCCAACTATAATCCTTTGTTTAGTGCCCTGTTGAGTTTGTGTGTGTGTGTGTGTGTGTGTGTGTGTGTGTGTGTGTGTATGTGGACTGGACAGATCCTCTGGAGTGTGATTGATGTGTGGAGACAAACTCCATACAGTTAGAACAAGCCAGAGATTGACATGATAACCCTTAACCGTTAACCCCTAGAGGAGCCGTTGTGTACTCTGCTGTGTTTGTTTGAGCAAGTCTCCTTCATGATGACACATTTCCAAACGCCAAGAAATACAAATAATGGCCACGTAGCCATCGGCGTAAACAAGGGACAGGAGGTTAGGGCCGAGGATTTCGCCACGCACCGTCCACCATATGGCTTTAGTTTGTCCAGTCTTCATACAGTCAACATATGTGGAAAAAACAAATCCACATTCAAAGTAAAGGAATTGAAGTGAGACATACATGCAGAAGAAAGAGGGAAGACTTTCTCCAAAGAGGAACCATCAAAATAGATCCTCAACTTCCCTAAATCGCCTTCATCCACAGTAACTATTAAGTTTTTCTCTGTATTTTGAGTTGTGTCTCCAGGAATTGGCTAACGGTTTGGAGTCAAATGAAAACAAACTTGCTGTGATGATTGTAGAAACAGGACCATGGTCTTATTTCAAACTCTATTTTGTTTGCATATGTCTGACATTTTTTATGTTTTGTCTATAGCCAAAAGACTTATTGCTCCAGAAACAGTTGTCATGCAAGTTTTGCATTAAGTATGCAAATAATGAACAGTCATCGGGTTTAATACCTGATCGGTTGTTTATTTTAAAGTAAGTCACGCAAAGTAGTCATTTTCTTAACTATTGAGTAAATTGGTTTTGCAGATTAAGTCTCATTTGCACTGAGTTCTTACTTCCCTGATAACCGTTAAAGCGCAGAAATCTTGCATAGTGATCAGTATACAAACACAGTTGCACACGCATGTTGAAATGCCATGGAGCTCTTCCTGTTATGTGTTATCCTTAACATGTAGTCTTATGTTATGGCACAACGGACAGCTGGCTACACAATAAGAAGAGGATAAAAAAAAAAAAAAAACCCTCCTTATTAAGATTGCATGACGTTAGGCCTCCAGCATTTTACACTATCCATCTCTCTGATAGACAGGCACACAAATAAACACACACAAAATTGCATGCACAACACACACACACACACACATTCACGCACACACACTCACACACATTTTGCAGTTGCTCCAGCCCTCCTCCATTTCAAATCATCTGCCAGATGCCCCCATTCCAACTGCTGTTAATCATATTATCTGGAATCCCTAGCACTTAAATCCATAACTGCTGTGTGTATTAATCGCAGGGAATCTCGTTATCATGTCTATATTAATTAAATCCATCTGCCAGGAATGGGGTGAGGGTGGGGGTAAGGTGGAGACAGAGCAGTAGGGAAGGGGCACGTCAAGCTGTTTGTGTTTGAAGGCATTTAAAGTGGATGTTTATATAAAAAAAAGGGGGCAGTTTGCTATTATAGGTAATTTTGCGCATGGATGGAACTTAAAACTTTCCTGTAACCTGATTATGGGTGATGATCCAGGCACCACAAAAAGAAATCTACTGTGAGTTCATGGCTGAGAGTTGTAACATGACTTGACAAGTACTTCCTGGTTCACTGTCACACCAATCCTCTTTAGCTGGTGATCATATATCCATCTGTCTCTGCTGTCAGAATACATTATTCATTCATGGCATGAGCACATGCGCATGTAGGCTTTAACTCTCCGTCTGTAGTCCTGCGGAGGCGAATGGAATCAGACATTTAGAAAAATCGGAAAGAGGGGAACTAAAGCCTTCAGCTTGTTATGTTTCAATCTGGAGCTCCCACCACACAGGAGGCTGTTTGACTGCCCGTAAGTGATGGCGCTAAAGCATCTCGTCTCTCCTCATGAAGGGGTTGCCCCGGAGGAGAGACGAAGCAAGCGCTGGAGTGAAGTTCAAAACAAAATAATATTGAACTCAGCATTATTCAGAAAAAGGAAATGCTGTAAAGTAAGGTATGGCTCCGAGGCAGAGAGATAGTCAAAGAGAGAGGTGGAGTTACGCCTGGTAGATAGAAGATGGGAAAGGTACGTTAGATGGAAGAATAAAAGAACAGAGCAGTGTACTGTGCATAGCCTCCCACATCCATCCATCTTTCGCCTTTACCAGCCCCTCCCACCTACCCCCCGTTCACACCCTTCCTTCATCTCTCAAACTTCAAGGCACTTTAGAGGGAAAACATGTCAGTAACTGGGGGGCGTAATCCTGGGCGGCCAGTGCCTCTCGCTCAAACATGCACAACAAATAACACGCTATCGCACACGGCGAGGCCTCGTCTGAATGACAGCTGATCAGGAGCGCCTGCCAGCACCCTCCCCTTCTCCTCTGCACTCCCTCATCTCGGCTCTCATCTGATTTGATCCATTAGCATTCTTTTCTCTGTGTTGTTCGTGCTACTGTCAGGCTCGGTGGCACAGCCTCAGACTGAAGCAGTTGAACTGTCGCCTGGGGGGCCTCACCTTAGAGGGCTGACAGCTGCCTGCATAATCAGCCCCCTCTGCGTGGATTCTGATAGGCCCAGACCAGAGAGTAGGTCGGTGGGGGGGTTGAGATAGGTAGTGGGTGACTTTACAATTGGAGACCGGGTTTGGTTCAAAGATGCACATAAGAAATTAAAGAGGGGAAGAAATGACGGTGGTGGCGGTGTGAAGGTGGGGGCTATCGGAGGTGTATGGGAATGAGGAAGAATTAAGAAGGAAAAATGAGGAGGACAAGAAGCGGGAAGGAAGCGTGATGTCAGGTTGTGTTCATCTGTGAGAACAAACCACAGCTTCAGAGTCGTAGCTTATGACTTATGAGAGACATTGTGAAATCGACCGCTGGAACTAAACGTCTTCTTCCCGAACATTTAGATCATTTCAAGTGTACCACATGTGTGATAAGAGGAAGTACATTTGTACATTTGGTTTTTCTGTAGAAAAGTAAATGAAAATACTAAAATACTGGAAGGGTGAGAAACAAGGAAAAGATGACGATGATCATGACTTTAGTAACAGTGAAACTTTGGTTTTGAGGTGTGTTTACAGAGAAATTGTGAAAATGAAACTCAGGGGCAATAGAAAGAGGCATCATTATGTATGCACATTTGAAATTTTCGCCAATATGTACTTTTCATAAACAGAGCAATGTCAGTAACTGCCAAGAGAAAACTTATCTTGGTTTTCTTAATGAAAGCAACACCATTCAAGTCCCAGGAAATCACAAAGCTCCCCTCACAAAGCTCATATCATCTTCTGGAACGCATACGGCCACTAAAATTCAATTACAAGACCTCCACCAGTCAAACTAATTCACTTCAAATGTTGCTTTAGTTTCTGCTGTCCTGCCCTTGACCCCCCAACCCTGACACCTGGTTCAGAGCAGGGCAGGGCTCATGCGCTGGAGCCCTTAAAATAGGTCTGTCACATTTCACATCTCGGTGTTGCTGTCCCCTCCCCTGGCCCACCGTGATGGAGACAACAGCCCCTCTGTTAGGCTCTGTTTGCTCTGGAGAGAGCCCTGCACCTCACAACCCTCAGCCTTGGCCCACCCTTAACCTCTTCCTCTATTTTTTTGCGGAAGGTCTGCCTCGGTCCACTTCTCTCCTACTTCGCTGCTGCTCTCTCTTTTTTCCTTCTTTCCCTGCCTGTATGACTTCTTATTTTTCTCTTATTTCACTGTGTCTTCTTGCTTTGTTCCATTTTTTTTCCCCTGTTCATCCCCTCAGTGTTTTTCAATCCATACCTTCCCTCGCAGCTTTTACTCCACTATTACTCACCCTCCCGTGAGATCAATTTACCTGTACGTGGCCGAATCTTTTTCCTCACACAGGACTCCTCTGTATGCTACTGTTATGGAGTCTTCTCCTCCTTTCTCTTCTTTCCTGTCATTCGTCGGCTCTTCATCTTTAGCACTAAGCCTTCCAGAGCTTCAGCTAACTTTCTGCCTCCCGACTCATTTCAAATTCAATTAAACCTCCGGAGATTCAACTAACTTTTTAAAGGATAGGGGCATATCTCTCTGTCTCCTTCATTCACTGTAACATTATGGATTCCTCCTACTCGTTTTCTTTCTTCCCATCAATCCCTGATTCGTCTTTCTCCTTTCTTTATTTCGTTGCGTGCCACATTATTACCTTCAATTGTTCATTTTTTTCTTTTTTGCACCTCAGCTTTCACTCTCAGCTCTCCTCTCTCTCTCTCTCTCTCTCTCTCTCTCTCTCTCTCACCCTCCCTGCAGCTGTCTAAATGGTCAGCGTTGTGCAGGTACATGTTATTCTTGGTGGAGGACAGAAGTAGGGCATGAAGCTGTACTCTGTGGGAACAGGACTTAACAAACCCTTCCAAAGGGAGGAGGGGTGGGGTGGATTTCTCCAAAACAAACCTCATCAGTCTTCTACCAATCTTTTCTTAACCCGATCAGAGGTGATATGACCCAACTCATGTCGCAATCCACATTTCTTTATATCCTACAGTATCATACAAATTACACCGTTGAGCGTTCAGTAACTCCAAGGTAAATACAGGTGACTTAGCTTGAGGCCTATGTGTGTGTGTGTATGTGTGTGTGTGTGTGGGTGTGTGTGTGTGTGCCCAGAGTCAGGGGTTTAGACAGCCAACCCAGGGCAGGTGTCTGACTTTTGATAAATCAAAAGTATTCAAGGGCTTGCTATGAAACAAAAGCGAAGCTCCTATTGTCTTGTGGTGGTTAGAGAGTTGCCTGCTTTAATGCTCTTTGCTTCACTTTCAGTTCATTAAAAAACGACAATTGAAAGACCACAAGTCGTCTAATGCGACATTGTGGCCGTGCTCTTTACAGTCATTGGCCACAAACTTGTGATAGATTATCTTCCAGTTCTCTTCTTCCTTATTTTTCTCATCTGTAATTGACGTATTAAAGATGACTTGTTTGTACGGCCGTAACAAGATTGCGGTGAGTAAATGAGGACGTATGTTTTTGTTTTTCGGGCAGAGCCAAGCTGTATAAACACAAACATTGTTACAGTTTAATGACTGTTAAGAGACTTGGCCCATGATTGATGAGTAACTGTAATGCCAGTCAATGGCCCGTATAAAGAGATTTGGAAAATATATTTATAGTGTTTAATCTAAATACAGTATGATAGAGTTGGCCATAAAGCTACACTGAACATGCAAATGCAAGAACTGATAATAACTTAATTGGTATAATTATTCATGTAGTTTATAAGATGAAAAACTTACATGAAAACATGTTTCATTTACTAATTTAAGCTGTTTATCTTTGCATGAATTCCTTTATCCATTGTAAGACTCTACCTCTGTGTTTAGATCTGTGTGTGTGTGTGTGTGTGTGTGTGTGTGTGTGTGTGTGACTACTGTATATGCGTATCTGTGCCACAGTGTGAATCTCTGGGTCGTGTCCCAGCTTGCATCGCTGCACAGTAAATCACAGCCAGAGTTTTTAACGTCTTCTCCAGTGTGCCTGGGAGAGTCATTAACACACACTAGAATTACAGAACACTCCTCGGCAACCGTACTTAATATGTGTGTGTACATGCCCTCCAGTGTGTATATGTATGTTTCTTTGACTCGGCCACTGTATGTTCAGGTGCTGCCAACTGTTTAAGTTTAAAACACTGTGTTTTATAGCCAAAATCTCTCGCTGTCACTCTCCTCGTACTAGTCACACCACATGCAAGCATCCAGTGTTAAAAATACATTTGACTGCCGTTTAATTCTGTGCAGGACTATCATTTCCATAGGATCATATCCATATACTATTATTAGTCTGGCCCCTCAGGGGATTACTCCAGAGGTTACCCTCTGGTAAAGGTGGGAGGGCAACAGCCCTGCCTCCAAGCTGACATGGTTATTGGAGCAGCTATAGCACCGTGGGGATCGATCTTCCAGAGAGCAGAGAGAAGAAGAAGGTTCAACGTCTTTCACAGTCAAGATCCCACAACTGTGCAAGATAAGGTCAAACCATCTGTCACCACACCCATCATACTTAGCGCACTTTACACCAGCTCTCAATGGCCTTACATCTCATCTTTGTCTCTGCTGTCTGTTTCATGTTCCAGGCTACTATATGGTCATTACGTGCTTATGGCACATGTGTGTTTCTGTGTGCGCACATGATCAAATGGCAGGTCTACTTCTGTTTGGCCCGCACATCATTGCCCAAATATTGACTGTGTCCTGTCCTGCAAGCTCACAAAGAGACGATCTGCACTGAGACGTGTGTGTGCATGTGTGCATGTGTGTGTGTGTGTGTGTGGGGGGGGAGACAAAAGACATGAGGCAGTAAAGATAAAGTTGTATTAATATATCAGTACAATGCAGTGGACTTGAATACGCTTGAATACGCAAGTTCAAGGTTCAAAGGTCAATTGTGTCAGTTGGCATCAAGAATGAACTTTCAAGGCAACAATTTGAGCACGTCCTCCCTGACACTGAGAGAATTCATCTTACGAGGTCATGTGAAGCAACAACCTGTTAAAGAGCAAACTGTGATCATAGTCACATAAATCATGTCAAAGAAACCTACGGATTTCTCCATTGTTGAGTTTTGCAGCAGCACTTCTCGCTGCTCTGGGAGACCTCCGAAAGAGTTAAACAGCCAGCTGTACTGATCGTTAAAGGAACAGCTTGCTTCAGAAGTAGTTGTGGGTTTTTTTTTGGAAAATGATTGTATGTGACATTACTTGCAGATTTTTGGAAAGCAGACTGTTGGGCTCGACAGGCTTGACCTGAACAGTCACGCTTTTCACATTGTGAGCTGATGCTTCTTTTATGAGTTAAATTGGAAAAGTACGAGCTCCTGAAGGGTTAAGTAGCACGGAGCTGGGGCCATGCAGCCCTAAGGCTGGGCATAGGGCCAGCTCCACTCATAGACATGGAGAGCTTCAAGTGTGTGTGTGCGTTTGTGTGTGTGTGTGTGAGTGTATTTCTGTGTGCGTGTATTTATGTGCGTGTGTCTGTCTGTGCCAGGGACAGCCCAGTGACTCAAAGAGTACAACCCTGCCCCCTTGGCGAAAGAAGAGCAAAGTTTTAAAGAGACACGAGCGATCTTAGATGAGAAAGAGAGACAGAGTGTATGTGTGTATTTGTGTATTTGTGTATATGTGTATGTGTGTGTGTGTGATGGAGTAATACAAATTAAGGCACGAAGGGAGGCGCTGTAGAGTGTATGTTTTTCCTCTCAGCTCCAAGCTCAGATGGATGATCACACAGTTCTCATATCCTGTGGAAAGATGTCAGTCCTCTGCCACAAGCCCTGCTGGGAAACTAAGGGGCCACTGTGTGTCACATTTACACACACACAAATACACCCACTTGAATATTCACTCAACCATGAGCAGTCGTGCAAAAATGTGTTTTAGATAGGATGTGTGTGTGTGTGTGTGTGTGTGTGTGTGTGTGTGTGTGTTTGTCTTATGCCAGCTTGTTCTTATAGTAGAGAAACGAAATAAAAAGACATTTTTCTGCAGGGCCACTTACAAATATGTTATAACCCCTCAAAAACCACCACTACCCCCACCCCTCTGGATGAAAACAAAAACACATGCAAACTTTAACTCTCTTGTCAAATTTTTTTCCTCTTATTTCTTTTCACAGTCTCGTGTCTTTTTGTCTTTTACACACACTCACTCAGCTGTTTTCAAACTGTCCAACTCGCTCTCTCTCTCTTTCTCTCTCTGTTTTAGACACGCTCATGCAAACAGGCATCGGGCCAGCTGAGTCACGTCTAAATGGCGTGGAGTGTGATTGCAACTCACACTTACATAACCTCTGTCTCCACACCACTGTCATTAGAGAAGCTCAGCAGTACGAGAGAAAACAATTCTCTTAGTACTCTTCAGCCAGGAGAGCCTCAGGACTTACCTTTTCAATGACCCAAGTGTGTGTGTGTGTGGGTGTGCATGTGTGTGTGTGCTTGAGTACATAAAAGTGTGTGTGTGTGTGTGTGTGTGTGTGAGAGAGAGAGAGAGGTCTGCTGTGTGTGTGTTCATGAGTGTTTCTTGTGACTTTTTATCAGAGCATCTGAGCACCAGTTATCTGAGCGAGTAATGAGGGAGTTAAGTTTCTCTGCTCCTCTTTGGACAGAGGGAGTCGACATTCTGGCAGCCTCTTGTGTGTGTGTGTGTGTGTGTGTGTGTGTGTGTGTGTGTGTGTGTGTGTGTGTGTGTGTGTGTGTGTGTGAGAGTGT
>JAPZDY010000002.1:16083526-16093825 GCA_029783645.1 Ctenochaetus hawaiiensis
AAGAGACAAAAGCCAGATGGTTCTGGTTATCAAGCTGGAATTCACTGTAAAAATTACAACATTTTTTTCTCCATCCTTTACCCTAAACCACATACACACACAAACACACACACACGCACACACACACACACCCCATAATTATCCAGCTTCACTGCCTCTCCATGAGGAGACTCTTTCTGTAGCCACTTCTGGAGAATATGTATTTTACTGAAAGACACAAAAACAAATAAGGCTCACACTCACAACATGAACATAAACAGACTATAAATCTAATCCAAACAAAGTCTGGCATATAAATCTATAGAGGACAGCTTCATCTTTACGATGAGTAACTTGTACGCAGGCGTGTGTCACGTTTAAAGACCTCTCATATGAGCTGAGTGACATCACGTCTGGGAGGAACCTTTAATGACATATCTCCCTCTCACTGCAGATAATCTCTAGATAATTAATATGTGTGTGGGAGAGCATGTGTGTATGATATCCTATGAAAACGTGTCTGTGCGTATGCTTCTGTACGTCTCACTGATTTTATTGTACTGTACTTTATGTTTGTGCACAATAAAAGACATGTGAAGTGGCGGTGTTTCCTGGGGTGAACACAGATTGTAGCAGGAGTCACTTGAGGAACACTGGAGGTCTCGTCTAGACTCCCTAATGAAACTGTGGTTTCAGCTACAAGAATAAACTCAGTGAGTGTGTGTATCTATTCAAAAATTAGCCCCTGAATTTCATCAATAATCCGCTCAGTTATGTTGAAAATAAAAGATATCTGTGGAGTTCGTACTGTGGTTGATCATTAGTGACAGTACATCACTGGCTTTTTTCAAAGCTTTAAAATACTTTCATATGTGGTTTCTCTGCGTCCAACTTTCACCTATGCCAACAGCTTGCATCTGGTAGCATTTTTGTGCCAGCAGCACCGCCAGAGTTTCCACAGAGGTAAACCAAAGTGGCAGAAGGTGGAGAAACAGCAACAGCCCACCCAGGGTTCAATAACCCACAGCAGCCCTGTTTGTCACAAACTATTGATAAATTCATCTAAACACCACAGCTCTGTTGACTGTCAACAACACGTGTAGATTACAATTCTCCCAAGTCACTGATAAAGTAAATGACAAAGGAATTTCAGTCAAACAAGACTTAAGTTAAATGTAGTGAGGATGCACATCTGATTAGAGTACCAGCTGTAAGACACACATGGTTATACCCCTGTCATTCCCCCCCCCTGCATTTTCTCTGCATCACTTTATTACTGTGCAATAGCCAGAGGCAATACCAGCCTATGATCCAAGTGTGAGTTTATGTGGTTTTTGTGTGTGTGTGTGTGTGTGTGTGTGTGTGTGTGTGTCTGTTGGCGTAGCAGCATGTATTCATCTCTCCCCTGCCTCCAAAGTCCACTGTCAATAGCCTCCCTGGACTTTGCCAGGCAGCTTGCACTGAGAGACAAACATGATAGCCTGCCTGCAAACTCACCCTCACCTCCTGTAGCAAAGCACACTGTATCATGCTGAACATTGATAAAGGTGAGGCATTTGTGCTATCAGTCTGGCTGCAGAGGGGGGGTGGGGTAGGGGGTGAAGTGGATGTGGGAGTGGAGGGAGCGAGATCGACAGAAGGACAGGGCGAGGAGAGAGCTGATCATCTTTTACGGTTTGAAGCCATTCACATTAAAACTAACATGTTGACTGAACGCGTGCCAAGTTGTTCTGTCAATGAAGTGTGCTTTCACAGGCTGCTTCACATAAGGGAGAAACACATGAAGAGGTCCATCAAACAGCATTTTAAGGACTCTTAAAGGACTTTTCTACTGAGGGAAAAATCAGAAATATAAGCAAAAAGTTTAGCTCCCTGGATTGTCATTGGTTTAACCTTGATTTGATGTTATGGAGTGGCATGAAATAGATTCTTTGAAAGAATAACCACAATATTGCTTTGGCCTGTGCAGGGCATTCCTTTGGAGGCAGTAACTCTCGGGTCAAAATAGAGAAGTCTGGAAAAACGAGAAAGACACCAAGAGAGAGGGAGAGCGCAAGAAGGAAACATGAGATTTTTGAAAGGCGTTGAGAGATGCAGAGTGGAAGAGATGAGGAAGGAAAAAAGAAATGACCTTAACAGACAGAGTTAAAACAGAGATAGAGAGCGGCTGAAGGTGAACTGCAGCACTGGTCTGGCTCTGGGCCTTGCCTCTGTTCTGGAGTCTCTCTCCCATCCGCAGTGACATGTGGTTTCACGGCCATTACCACACCACATTATAGTGCTATGTGCCATAATGTGAGGCGTCCATATGTACTCCACTCTCTGCTGGCTCCATAAAACACACAGGCCCAACTGTTTTTGCTGGTATCAGTGTGCGCCGTTGAATCTAATTTAACTTCCCTTTTTTGTCCTCTTTGTATCAAGTGTAAATCTCAGTCCAACACACAAAATTTAAAAAAGTGATGCATACAGACTCGGCAACATCTGTGCATTATTTAGCAAACCAGCCCATTATAGATGTCGAACTTTGTGCAAAACCATAAAATGATAAACAAAAAATTTTTGTTGCACCAGCGAGATCTGAGGAGTCACAATTCTTTCTATTCTCTATTGTTGCCTTTTCTCTCTGTGATTGTCTCTCTCTGATTGTGTGTGTGTGAGAGAGTGTTTTTTTTCATTTTTGTGTGTGTGTGTGTGTGTCCTGCGTTGAGGAACAGAAGGTCTCTGCAGGGCTTGCCTGTGTGGGTGGACTCTGGGATTCACCGTGAAAACAACCAGAAAGCCAAGGACATTTCTTAAATAGGAGCTCACACCATACAGTGCGGGGTTTGGTCATCTGGTCTGTGCTGTATTTGTGTATTTACTCAAAAATATTTGTACATGGTGTGTTTTTGTTATAGGAGAAAAAAAAACTGTGTCTATGCATGTACACAAACAATTCATTGCCCATCGTCATGTGTATGTTAATTAGTAGATATGTGTTTTCTTTATAGCATAATATGTTTAATGTCTGCTTATGGCACTGCACTTTTATGTGCACACAGAGGAAGAAAAGCAGCTAACCTCTGCCAGCTCCAGCTTCCTATAAAGGCGTCTGTGTGGGCGTGTAAGAATCTACTTATCTGTCTCGGCTCAGATGATTATTTTGTCCGCGAAGAGTGGTTGACAATAAGCTTTCACAAAGAGGGCTAGATTGTGTCCTTAGGTCTGATAGCTAGACAGTAGCTGTTGAAACACTCTGCTCTTCAGCCGGAGCTGCAGCCAGATAAGTGGAAGACAAAGACACTATTATATTGTCAAACGTGGCCCAGAGACATTACAACTCAACACAATGCCATTTTGTAGCAAGCAGCTGTGTCTGTGGGCCTGGATGAGGTCTTGTTGCAGGACCCTGCATGTACAGCACCTCGGTTTAACTCTAGATTATCTGTCACTGACACTGTGTGATTTATGGGCATGTTTTTTTTTTTTACAGATGTGGATGTATGTGTCTGGATCAGAGTCCAAGTTTTGGGTGCTATAAAACTGAATATAAACTATCGGATATTATGGCCATGAATGACATTATTCTTAGTCCCTTTCGTGTGCTTAAAGGGCATACTGGACATATTCTAGACATCAAAATTTGTATGCAGCTCTTGGTTTGTTGTAAATTAAAAAGTCAGGGAGTCTGGAGTTAGAAAGAAGTGAGCTTACCAGAACTCGCTAACCTGCTCTTCTTTTCTTAGCCACTTAAGCCACTACTAGCATAACACACCAGAATCTCTGATCGAACTGTCTTTGGTCAAGTTGTGTTGTAATAAAGGCACCAGCTTTGATAAAGGAGAAAGTATGGATTTAAAAAAAAAAAAAAGATGCTGCTCTGTAGAAGAAATGCTCACTCGCTTCATATAAACCACGTGCTTGCTACAGATACATCCCTCTGATGTTCTTCTATCCATCCCATCAACTACTTGTCTTCTTTTCTTTGTCTTCAGGAGAGAAACAAGAGATTTATTTGGCGTGTTGGACCAGGCAGGCTTCACTTTGGACCTTTTGCTAAACGGTAGCTCGAGTTTATTTGTACAGAGCTGATGTCTACCAGATGGCTGGACTCACTGGACCCGGTTCTTGTACTGTTCCCATGGCAACCTCTCCGGAGCGATGGACAGTAATGGACCTCTTGTATCGGTCCGTCTCAGGTCAGGCACAGGTCAAAAGACTGTAAATGCTTCTGCAGGTTCGCTCGGCTGTTCCCTCTCTGTTTGAGTCCCAGCTGTATTAAATGCCTCCGTTGAACTGAGAGAGTCTGGATGGCTAAAAATTGTCTGGATGGTTTTCATAACCGTAAGATCAGTTACATAGAAAGTGTGATTGGGAAAGAAAAGCATCATGACAGAAGTGTTATCTGTCATATTTTTTGACATGAAGGGTAAAAAATATATCGGATGTCACAGTCCAAGAATAGACTGATATGACAGGATTCAGAGGTAAATGTGTTTCTGTCTCTTCCTGGGGGATGAGATGAATATGAGCGGAGGGGAAATAGAGGGATAATACTGGTGGTGATCAGGGCCTGGTAGAATGGCCCATGATGGAGAGCTATAAATAGCTTCACTTGGACACTCATCTTGGCTCCTGCCCCATCCTCCTGCACCACCCTCTGCTCTGCTGTCCCACACCTCCATCCTCTCCCTGTCCTTCCCCAAATCCACCCCCTCCCCGCATGTCTCCATCCCTCCCTCGTTCCCATATAGCACCTGCTCCGACACCTCCTCTGCCAACTGGCTGATGTCATGCTTTGGTACCGGACAGACATCCTCACGCTTAATTCTGCCCTACTAAATGGCAGAGACGACCAGGCTTACCCACACACACACACACACACTCCCTCACACACACACATACTCTCTGCCTCCTCCGGCATGTGATAATCTCACGACACACTGGCCTGGCGTGACCATTGGAATTTAATGCTAATGTTTAAGAAATGTCCTGAGGTGTTTAGGATCCTCTAAAAGCATTTAAAAACAATAAAACAGACAGTTTTGTCATTAGAGCCTCAACTATTGATGATTTTTATTATCGATCAATCTGTCCATCAGTTGTTGTGTGTTTAAAGTGTCCCAACACAATTTCCCAGAGTAAGTAAGTGTATTCAGATGCTTTGCTGGATCTGACTCCAAAGCTCCAAAGCAAAAAAATATTCAATTCCCAGTGAAAAAGCAAATCCACACATTTCAAAACCAGACAGAGAGAAATGACAGAGGAGAGAATGATGCAACTGTATTCAAACTGGGGACATTCAGTGAGCACTAAAATAGCTTGTCACTTAAACGAGTAATCGGACGGTTGACTAAATTTAATTGTAAACTGCATGGAGAAGTGGTGGGCGGGGCCAAATCTCTGTGATTCATACTGTGGATCCGAAATTTGTCACTAAAGGAGCAAAAGTTATTGTGCTTTCAGTTGCTTTTTAGGACTTTTAATGAGGGAAAAGCAACTTAAGCCAAATGTTAATCAAAGCAGGGCATTTTTTAACATATACACCTCAAAATATCTAACTTTTCTCACTTTATTTGATTTAATGGTTTTGGTAGTGCCCTTGTGATGGGTTTCAAAAGCAATTCACTTTCAGATTTTTTTGTAATTGATGAGTTCTTAAAGCATTATTGAATCTTTCATTATGCCATATCTCCAATACATCGCCAATTCACAGCAGCGGAATAGCTAAATCCAACTCAACCGTCCACACTAAGATGCTGAAGAAGTCTTAAGAAATGCATAGATGTGCATCAGCCATTCTGGAGCTTTTGGATTTCAGCCTTTTTCTATCCTGTGTGACCTCTTATTAGTTGTGGCACTGACCCATGACTTTGTTATTGTCACGTATAGGGGCCCGTCTCCTCTAAACACACTTTGCATAGCAACTGTCTGTGTGCATTTCCTGTCTGCAGCATCTCTGTTTCATGTGCTCTTAAACTCCTTTAGCCCTTTATCAGGGAACTCAGTGCAAGAATCTCTCCACTTTACTCTCTCAGGGATTAAAGTGGAGACTGCCAGACTCGATGCTGCATTTCCCTCTGTATACATGCCCATACAAATATACACGCACGGCGACAAAACTGCAGGGCTACAGAGTATGTTCGTAAAAGTGGCCAGTCTTGCTAACTCCATCACAGTCTGCCTCTCTATTTCTCTGCTCTATGTTGTCACTTTCCCTTTATTTTATGTGCCTTTTTATTTGCTCGCAGGAAATCCAGCACTGTTGATTGAAAACAAGAAAGGGTTGTGGTTGAAATGAGAGGTTTTTCCTTTTCTGTTTTACCAATATGACTTCACTTCATATGCTATCTTTCCTCTCATCCTCAGTATTCCTCACTTTCTCCCCCTTTCATCAGCTTCCTTCTTGATTCTCTGGCAGTGACAGCATTGATATTTCATACATTTGGGTCCCTTGCCCTGTTCTGTTAATAGTTACTTACACACTGCTGCACAAAAACGAATATTGCATCCCAGTATTGTAAAGAAACTCGGACACACTTCAAAGGTCTTAGTATAAAACTGTTTTTTTTTCTGAATTTTAAGAAAAGGATAACTTTATTTTCTTCTTTTTCTGAACTGGGACTTTAGTTCAAAGCATTTTCTTTTCTTTTTCAGGGGCACTTCACCTCAGTTTATACGTTTTCCAGCTGTAAGGTCATGCAGGCCAAATCATCATGTGCTCTGATGTAATTAATGTATTTAAAAGCCAGCAGAGGAGGAGTTGAACGGATGACAGTAAATGAGGAGAAGAGTGAGCTGAGGCCCTCAAGGTTGCGGAGCCGTTGAGGCGTCCGTGTCTGGACCCTGCTAGCTAAACATTTTGACCCCCTCATTATGGCCTAATTAGAGGATCAGAGTTTCTTATGCAACTTGCCTACATTTCTGAACATGACTCTTGCATGCAGTCATGAGGTCACAGCCTGGAACCAGGTCTGTCTGGTTGAATCTGGAGCCGCTTGCCACTTCCATCCTCATGTCATCCTCACACGGCGGTGACGAGGACTTGCAACATCGACTGCGGCTGAAGCTTCTGTTCAGGAGGAGGAACTGTAACTCACAGCACATCTCCCTCTGTCTCACTCTCTCACTGTCTCTCTCTCTCTAACTGTCTCCCTACTTTTATCTGTCTCTCCCTTTCTCTGAGCCATCCACATATGCACATTAACTTGCGGCGAAGCACGGTCTGAAATTCCTTTAAAAAACCACAGTCATTGCGATTCGCCCACCCCACCCTAATAGCCCCTCGCAGACTGACTTGTGCACGCACACACATGCATACATGCGCACACACACTCTAAAGACCCTGTTTATTTAAAGGAACTGAAAGAAGGCCTTCCTCATCTGCTCTCCTGTTCTGTCTTCCATCGGAGGGGACTGTGTAAGCATATGAATGCGTGTGCATGTTAGTGGGGTAGAATTGTCATGAAATTGTCATGAGGTTCACCATCAGCTCAAATTTAAAGCCTCTGTTGCAAAATCCCATCTAAGCAGACCACCTCTGAGAGGTGCGCGACTTCTTTTTACACATGTGCATTTAATTCAGCTTAATAGTCTCTGATGTGAAGGAGTTTAAGAAAGTGCAGGAGTTGGTCTCAGTTTTTTTTTTAATTAATGGTTTGGTATGTTTACATCAGTGCTATTATTTATGGCTTAAAACTTCTCAAAGGTTGTTTGTTATTTTCTCATTTTAAATTACCAATTTCAAAATTTATTTTGCTCTTTTCATGATTTTATTATTGCAATTTGTCTTAATTCTGACCCTATGACATATTTTGTTTCAGCTGTTTTTATATTGTAACTTGTGGTTGTTTCCTATCTTAGCCAGGACACCTTTAAAAAATATAATATTTAATCTTATAAGATTCTTTGTTCTTTGCTGAAAAAGGATAATAAATATTATGAGAACTTGGTCATACCTTCACACACATGCACAGCTGTGTAGATAACAATGCAGGTAAGAGTAAATTTTGTCTCTGTCCATCACATGCACACTCACTCACGCACACACACACGCACACACACACACACACTTGCTCACAGATCTACCTCTTGGCTGTGATATAGCACAGGAAAGACGACATGAGACAGTAAGTGATAACACAGTTGTTGGATTTCTGCTCATTTGTTGGTGCTATTTTAGATTTTCTAAAGCGGCTGATGTGCACGCGTCCCCATTTGTTTATTTTTACACCACTTCGTTTGCATCAGCAAAGTTCCGTGTAATGATTTACGTAGGCTGTTCGCTGCAGTTGTCGACAAACAACAAATGAGTTTTAAGCTACTGTGGGTGCATTAATGTAAAAAAAAAAAACAAAAACAAAAAAAAGCAATGCAAACTGTTCACTGTTGTTATTCTAAGGTCCTTTAGAACTGGTTAAGGCCAGATTGCACTAAGCCATCCTCTTCCTGCTGTTTATTTATAATCTGGTCACTCTACTGACCTCTTCTCCAGCTCTCTTTTCCTCTTCTCTCCTTCACTCATCGTACTATTAATGCTTGGTCATTCTTTCCATTGGTTCACACGCTTTTTTCCTGTTCTGGTTCTGACAACGTGACTGCTCGCTCTGTCCTGTCCTGTAAGAGCTGGCTGGAACTAAAAAAAACGCTGAGTGAATTTCTCTAAATTTTTCCACTGAAACTATGATGTGAGGGCCACCGGCGTCGAGTTTCGGTGTCGTAATAGTCGTTAACCGTCTCTCTGTCGCCAAGTGAGTCAGGGTCAGAATGAGGAAGAGGTTAGCAAGAAGGATGAAAAAGAAGATGAGTAGAGGCAGCAGACACAGTCCTCCCTCCTTTCAGTTCCGATAAATGGCAGCTTAATGTCTCACTTTGCAGATTGCAGGTTAACCGTTCCTTTGATTTCTAAAAAGAATGCATGGAATAAAAAACCCTACTCACAAGACAATGATAATGAAATGGAAATTCAGCATTATTTAAAATCTTATTTGTTTCAAAGGTTAGTAGGTGGGAAGGCAAAATATTTGAACATATAGAATCACTTATAGTGTAAAAAACAGTAACATTTTTGTAAAATTCAAAACTCTGTCTTGGCTTAAGTGTGGACAATACCCCAAAGTTATACCCTCAATTTAAAAATGTATTTGAAATTAGATATATTATTGGAAATGCTCCTCTGCACCAGCCTTGTTTAATAGGAGATAAATTAATAATTTTCAACGGTATCACTTCTTTAATCCTCTATCAGTCTAACTTGTTACTTTCGTTTAGCATTCGGTCAAACCCCGAAGACTGGGAAACTTCACAGACCCCTTACACAATCAGAGTTTTTTTAACATTTGTGGATGTGATGATTGGATCAAACTCTGACAACATGAATTTTCAAATTCTCAACTGATGTTTTTTTAAGGTAATTCCTAGTTGGTGCAATGTGTTTGTATATTTAGGACGGCTTAATCTGTTTTTAGATAAAGGACTTTTCTCCTTAGCACTGCCTCACGCACAGCACAGCATACACAAAAACTACTTGTAAAAGACTTGTAAAAGTGTTGGTATGCATGAGGTGATGACATCATCTCTCAGCGCCAGAAGGACAGGAAATCTTGGTGTGGTAAATCATTACCTCATTGGCTCTCATATCATCCAGCTCTTACTGCCAAGACTGCACAAAGCACACTTGGATTGTAGGAGGGCCTGACTGAGCGTCCACATCACAGACATGAGTGTTTAGTGTTCTTTTAACAAAAGTTTAAGTTTGTTTATTAAATACAAAAGTACAAGTGACTTTGGGAATGAGCTATTTGATGTAATTTTGATTACAAAATCCTCACATTAAAGTTTGAATCTGTAGGATTTTCTTTAAATAAAATCCTGCTTTTCTACTATTTATGGTTAGCGGTTTTCATCAGTAGCCATTTAAAGGCACAGCTCACCTTCAGATTTGTATTCAACAATTGTCCACTCACCCTAATGCTGATGGGAAGTCAGGTGAAGTTACAGCGCACTTCTGGAGTCTCCAACAGCCCTGAGATACCAGACTGATTTAAAAAGGCATTATTTACATCCTTTTTGATGGCAAAATCTTCACTATAATGACTAAAAGTGTTGTTGCACTTTTTGTCTGAAGTGCTTGCATCAGGTGCATCTGAAGACAACAAGTTTTGAATTAAAAACATTGTTGGTGTGGAGTGAAAAGAAGTTATGAGACCTCTGTCTCTCATGTAAACCAAACATTTCCTACTGCTTCTACTTCACATTAAAAGCATTCAAGTGGAACCCAACAGAACAAGATGGAGCAGCTACAACGAGATAAGATAAGATAAAACTTTATTTATCCTA
>JAPZDY010000002.1:16096323-16115108 GCA_029783645.1 Ctenochaetus hawaiiensis
GACTCACCCTACTTTATCTCCCTGACCATGGCTTGGCAGGAAAAACCTGCCGGAGCTTTCTATGTGTATGTGTTTGCATGTCTGCTGCTGAGTGCATGTGGTTTATATGTGAACATGCTTTAGTGTATTTATATGCACACATAAAAGTGTAAATTTATACATCTGGATGCTAAAAAAAAAAAATGTTTTCGAAAGTCTCAATTTAATTTTTGCTCAGAGGCATTTTATAGCAGCACAAGGTGTCATGTGGCGGTGAAAAGAGGAGGTTTGACAGCACTGCTGATCAGACAAGACAGAACATGGTTCTCACACTTAATCACACACACCTGACTAACTCAATGTGATCTGGCAGAGGGCCAGAAGAAATTTCTTGGGGGAACTCTGAAAGCGCGTCTTAACATAATTTCTTTATCTGTGTTTGTGTGTCCACCTATTGACTCCACACTCTGAGGAAGTCGGAGCAGAAGCTCAAGGAAAACAGACGGAGGGCTCGTCTGAGAAAGGAGATCTGAAAAATGATGTGTCAAAGAGGAGAAAAACAGAGCAGAGGGGTGTTCTTTGAAGGAGTTGGATAGCAAAGAAGGGGGCGGCGGTTGAAAGGAGAGGGGGCGCTGTGTGTCTGTTTCAGTGCCTGGCACAGCTTGGCCTGGTTAGGCTCCAGGCCTCTCTGGGGGAGCCAAGTCTTCTCCCCAGGCGCTGCCAACTCCCTGTGGTGGTGTAGCTACATGTTCAATTATGCTCTGGAGCCTGCCTGTCTTTACCTTTGCCTCATAGGAAAACACTCCTAGCCTCTGTGTATGTGTGTGTGTTTGTCTGCTGAGAGGGGTAGAAATGAAGAAATCCTGGTGCAATGTTAAGAACAGGAGAGTTCATGGGAAATGAGCCTTGATTGCTGTTTTGTTAAAGTACAGTTTTTTTGTTCCTATAGGACTATGAAAATTTAGAAAGTTTGTTTTGATTGAGTCATTTGATACATTACATTACATACTAAAAGAAAGTCTTCTTATACTGTGAAAGTTTCCAGGATAATAATGAAGACATGTTGGAATATTTACGTAAAGCAGCAGTGCAGCATACACAGTATGTAGGCATGGAAATACAGAAAAATATACAAAATCACTCCTGATCCTCCAACTTACGAAACCTGAAATTCATCTTTTTAAGACAAACTCCATGTCCTTCCCTCACATGTCTGTCAATCTCCAGAAATGCACATGTGGACATTTTCATTAAACAGGGATGCATGTGTCTGCAATGGTGTGTGTGTGTGTGTGTGTGTGTGTGTGTGTGTGTGTGTGTGTGTGTGTGTGTGTGTGTGTGTGTATGTATGAGCACACGCTTGCAAGAGTGTGGATGCATTCCTGCGGGCATGTAAAGTGTGTGCATGTGTGTGCCGGGGTGCTTTGCCTGCATATCTGGAGGCATCCATTTGGCGAGAAAGGGTGGTGGTGGTGGTGGTGGGAGGGGGGAGCAATTACCTCTGCTAATAAAAAAAAACAACAAACAAACAATCATTGTTCTGAGCCTCACCTTGTTGCACCACACCCCTCCATAAACCTTATTTCACCAGGACGACTGACACAGAGAATGTGCTGCGCTGTGCTGCCTAAGCACTCTCCCCAAATAGCATTTATGTAGTCGGCACGCTGCTCCCACGTGTACCTGTGGGTGTGCTCATGTCAATTACATACGTGCACACATATGCAGTGTGTCAGAGCACATGCATGTAATGTACACATGTGCACACTCACACACACACACATACACATGCATCCCATCTAGTTGTGATTTCAATCAGCACCACAAGGGTAATTCTGCCTTTTATACATCTTGTCTTGTGGCCTCAGCACAAAAAGACACATAGTGCATTAAACATTGATTCGGGGAGAATCTATGTATCTCAGAGACGGAGAAATTTTGCCCATTTACGTTTTTTGTTGTGTGTTTTATTTGTCTAACATGACATTCTCAGCCACGCTGGTGAATAACTGTCGGCTTCTCTTGAACGGCATTAACAGTGTTGCACACATTTAAACACAAGAAAAGAGAAGTTGGTGTGAATGTAAAATTGTGGATTTTGAAAAGTTACAGAAATGATGTTAGAAAGGTGTTGGGGATTTCAGCACTTCCTCTGACAGATAAAGGCACATCTACACCAAAGCTTCTAGCGGGAATGCTGGTTGTCTTCCCCTTCAAAAATTCCAGTTACAATTTCAAAAGCAAATACTGGTAAACATAAAAAAATGAGGCTTATATCCTGGAAACAATCGCCTTCTTATTCCTCATTTTATATTAATTTCACATTTATGACTCTCCTCCATCTGTCTCATAATTTCTTCTCTCCATCATCCTCCATTTCTCAGTTTAGCTAATTTGTCAAAACTTCATTTGTGATCCCGAGAGACTACAAATGTGCACCCTGCTGGAGTTTTTGTTTAAGCTGTAAAATGGCAAAATATCCCTTTGGAGTGGATTGTGGCTGAGAGTGTGTTTTTTTTTAAAACATACGCACAGAGTGTTTATGCTGAATTCATGCATGTTGTGCCCTACATGCATGGGTGTTTATGTGTATGTGTATGTGTATGCATATGCGGTTTATCTGTGGAATATTCCTGTAGTCTGTCTTGTTTGCGTCTTTTTACCCCAGCAAGCTCAGTCGCTTGGGAGCTACGTGTGTAAACATCATGCCTTGAGAGGCCTGCACCGTGTATGTATTTGTGTGTGTGTCTGTGTGTGTCTAAAGATGTGTTTATGTGCACGCCTTTGAATAAGAAATCTCAAGAGATAATCTCTTTTTACAACTGTAACAACGTATGCAAGCGATGTATGTTCATGTTTTACAGTTAAATATTCTGAATGTATTTTTTTCTGCCCTGAAGTCAAAAGTTTTCAAAAATAAACAGAAAAAATAAGAAATATTAGCAAATGTGAATCAGATGTGAAACTTCATTAAAGCCCCTCTGAGACCTGCAATCTGAATGTTTATTAATACATGTTAAATTGATCCTCAAAGGTTTATTGATTATTTCTAATAGTTTAAGTCATCATCATAATTTTCCGCTGTGATGTTAGAGATCGACTCAGATAATTTCAGGACAGAACTGCTGTAAACTTCAGATTAGTGGGATGTGGAGAGCAATGAATTATGAAATGCACCAACTTGTGCCTGCGAGCTTTCCTCTGTCTTTGCGTGCTCAAAGTGTTGAACTGGGCTCCTGCCGGTTTGTTTGGAGCTGACCAATCAGGCGTGCGGGATATGGACACAAACTGACATCAAAGACATGACACTGCCACCATTCAGAGTCATGGCCTACATATCTTGCTCTCTGTCTGCCTGTCTCTCTCTCTCTCCCTCTGTCTGTCTCTGCCACAAGCACACATGTCTCACATATACAAGAACATAGAGGAGGTTAAATCAATCCAAACTTAACGGCGTAGATTAACCTGATGCACAGTATATAAAGATGACACAAATGTGTCTCTTTCCAATAACATGTATTTGTTTTTTGTACATAATTGTGATCAGAAAATATTTCTGCTGACTCAGTATTATAATTTCCTCATTAAAAAGAATGCTAGTCTATTGTGATTGGCTCTGTCTTTTAGCAGAGAGTGAGCTGATAATCAAATTCATGTGGTCACCAAAACTGTTTTTATGTGGTTTTGTAGAACTACCATGACATGATTGATTATAATAACTTGATTTTTCCATCTTTAAACCAATATGACTTGACGTTTCTTTCACTAATGACCATATTTGTGTCCAACACAGTCATTTTGAATTGTCGTGTAGTTGAAGTAGTCGTTTAAATGCTTTCTCCAAATTTTTAGTAATAGACTGTCATATTGTATTTCACAGCAAACATCCCTCTTGCAAAGCTTTAAGTGCAGATAATCATCAGCTTTGAATGCTGGAAGCTATCTGGACTATTATTGTCCTCTTTCATTTCCCCAGTATAGCACACTTTAGCAAGGCTGCACTCTAATCATATACTTTTACCCTGAACCCCCACAGCAGGAGATAACCCAGCTGACCTGCAATATTATGAGTGTATTCAAAAAACCTCCAAGATCAACAGAGCACTGCACAGTAAATAAAAGTCATAAACAGTAACATTATGAGTAAGTATTCCAAGTTACATCACTTAAGGAACGAAACCAGGAGTGTGCTGGTGGTTTTCTGTGACACTGATGGGGTCGAGCACCGTGAATTGGTCCCCCAGGATCAAACTCTCAACTCTGAGTACTACTGTGAATTTCTGAGGCCTCTGAGGGAGAACATTCAGCACAAATAACCTAAACTGTGGGGTTATGGCACTTAGGTTAGGGATTAAGGGGATGAGTTTTCAAATTTTTAAATAGTGAATACAATAGCATTTAGCATTAGTATAGCATTTAGAACAGTGCTGTAAGATCAATTGGATACCACTATACAAAAACTGAGAAATATACAAAGAAAACTACAGCTGTTGTGACAAAATGGTCCCAACAAAAGTGATGGAGGAAGTAGGGATGATAAATTTTGTCAGTTGCTTTGATAGTCATGCCTCTGTCATCTGGAGGACTGTGCAGAACGGAAACTAGACGAGAAACAGTCGATGACTTTCACAATTTATGAGTAAGTTATCTGTCTCACCCTCTCTGCTCCTTTACTGTCTGTTTCTCCCTGTCTGTCTGTCTGTCTGTCTGTCTGTGTCTGTCAGCCCACAGAGGAGTCATGGAGCGAGCAGGCCGTGACACTCTGACCAGTGTTACTACAGAGGTGTGCAGAGCAACGCGCACACTCCCAGATCCCTGGAACTGTTCCCACAGCAGGGCAGATACCAGGCTGTTTATCTAACCATCAGCCTGGGGGAGGGGAGGCCGAGCTGGATGAGCAGAGGGGGGGACACATGGCTTTTAGTAAGACAGCATTATACACATGCACGCACTGACTGCTTAAATGTTGGCCATAAAAAGTTTATGTTTATATTCAGCCAATAACAAGTAAGAAAAAAAATATTGTGGTCATTTTCTGTGCAGTTTTCTTTTAAAGCATTTTAAACAAATAAATGTCAATCAGTTCTGATTATTGTACAAGAAAAAGATAAAAATAAAACATATAATTTATTCTGAAAAACAGTTGAAATGATATATAACCAGTGTTTCTCTTTTTTTGTTCCAGAAGCGATGAAAATGTAAGAGTCCTTGTTTTATATATGACAAACACACACACACACATCTACGCACACATTTTGGCATGCATTCGCTGTAAAACTGTCTTTCTCACTCTCTCTGACCCGCAACCCACACACACACACACGCATGCACACACAGAAAGAGAGAGCCAGACACAGAGAGAAAACTGTACTTAACAGAGCTCCTCCACCCTGTAATCCTTTCAAACCAAACCAAGCCTGAACACCTGCAGTGAGAACTATGGCAAGTGCTCCGGCTGAAACAACCATCCAACGCAGTTCTTATGGCACAGATGCTCCAAATGGAACACTAATTAATCTATCTTTAGGTTTATCACTTAGTGAACCCCATCAGTCATCTCACTTTTTATCAGTTTTCCCCGTTCAGATCATTTCACATTTCAAGAATCGAAAAATCTCTGCATCAGTTCTGGTCTTGTTTGTGTGTCAGAGATCCATGGGACGACTGCGTTAAAAAAAACACACACACGGCCCGTGGAGTGATGTGTCTGAAATTGGAACTACATTCCTCTTGTGCAGACAGTGTGTCACAGTTTAGAAGACTGTGGGTTTCTGCCGGCTTTTGAGGAAGGAGAGGAAGAAGAGAGCAGAAAATAGGAGGAGAGGGGAGCGTATGCTGTATAATCACACAGACTGGATACATTGAAAAGCCTCGGGCCAGTACCGACAAACACAGCTGCTTACTGACACAGTAAATCTACTGGATGACTCTCTGCCTTTCTCTGCCTGCCTTCAAACACACACACATACACACACACACACATGTACTCACACATACGCAAACACATATGAAAGCACACACTTGAAACTGAGCATGTTTGAGGGTTAGAACAGTGCCACTGGGCTGTCTCAGGTTGGATAATAACTCTTGGCCTGTCAGGGCTGGAGTGGTAGCTGTCCAAAAAGCTGTCAACATCCCACTTACCCTAAAACCAGCACAACTATGGCCTCTGCTTACGGGATCTTTGCAGGCAGTCTTCCTGAAAAACTTAAGCTGACACACGCTGTTACAGCTGCAGGAGTCACATGCTACTGTGTTTTACTGTAATTTGAATGTAAAATAATAGAAAAATTGAGCCATTGTTTACACAATTGTTCACTTTGAGCTGATTCAGTGGAGCTAATGGAGGTCAGAATAACTAGAATACTGACCTAGTCACTGTCTGATATCAAGAAAATGAAAAACAAAAGTTCTTTTTGACAATGCAGTAGCAGGTACAGTGCAACCAGAGGAACTAAACTAGGAACCAAGAGTCCAGTTAGTGTATTCTTCACTGAGTCTCCGTTGTATCTAACAATTCAAGCGATCTGCAGTGTTTTACTGTGAACTATTTACCATTATCACTTTACTATTTTATCACGCTTAATCATTTGGCAAATAAAGTTTTATTTCTCCCATTCACCTGATTTACTCTCGTCGTCACTCCTTCAGGGGTTTACTTCTTCCTATCTCCCCAACTCTCTTTAGCTCTCAGCTCATTTGCACACACTCCCTCCCTCTTTAGTTTGCTCTTTTTTGAATGAGGGAAGTGAACAGCATAACTGTTTTTTAACATTGAAAAAGCCTTTAACAAATGGCGGCCTCGTTCAGATATGAACAAAAAGTCAAAACACATTTATTGTCAACTTAAAATAAGTCTTTCTTCTTTTAAAAATAGCCCTTTTTATACACTTACAAATGAATTCTGCACACAGATATAAAAGCTCCTACAAAAAGATTATTTCCTTATTTTTTTAAACTCAAAACCCATAAAGTTAGTTCCTGTTCCTCCTGCAGACACAGCGGTAAAGGTCCATTGTTCTTCAAACTTCTTGGCCCGCTAAAAAAGTTCCTGCTGCAGAAACGCCCTGTCAGGTGCTTAACTTTCAGACTAAACTTGGCTCCAGAGTAGGTGTTACCACACCGGTGATGTATCAACGAAAAAAAGGTAAAAGAGAGGAGTAGGACTCCCTCATCCATCTGTTCATCTTTGCATCGTTTTGTTGCTGAGGACGGAGGTGTGCGCTTGGAACGCGAAGCTGTTTGGTAGCATCTTTCACTTTCATATTAAGTAACTTGGTTGCTTTATGGTTGTAAGACCTCATTTTTACTTTCTGTGTGTGTGTATTTTTCTTGTGTGTCTGCGAGTTAATGTCATTAAATGATGTAACAACATTATATCTTTTCCAAGGAAGCCCCCCCCCCCCTCTCTCTGTATTTTTCCTCCTTCGCCACCCTCCCTTTGGCTGCATTCAGGCCCAGATGAAAATATGAACTCAGAGAAAGAAGTTAATCTCCCACACAAACGCAGAGCGGAGGCTGTAACTTAATACAGCCTGCTTTGTGGGAGGCCAACTTGTCCTCATCTCAGAGAATTAATACAAGTTGTCCACTTATGAGGAATGAGATTAAAATGTAGTGGGCTCTTATTAAACCTTGGAATGAACACAGAAGCATAAAGGATCTCTGTGTGTGCGAGTGTGTGAGGGTTAGAAGGTGCAAGTGGCGTGTTTAAGTGTGTGTTTGTGTGTGTGTGTGTGTGTGTGTGGTGTACATAAGGCACAGTGTGTGTGCAGGGCGGGGGCTTTAGATTCCCAAGCAGGCCTTATTGGAGATGATTACTCTCATAAAACCTCTGCTCTCTAAATTGCCCCCCCTCCCCCTGCCTCCTCCTCCTCCTTCCATCTGCAGTCTAAACACACTTAATCAAGCACAGGTGTGTCCTGATGCATTTACAGACGCCTCACTGACACACTGTCTTCTGCAGCAAAAACCAGGGAGGAAAGACGGCAGGAGACATCTTTTCATCTTTCTTCACGTTTTGTACGGATGACAGATATGAATGACAATATGAGTGAGAACAATTGTGTCACATATTATCTTTCATTTACTTTGTTTCTTAATTTTTTCCCTCTCTTTCTCCTCTCCATCATCCCCTTTTCTTCCTCTCCTTCAGTCTTAATTCACTCCTGGAACAGCCAGTGTCGGGGATCTGTGGGTTAATACGGTTACCGGGATAACAATCTCCTCCTGCATCGCTCCATGATAGATGGGCACTGCGTGTGTATGTGTTGAATGATTGAGCAAGTGGGTGAGTGAGTGAGAGATAAAGTAAGCGGCGGCTGTTTAAAAGTGTGTGTGTGTGTGTGTGTGCGGTCCACAAGCGAGAGTGTGGAAGCAGAGGGGGCCGTGGTATCCGTCAGAGGAGAACAATGGCTTTTAAATGAATCTGGGAGGTCGTAAATCACACAAAGAGAGAGCCCAAATGCAGCGCTGATTGCCTGGACGTCAGAGTCAGCGGACGACAGGAAGGAACGAATGAACGAGAGAATGAACGAGAGCCCCAGCGAGACACCTTGTTAACGCCTGAACAAAACGCCTCCATTAGGAACCAATGGCCTACTTATGCAAATGAGTCCACATACGCACACTTTCTCTCCTGAAAGTTCTGTCCTTGGGAGGCACATGTAGTCAGTCAGTCAGGACAAATGTAAATAAATCAAAGGACAAACACTTTTCCATTGCATATTTGTCGCTCTGAGCTGAAGCTCAAAGAGAACTTACAGTAGGCCTTTCCCCGGTTATACCTGTTCTGGCGTAACACTGTTGCCTAATACTGTTGATCTCCTCAAATATTGAAAAAGGTTGAGCTCTGAACACCTTTAAGTGAAAGACAAAGGTCTTGCCTAACTCGCCTTTCTTTGAATATATGTTTTCCTTAATCTTATATAATTTGGATTGGCTTGATAAAGATATAATTTCACCAGCACTGATGATGTCTGTAGCTGTTACAGTATGTGTTAATACTTAGCAGTTGTAAATCATTAGAGCCATGCTTCATTATGGTTAGCGCAAATGTTGCCTCAGAGAGAGAGATGAGTGGTAGGCACGGTGTAATTACAGGTATGTGGGGAGAAAACATGCAATTACAGATGTAGAGGAGACATTTTGCACACTTTTTCAGCCTGTGTGTTATGAAAGCTTGTGTATTTCTACTCTCCTCAGTGGTGGAAAGTAATGAAATACATTTACTCAAGAACAGAGTATTTTTTATTTTACTTCTACCTCTTTTTGTAGAGGAAAATGTTGGACTTTTCACTCTGCTACATTATTTAGACAGCCATAGTAGCTTGTTACTTTACAGATTTTCATAGAAAACACATTCAATGAGATTATAAAATACAGTGCTCAAGATTAAAGGAGCATTTTCTCATCTTTTCAACTTGTTACCTTTAACTCACAACGGTGTCTTGTTGAGTTCTTTGTGACATTTCAGATGACCATGACTCGCTAGAGGGTGTAGCAAACAGGCTGTTTCCCTTTAAACAGTTCGAAGCCCAGAGAAGTAAAACTATCAAGTATTCTGACTAAAAATCTAAGTTTAGAGAGAAAAAGCTAAAGCTGTGTTGCAGAATTTTTTCCTTTACTTTTTTCCACCTCATTAATCATCTCACGTGTCCCCAGATTTGTCCTGTGATGCCTAGACAGACACCCTGCCCACATGTTGGAAACCAGTGGACTAAAACATTTTTGCACTGTCTACAAGTTCAAATTAGCTCCACCTTTAAAGAGTTTAATTTTATTTATATTTTAAGTACATTTTGGTGATAGTACATCTTTATTTTTACTCAACAGACTTCTTTTGATCACTTGAATGTGATGGTAACACTTCGTTGACCTGTTTCAGTTATGTCAAACTCATTATTCGGACATTTATTTGGACTCAACCTTGCTTTGTCTCCAGTCTCTATGTGCTTCTGAGAGAAAACAAGAAGGTTTTTGCATGTAGAGATATTTTCACTTTTGTAAGTGACTGAGTCCTTCTTCCACGTCTCTTCTCCTCTGTCTTTTTTCCCAGGCTCATTGTGAACTGTGGCTGGCAAGTAACAACTGGCAGTTACTGGGGCTCTCTGTTGGAGTTGAAGTCAGGTCAACTCATGTGGCCACCCGGAGACGCCCAGCAGATGATCCAAGGTTAGAGATGAGGGGTCAAAGGTCAGGGCCTCCTGGTTGGTGCTTCTTGTCTCACCTGTCTGTTCACAAGGAAAGGAAACAACAGAAATATATGGGAGAAAAGGAGTGTGAGAAAGTGAAGACGTAAGAGTAAACAGCCGTCTTAAATCACAGAATCTGACTTGTTTTAATTTTGTTTGGATTTAATTTTCATGACATATAAAAATCGCACAAAACTATCAACTGTGAAACAATTACAGCTACTGAATCTCTTTGTTTCTTCCTCATTTTCTCGCTCTCACCCCCTCCCTCCCTTGCTGTAACCATAATAGTGTGTAATGTGCTAGCTGATTAGGACTTTGACGGAGAATTTCAGACCAGCCACCCAGACACTGAGGTTAGTTAGTCTGGGTTTTGTGGCCAGACTGTTTGGCAGGGAATACCCCTCTGTTAGTTAAACCTAGCTTGGCCGCAAGTCCCATTACCACATATGTAAGTGCATGAAAGCACACCTGCCTCAAATAAACAACAACGCAACAGGGTTACAGAGCAAACTGAAACATGCATGTCTAAGTAGTTAACCTCTTTGAGAATAATCAAGGTATTTGAGTATTTGAAATGTTATAAGAGCTTGTCTGACGGTGGGAGGTCCAATGGGAGTGGGAAACACAAAAAACACATAGAAAAACAAAGGATAGCCATTCCTCAATGGCATATTCCTGAGACAAGTGTGACCCCTGAAACAGAGGCATGTGACAGCTGCTCTTTTCCTACCAGGACTGAGGAGAAAGGAAAGTACAAGGTTATAAAAGAGACAGTTCTCCAACTGAATGTGACCACCACCGAGGGTAAAAAAGACAGGTGGGCTTCTGCAGTTTTGTTTGCCATTGTCCAGCGGCGAGTAAAAATGGTCTGGAGAACACTCGGAACAGTCCATTCCCGCAAAGCCGACACTGTCTGTACTTTTCTCTGACGCACGCAGCACACATAAACACACAGACTCGCAGAGAGATGCGTAAACACACACAATATTTACAATACTTAGAGTATTTGGTGACGGGGCAGATGAGGCGTGACTGACCTCCTCAGTCATAATTAAGAGTCTTAGAGAGCAGAGCCTTTAGGCCCTTAGGCCAGCCGGGTGCCCTGCCCAGACACACTCCCTCAGACTGCACTGTTTATGTTTCATTAGAGCACAATTATATGTCGCATCCCTCTCTCTTGCCACCTCTCACTCTCCCTGACTTTCCCTGTTTCATTCATGTGTGTCTTTTGCATGTGCGCGCTTGCACTTTTTGCTCTCCGCAGGACCAGAACAGAGCAGAACAGAACAGAACAGTGCGTGCCCGGCCGCACTGAGCAACAATATTTGTCTCCCCACAATCCTTATCGCAGGTTAAACAAGCTGCTGAGAGGCCCTTCACTCGGCTATACATACAGACAGCAGAAGTGGGAGGGAGGGAGAGAGGGAGCAGAAGGAAGAAGAGGTGATTTTATATAAAAAAATATATATAATGGGAGTGTTATAGATGAAAGAATGTAGCAGGGGCTGCTGGAGGAGGAAGGATGTACTGTGTGACAGTGAGAGAAAGGAAGAGGAGGAGGAGGAGGAGTGCCTTCCAGTAAGAGGTGGAGGGTTCCTCTCCTCCGCTCCCTCTCTACAACACCACAAAGGAAATGACTACATATAGGAGGGAGCAGAGGTACCGAGTCAGAAGAGCTTTGCTCAGGTCCAGTTTCAGAGGCACGTAACTTCCCAGAACCCACAGAACTCAAAAACAAACCACACCTGCTCTTTGCAACTTCACAGTGATAAATGCTGCATTAAGGTCATGTATATTATATATTTGATCTGCACAAAATCAGAAGTGAAAAGTTCTTACTGGAACTTTTTTTTTGTCTCACCTGGCTTTCTACATCATGATGTTGTCTGGATTCCTGAAAATCACTGGCATGAAAAAGAATTCATTCTAGCACACAACTAGTATTGATCTAATCATACATCTTGAAATGACCTTCCACTTCTCAACAGGAAAGAGAGTGAGCCTCCAACCAAAAGTGTGTGATGAGTGATCTTAGACCACGTAATTTACAAAAAAATTGCAGATAAAGATGTTTTTAGTTTCATACTTGTTTTTTACACTCATCTAGGTACATTTAAGTTGAAATCTATTTAAATAAATTTAAATTGAATAAACTGAATACATACAAATCATTTCAGCAGATACCTGCACTTTTACCTCCAGTACTCTGCAGCACTCTGTTACCTCAAAGTAACTAAAGACTGAAATGTGCAAAACAACTTGGTGAAAACAACTGACTTCCTGGAACAGTCAGATTTTTGCAACCATCAGGTTTTAGCACAGAGACTCTGAGCTAAATGCACAGTCTTTACCAGGAATTTTCAAATTTTTCACACACAAGTGTTCTTAGCTCACCCTTCTATTTAAATTTGGAAAAATGTATTTACATATTATAGCACTAGTATGTATTTAATTTGCCAATTGGAGACCCAACAAAATGGGTCTGAGACATCAGTTTTGGGAAAGAATGGTTTCCATGTGCACAATTCAAGATTACTGAACCCTTGTTAGTCATAGAATGAGAGCTACACAGATGTGCAGAGCCTAGAAAAGATGCTGCACACAGGAAAATGTGTCCGAGAGGAAAACAGAACAAGAGGGCATGAAAAGGTCAGAAAGCTTGTTTTTCACTCTTGCTGTCTTTACCTGAGGATACCGAGGAGTAATTAGCAGCTTTTAATCAATATTTAGTGATTCATGGTTGTTTACTTCACCACCACCACCAGCAGCATCATCGTCTAATGTACATGTTGGAGTCATCAGTTCCAGACAACCAGTCAGGGATAAAACCCCCATACATGACGAGAGGGCACATACTGCAGAACCACCAAAAGTCATCACAGTGACGAGACAGCAGGAAAACACAAACACACACAACACACACACACACACTCGAGGGAACTCATTTGCATTCATGCATAGCTATATGTCGATTCGATTTTAAAATAATGGTGGGAAAGGTCAATAAGTTTGCCACGAAGGTTCTCAGATCAAACTGAGCTTAAGCCTGTGAGTCAACAACCACAGCTGGCAAAGTCAGATACCAAAAGCTTCATGGCTCTTATAAAACCCTGCAGGTATGCGTAACAGACTAATCTGTGATCTAGTTTGTTATTTCTGGTTCAGTCCTCATTGTCTCACAGCTTATCTGAACAGCTGGACAGATGTTTTCACCAGCATCCATGAACTTTTCTCTGCTCAAGCCTTCACTACTGTCTTTGTCTTCCTCTTCTGTGATTTTGGTTTGTTGTCCTCTTTTCATTTTCATCTTGCTTTCGTCTCTCCTGCTCCTGGTTTCCCCCTCTTTTACCATTTCCTGTGAGAGCAGGAAAGCCCCTTCAGACAAACAGCCCTGGTCCGACCATCCTATGCACACACACTCACACACACACACTCTCTCTCTCTCTCTCTGTCTTGGTTCAGCAGGCTATGTAAACACATTGGGTGGACTACAGCTGGCTTAGAAGGAGAGCAGTGGGACAGAGTGTGTGTTTGTGTGTGCGTAGGTGTGTACATATTTATGTGAGAGCGTATGCGTAGAATTAGGAGTGAGGAGACATTAACCAAATGAAGGAACAGTGTGTGTGTATGATTGTTTTTGTGTGTTTGCGCATGCGTGACAGAGTGTCAGGGTGTTACAGGCATGAGATACCAAGGGACCTGGACACTGGCAAGGAAGCTCAAAAAGTCTGGAGCTTGGAGGGGGTATTGAATGGCTCATTAAGTGTGTGTGTGTGTGTGTGTGATGGTGTGTGTGTGAGTGTGTGTGTACAGCGGTGGATGCCAGACAGTACAGAAAAATAGGAGCCGAGACCTGAGACCTACCCAATCATAGAATGTGTTAAATCAAAGTTGTGCTGTTGACCAAACACGTGTATTTTTAGCGTAATATGTTTTATGTTGTGTATGTGTGTGTAAGGTCTCGCCTCTCTCTGTACGGTCCCACAAAATTTTGTGTTTGCAGAAGGAAATACCTTGACAGGTTTTTGGAACGGCCGCCTGGGCACCCCCTTCTCCAACTCCCACTCTTTTTTCATCTCCTTCTCTTCCTTTGGTGTATTTTTTGGTGTTATTTTACACTCACACACCCTTCCTCTGGCTTAGAGCAACACACACTCCCGCCCCATCACTAGCGTTGTGTAACTGCCATTTGGTGATCAGAAAAACTTAACATTTGGAGGATGAAGTGAGAAATGATTGTAAATCTCATTGTGTGATGCTACTGATAGTCTTGCGTCACTAATTATGTCACTATCACATTGTTATACAAGTTTCACTAAATGCCTCTTAAAGGTAAACCTGCAGGCATTTATGACATTATTAGTAATATCAATTTTTAGTATAAAAGCGTGTGAGTATTAATAAAACGTGTCTGTGTACCGGCTGTAAGCTTATTCCTCTACCCACACCCTTTTTTTCTCACTTTTCTCACTTTCCCTTCTTCCTCCTTTTTTCTCCTTTTTTCACAGAATCAGTGTTGACAGTTTAACAGTAGAGAGAAATGCTCTCACTTTTTTCTGCGACAGATGTGTCAATGTCCCATAATGATGAAAGGTGGCATTCCACAGAACCGGCTGAGGACGGGAAGCTCCGCACAAAGGCCACAGGAAACAGGAAGTGACCAAGGATGAGCCTCATGAGTCACTTACGGTTTACGCGAGGGGAACGTAGGAAGTCGTCAGGAGATGCGGTGTGATGAGAAGCGCAAATGCAGAAAATGAAAAAGAAAAGTGGGACTGAAATCCATGAGCATGTGACTGTTAGGAGTGTGTGTTGACAAGCAGGATAACAGACGTGGAGAGAGAGAGGAGCTGAGAGGGAGTCTATAACTAGTTTTGTGTTGAAAGGTCAAAGTCAGGCCTCGGATTTTAAATTGAAATGAAGTGTTGGTTTGGCACTGTGCCAACCTCAGTACTCTATGGAAAGAGAGTGTTTGTGTGTCCGTTTGTGTGTGTGTGTAGCACATCACCACCCGTGTACACATTTTATCCAGTTTTATATAATATGTGTATCTGTTACACAAGTATATTGTTTATTTTTTAATAGTATTTTTATCCCACTCATAGGATCCAGAACTGCTACTGCTACTAATAGTCGCACTACTACTTTCAAATTATTTTTCTATTTTGTCACATTGTGAGATCCCTCAGTTAGCCAGTAGTGGTTTTAGTGGTAAAAATGCCATATGACTTAAAACCCTGTGGATGGTTGTAAAGGTAGAAGGTTAATAGTGATAAAACACAGCCAGTTGCAGAAATACAATGACTCAGTATCATAATCAACACTCATGGGTACCAGTAATCCTCTGGCGTAGCACACGCATGTAGTTGCTCAAACTTTATAGAAAAGAGAGAAGTTGTTATTGAGCACGTGGGGATGGGGGGGGGTTCATGGGAGAACTGGAACAGCTGTAACACTGTCACAGTTTTAAGAATGTTTTACTCTCAAACTAAAGTGTGTCCATGAAAATGTTAATACTTACATATCATACATACTTTTATCTGTATGTCTGCATGTTCGCAACTGTCCGTCCCCTAGTTTGAAGGTAACAGGTGTGTCATTTGTTTGGTTTATTCCGTTAGAAACCTTAGGAATAATAAAGGAAAGTGCCCAGTGCAGGACAACTCTAGCTCCAGTGTCTCGGGCAAAATGAACAGTTAGGCTTTACATATCACAGAGGAGTGGACTATTGGCCTTGGCAGTAGTCTGCAGTCTCCAATTGCCCATCTAGTTTTTATTGGACCTAATAGCTCAATTGTACAGTGATATCCTTGGATGCTTCTGGAGAAATTATAAAAAGAAAAAGAAAAAAGTTTTTAACAGAAGTTACTTTTCCTGGCAATTAATTACATCAAATAATGACACCTTAGTCGTTTGTTAATGAAAAATGCCCTTTTAAAGTTTTAACACTTTATGTTTGATTAATATCAAGCTGGAAACGTTTGCACGTGCACTTTAAAAGTCTGGCAGACTCTAGAAGGTGAAATTCACATGAGAATCTGTGAGTCATGTGATACATCAATTTATTGTGTAGCTAACGTCAACATTATTTACCAGTAAAAGGCTCTTACCTTGAAAAGTGGTTTATTTCTTATTCAGTGGTAAAAGCTGGTATTTTATTTTTATGGTTAATGTTTTATTTTTGATAAAAGTATAACGGTTCCTTCTGACTTTAGAAAAATGAATTGTAAGCACAAACTTTAAGCGATATGAACTGTCTGTGCCATACTGTGCTGCAGGAAACATCCTCAACAATTCAGACGAGACACTTTACATGAATGCTCAATCACTTGACAATCTCGCAGTATGTGACAGTACTTACTGTAAACAAAGAGGTTTTCTGCTCTTTGTTAGCTAGTTCCATCACCTGGTAATTGAAAGGCAGCCTCAGTCTCCTTCCACCAGCCGTCCTTGATGACGCTGTGTTATTCACACGGACAGACATAAACAGAATATAAGTGGATAACACTAAGGAGCATTTCCATACAGCCATTCTTTACACAAACACCTTTTTTTATGAATCTCACACCACAAATGGTCAATTACTTGTGAAGAGCATCTCTCAATTATTAAATTTTTCAGCGACCCCCCCCTCCCCCCCTCAAGCTTGGCTGTGTGAACGAGTCTGAATGATGTTTTGTGACAGTGCTGGGACCGACAGAGAGGGACGGCTGAGACGTGGTTAGATAACACGGGGCGAACAGGGAAGCGAGGGAGATGGCTGTCTGCCAGAGCCCAGCGCCAGATGCGGAATGTAGGGTAGAGGAGTGTCCTTCCTCAGCTCCCCCACGGAGGGCATCAGCCCGTACTGAACCTCCACTGTCCCGGTACCCTCTGCTGCCTCCAGGGCTCTTTTTCCTCCTCACTCACCTCAGTTGTTTCTCAATCTCATCCTCAGTTGCTCCCGGTTTTCTCTCCCAGTAGAAAAAACAACTCTGCACCAAACAGAAGAAGAAGATTGTGTCAATTAAATGGTATGTGCTGTGTGCCACAAATCACACACACATGTTCTGCAAACACAACCGAACCTCCTCCCTCCTCTGTCACTTTTTCTCTCTCTATACGTTGGACGGAGCCACAGTTTTATGGCTCATGTGTGTTGTGACAGTGTGAAAGGCACAGGAAGGAAAGGCCGCGCTTCCTCTGATGCTCCTGCTGCTGTGGACCAGAGAAGATAAGAGCACACACACACACACACCCAAACACACATATGGCTACACACATTCAGAGCCATGAACAAGCAATCACAACAGAGATCCATGCTGCCTGCATTAACACCCCCTCCCCTCTCCATCTCCCCTACGGGTCAGCTTCCACGTGGTTTGGCCTAAATCAACCCCCTTCACCGTCCCCACCCCACACCCCACACCCCCACCTCCACCTCCACCTCCATCTCACACATTTTTGGTTTGTTCTCGTCCCAACAATTTGCACTCCCCAGTCCAACTCGAAGTGTTTGAACTGGCGGTGCTAGACAAACAACGGAGACTTTCAGCTTCAAGTAGGCAAATAACCACTGCTCAAATTAACACTGAGCTCATCTAGTTATTGATACAAAGCAATCATCCTGACTGCCCTGCTGTAAGAAGTGTCCTCTCCATCCTTTCACCGCTTTGTTAATGTGCATGTGTGTGAAAGAAAGGCACCTCTCTCAGAAATAAGAGAACTTCCTTGAAAGTGCTGTGCTTTCCAGGGTGAGACTGCTGCTGAGAGTGTGTGTCAGTGTTATTTTCTGTGTGTGCCCGCTGACGTAAGCCCCTCTATCTGATGATGCCCTTCTAATCCCCACAGTGATGTGTCATGAATATGGAGTTTAAGACTCAAATCCCCAGGGATACACAGGCTATAGATAGCTTGCTCCTTTCACACATGCACACACACACACACACACACAGAAAAGGCGCACACCTTCAGCAGCAAACCAGCTCGAGCGCACGCAGTGTACACACCGCTGCTGACCCTCGTGACGTTGGAGGGGCAGGACAGGGAGAAACCAGAAAGAGGTGATTAAGATGAAAGTAACAGAGTCAGAAGAATTTCAATGGCAGGAGGAAATGACTGTGGAACACTGAAAATAAAGACTGTGCTAAATGGAGCTGCTGATTGACTTCAATTGAAAGAATAAGTCTTTTATCCCAGTTTTTCAGCTTTAGGAGTCATTCCTGCTGGGAATAATAACAGCGGGGTCAACATGTGAATAGCTTCGAGCTGGAGATACAAAACCAGTCTCCACATTTTTTTCAATTAAGTTTTAATTAATTTTGCATCTGGATAAGTTCAAGTAATAAAAAGCACTATGGTTAAGGTTTGGGAAAGATCATGGCTTTGGTTAAATGTTATGAACACACAGTCATGAACATGCACTAAAGGTGGTATTTTTGCATTAAAGTAAGACCACAGTCTCTCCCCAACCTTAACTGAGTGCCTGAAAACAGTCACTGATGAAGTAATCTTAAACAGGAAGAGTGGTCCAAACCCCAACTCAACTTAATACTAACCCTGACACTAACCTTATAATAAAAACTTTATCTGTAGTCATGTCAGCACTAAAATATTTTGTTACAGAGATGG
>JAPZDY010000002.1:16115710-16140310 GCA_029783645.1 Ctenochaetus hawaiiensis
GCACTAAAATATTTTGTTACAGAGATGGCTCGGTTTGGTTGTGTATCTTTTTGCAGCACAAATGCTACTGAATTATCACAGGAAGGCGTGTGTCTCTGTGATCCTCTTGCAGTTTTGTTACTACTCATCACTACTTTTCCCTTTGATGCATCTGCTGCAATTTTTTTGAACAGACCAGAATTTTTGTTTTAAGAAAGAAGACAGTGCTTCAAATTTAACAGGGCAACAAGCATACACAGTCAGATGATCATATGTTTTTTAGTGAATCTCTAAGGTTGCCCAGTGTTCTTGGAAAAGAAAATAAAAGTGGACGGTAAAATTATTTTTCATCTCTGTCCATTGGGAGCATAAATCACAGTTTATAGACCAGCTTTACTGAGATAAATGTATGTACCAGAATCAGAATCCCCTTTACTGGCCTGTAATTGAAGAATGTTGACATATATTAGGGGAATTTGACTGCAGTTCTCAGGTCTCAATACACTTAAAAATAGTGCAGAGAGCAAATTTAAAAGACAGTTCAGATCCATGTTTTTGTACCCAGTACTCAGAAATAACTTTTAATTAGAATTATATAAATTATATATTATAATTAATATAGACTCAAGCAGCATATACCTGAAGTATTATTAAATATCAAATTGAAATGTATTAAAACAACAGCTCCATTGTTGCCCCTGATTGTGTTGTTATGGTTAAGCTGCAATCGATTAAGTTTGCATTTTATGCCACAAAAAGAAGAAATTACCAGCTTGTGTAAATTTGCTTGTGTGAGCATGTGTACAAATATGTGGTATAAAGTGCTATGAAAGCTAAGAGGTACTGGAAGCTCTTTATGTTTTATTGAAGGCAGTAATCTAGAAGTGCGGTCGCTCAGGTTGTGGCCTGGAACACACACACAGATGTGTACCGTAGGTGATAAAAGACATAATGTAGGCAAAATCACACTCTGTGCCCTACCCTGACACACAAACACACATACACACATGCACACACACACATACACACATGCAAGCACACACTTACACACACACACACACACACACACACAAATGTATCCCACCACGCCCCAAAAGCTTGCCAACCCATATGGCTTGGGGATAATAAACCGAACAGCCAGCAACACGTCTCCTGCACTCCAGAGCCAGGCAAGCCAAAGGAATGCACATCTCTCCAGTTCACTCCCTCCGTTTATCTGCCTCTTTCTTTTTTTCTCCCCCCCTTCTCTGTCTGTTTGTCATTCTCTGCCTTTTTCTGCTCGACTCTGAGGCATTTAGTGAAGGACCCTCTTTTAAAGTGAAGAGGTGTGTGTGTCTGAGTGTACGTTGGCATCCGAGTGTACATTTGTGTGTTCGAGGTGTGCCAAAGAAACCAGTCCGACGAGTCTGTGAAGAGCGTGCCCTTGGGATGAGGGGAAGAGGGGAAGGGAAAAGAGGGGAAGTGGGATGGAAAAAGGGAGGGAGTGTGAGGATGAAATGAAAAGGGAAAATAAACAGTCAAGTGAAGGAGTGAGTGAGGGGAGAGATGATCTGTGAGGAGAGGGAGAGCTGGATTTAGAAGAACTTAAGTTTGGTGGAGCAGCATCTCTTTTCCCCCTAATTTCTCTTTGTCTCAAATGCCAATTTTGAATGTGACCAAACCTTCGCTCACCCCCCCCAACCTCCTCCTGTTTTCTGTCTCTGTCATTTCCCCCCTTGCTCTTCTCTTTCCTGGCCTCCCACCTCTCTGTCTCTCTGTGGTGCAGTGGGACAGCCAGCAAGTCCTGCGGCAGGGAGCGCTAAGCCCGAGCCTGGATTTGGAGCACGGCTGCTCTTGGTTGAGCGGGATCCAGGCCCCCTGAGGGCTGAGGGGTGGGGATGGAGGGTAGAGGGGGATGGTGGGGGGTGGCGGGGGGTTGGGGGTGGGAGGTAGGGAGGAGAGGGAGGAGAGCAGAGGCAGCGAGCAGTACAGTTCTGGATCACCTTCAAAGAGCTTCAATCCCAACGGAGAGACTGGATTCCTCTGTGGAGAGAGAGAGAGAGAGAGAGAGAGAGAAAAGGGGGAGTGTATGAAGGGAGAGAGAGAGAGAGAGGGAAAGACAAGGAAGATATGAGACAAGGGGAACGTGTGAAAACAGAAAAGAGAAAAGTGGTTTGGGTTAAAACTTCTTTTCCACTCTCTTTCTCCCTCCCTCTTTTCTCTCTCTCTCTCCCTCTCCGCAGCGTGCATGCACTTGCCCTTCATGCAGCAGGCTATACTGAGATGATCTATCTGTGTGCTGGAGCAGGGAGACATGGGAAATCTGGCCTGCACAAAGGCGTCGTTGTGCCTCCCTGGAGCTTCCTTTGGAGGCCAGCATGTGTGTATGTATGTCTGTGTTTGTGTGTGACAAGGATGAGTAGGAGTTTACCTTCTCAGGCCCCCCACCTTCTGAAGGTTCTCCTAATGCAGGCGCACACACACATGTATGCCAAATACACCTCGTAAAAGCCAAGGACATTGCAGATTACCACCTAGGTGTCTCATTCTTGTGCAGTTTGTGGTTGGTTTTCAGGCTCTGCACCTAAAAGCCTCTTACAGAACACAGAAAAAAAGTTTGGGGAAGATTTGGGAAATCTTGGATTTGTTCAGCTGGAGTTGTGAATGTTTGTGTTCTGTGAATTTGGGGCAAATAGCACATTTTATGGCTTGTGTACCAGTGTGTGTTTCTGTGTGTGCATCAGTGACAGACCTTGATCCTGAGTGTGGGTCAGCAGTTTGTTTAGCATCAATTAGAGGCTCTGTGTTCCTCAACGCAAGCGTGAAGGGAGAATTAACGTGCAGTGGCACATTCCCACCAGCGTATTATTGCAAACAGCACCTCAGCTGGAATAGACCTGCGTGTATTTATGTGTATGTCTTCATGTGTGCACTTACACGCATGTGTGCATGCGTACATAGGTAAATCATTCAAACTCGGAGAGTGTGTTACTTTTCCATTTTCCTCTCTCCCCCTCTGTCTTCTTCTTATGTTCCTCTCCTGCTCTCTTTCAAGAACTATGGTCTGACCACAGCCATTTCCCTTAGCCTCCGCTTTGCCTAGCAACACACAGCACATAGTTTCCATAGAACATGCATTTAATGGGAGAGAAGATATATAGATACTGAAGAAAGTCTCTTGTAAAGAAAGCTGGGTCTAAAGATTTCCTGCTCTGCTCACAGACAAAGTCTGAAAAACACATGTTCGGTGGCTTTGGTACAGAATTTCCTCTTAAAGCCATATAGTAGAACACTATACATGGAGTGGAGGCTGAAACAGGGCTAATATCATCATGACAGCAACATTAAATACATGGAATGGTTATGATAAATGACACTGGAATTAAATTACTTTGCCTTGTGGTGCTGGGTTATGTTTTTATTGTTGTGGGGTTGGTCTAGCCTTTAAACAAAGAGAAATCATTGTTAAACAACACGATTAAAAGTGATCATAATTTGAATGCTCCATCCCTCTGAAGCCAGTAGAACAGTTCATGTCAGACTCCAAGCATCGGCTCCAAAATCCAGGCTTAATTCAAGCCAGAGCCCGGCATGGGCTGACAACTAAAAAACCTCAGCCTGAAGTTTGAAGCCAATATTTTGATGTCAAAGCTGTCTTTTTCTCTATTAAAGTTAATCGGAGAGTCAATTTGCCTTGCTGTAAGAAACAAATGATGTCAGAAAGAAAGCTCAAAAGTGTTCTCAAAGACAGACAACTGATGCACTGAAGTTCTGCCTTAACCATCAGATTTTTTAATGTTCTCTATAACTATCTGTCCCATACTGTCAAACTTGGAGAGCAAGCAAGTTGAAACCTGTTTACTTTTCATTACTCACAGTGTGTGTGTGTGTGTGCTTGTGTGTGTGTGTGTGACAAGACAAGGACAAAATTACCAGTATGAGCCGTACTCAGTATATCACTGAAGTTATGATTAAACCTTCTTATATTTGATAATAACATTGCATGCTCAGTTGTGTTATTTATATTTTGGGTTTGAGGCTGAACATGAAGACCAAGCTCGACCCAAACAGCCCCAAGTTCTGTTGGCCTTGGGCACAGCCGCAGACTCTAAACACCTTCATGTTCTGTGTGTTTTGATAGGATCGTATGGTGGTATTATATTCTTATGTTATTAACAGCTCTGTCAAAAAATAAAGTCAGCTTCATGCTCCCCAAATCATTCTGGAGCATCAACACATCCTGACATGTTAAAAGAGCCATTGTTTTCTTTGAAAACGGGCTCCAAGAGAGATATGCATCATTCATGATCATTCAACATTATTATGTTAGAAGTGATTAGAACATGCCTTACCCTCTTAGGGATTATTGGATTAAATTCATGCCAGGAAATGTACCACACACAGGCACAACACTGCTAGAATCCTTCAGTTTGGCAGTGTTTATGTTGCTTTTTTCCTTACTTTGATTTCACCCCTTTGCATAAATATGGAATATAGTTTCATTACTTTTGTGTCCCTTTGTGTTCTGTGATGGGAGATGGGATGTCAGTGGGCCTCTGCCAGGAGAAAGGTTTCCTGGCTTTGCCAAGGTATGCCCTCCTCCCTGTCTCATGTGGAGCGAGGCTCTATACTTGCTTGTAAATAGTGAGATAAGTGTGGTTTACCCGTAGCTAGGGTGTAAGGTGCACTCAGCACCACCCTGACATGTCTGTGCCAAGACCCAACAGGGGTGTAATTACCTGAGACTGGGTCAGCACTTTATCCTGGGTAAAAATACCTGCCTACTTATAGAGGGGGAATAGAGAGGGCAGCTCTATGCAAAGGGAAGCCTGTCTTCACACAAGCAGCCAGCTGCTCCTCTGTGTTCAGCGATGTACTCGTAGTTTCTCCTCTGCTCCTTTAGAAGAGTCACACAGCATTACTTGACAATCCGTCATGAGGACTCCAAGACAAAACCTTTCCATCCTCTTCCTCTGTTTTACATGGCAACGACAAACTGACCTACAAAAACACTTATACACACATCCAGAATTCCACTCTCCGCCTCTAACTGCAGCCGACTTTTAGTCCAGTACCTTTCCACACTCTCTGTATTCCCCTTCTCCGCCTCTTTCACACCACATCTGTCTCTCTGACCTCGGAGTCAAGGACAGAGAGGGCCAAGCAGACATGCAAGGGGACAGCTCTGCACCAATCAGGAGAAGGGGAGAGCGTGTGTCAATTAAATGGTATGTGCTTATGCCGCAAATCACAGACACATGTTCTCTTCTCCCCTCCCACCCTGTGGCTGTTGCCTCTCTCCTCCACCACCACCTAATGCAGCGTAATCATCCTCATTACCTAATGAGACCCTACTGTACACACAAACTCTCCCTCTCTCTCTTTCCCCCCTTCACACACATGTGCATAAAGAGCAGCCACATGCTCACACTGAAGGGTAAATGCAACACACAACCATCTGAACCTCCACCACACTGTCAACAGTGTGGCTCTCACTGCCACAACACTGTAAAGCCTCTAATGCCACAGTAATACTATTGTAGTGTGTATTATCAACAGGACAGTGAGCACTGAATTAGGCTGGCAGCTGGGGAGGGGAGAAACCCCTCATTAGCTCCCTTCAATGTATCTACTTCCCCTAATCTGTTACAATAACATAATCTCTTTAAAAGTGCTGCAGCTTAAGTCCAATCTGCCTAAAACCTGACACGTGATTGAGGTCAATCCACAGTAAAACCCCAAACTGTGGGGTCCCAGGAACTTCACACACCACCCCCACCCATCTAAGCCGCAGTACAGTGTGTGCAGGTATTGTATTTACGTCTTGAGAGGAGTGTATGAGTGTCTTTGCCTTGATTCAGACACTTATCTCCAACCGCCAACCTTACACTTACAGTCAGACAGAGCCCGGTCTGCGTGTGCCTCTGATCCCAGTGCAGTTTATATCCCTTTCACAGCCTCTGTTTCTATCTAAGCCTGGTAGTAGAGCGCCGTTCTGCTCTTTTTATTTTTTGATGTTTTTCCACAGTGTCTCTTGACTCCAAACCACTTACAGATGTTGGCAGCGTGGAGCGTTGTGGCAACTCCAAACGAGGAAATCTAAATAGAGATCAGGCTGTAAAATAAAAAAGAAGGCCTGAAGAAAGAGAAAACAAGGGGAAAGCAAAGAGAGCAAACGCGAGAATATGGTGAATGGGTGAGAGAGTGCAGAGAATAGTGTGTGAGCATTACTATAGAATTAGCAGGGAGAAAGTGCTATGTACTTTCTGGGCATGTAAGAGCAGCGATGTGACTTGAGGGCAGCATTTTTTTTTTTTTTAATTTAATGTCTGTAGAACTTGGATTCAAACCTGTTCGAACTGTTTGAACCCAGAACCGCATTTTCTGATTTGTTTCCCAAAACAACAGACAAATATAGACAGACATAAATACTGTTATTTTAGTACAAGGTTGGTGTTCCTGAGGGGGGAAAAAACAAACAGTTATCATAAGATTATCAGCCAAAAAGGCACCTAGTGTAACAAGAAACATACATTTTCAGTCAACTACTTCAGCCTTTCAATAGCTGATAATGAATCCTCGTAAAGTTCTGTATGTTTCAAAACCACAACTTTATATTCGCCTTTCCAGTTACAGCTCCCTTGGCAGATTTTAATGTTAAATAGCAGGCTATAACATATACTAATATCACCCACCAATAGGAATCTACCAAGGCCTACTGGAAAACAGTTTGGCTGGGTCCAAGGTAGACTTGGCCTGGCTCAGCGGTGGTAGCTCCATGTTACCTCCCTCCACCTGTTTTACAGGAAGTAGCCATGTCCCGGCGGATCAGGGAGGAAATGTGTTGAAATGCCACATCCTGCTGCGAGCTCCGAGTCAGAGTTCACTCCAGCTAATGCTTATTATGTCCAGACACCTCCTATGGAGAGAAAAAAAAAAAGAGCACAGAGAGAGAGAGAGAGAGAAGTGGCAGCGTGTTTGCAGTCATGCCACTCCCTGTGCAGTGATTGTAAAGATGAGTGACCTGTCTCTCTCGTCTCTCCTCTCCCCTCCCTCCTCTTCCTTTCTCCCCCTGCACTTTATTTATTAATGGATCCATTCAATTATTTACTTCACATCTTAGGGCGACAACAGGCCAGAGCACAGTACACAGGGTGGAGATGATACAGCACACCAACAGCACTCATGCGAGGCAGTCCAGGTACTCTGTACGGTTAATTGACCAGTAGGATAAACATGTATAGTGTCTTGGTGAACAGAAAATTATGTTTATAGACATTTTAACCGGGAAAATAGTCTTTAAAATGAGTTAATGTGATGAGGACTTATTTTTTTAAAAAATAATGTAATTTTTTTAAAGTTGGGAATAATTAAAAAGCCAATCACAGTTTCTCTGAGCGACAATTTGCTCAAGGCAAATTGCTTGTTTTGTCTGATCAGCGATCGGAAACTTAAACATATTCTATTTACGATGACAAAAAACAGGTAGCAGGCAATAATGTAGCAAAATCCCCTTTTTTTGGAGCAAGCAAATGTTTGATGAGTTGGTTCATAAATGACTTGATTCACAGATTGTCATAACTATTATCAATTAATTTTCTGTAAATTGTGTTTCAGCACTAACCTTGTCATATAAGCTTTGTTCTTTCAAGATAATTCTCCATTATTTCACTCTGCAATTCCTCTGAGCAGTGGTGGAATGTAACTAAATACATTTACTGAAAAATTATTGACAAGTGTAAATTTAAGGCGCTCGTACTTGAATACGTAATTTCGGTTTAATACTTATACTACACAACAATAAAAAAAAATAATTAAAAGTAGCTCCAACTTGAGCAACTACAACAGTGAAATGCTACTTGCACATTATTTCATCATTACTAATGATGTAATCTATAATAAAAGGCTCACATAGGCCATTTTTTACATTATAAGTAATGTACTGTATTTTTTTTATTGATGTCTTCGCACTTTTACTTAAATGTAATTGTCAAACTGGACTTTGGTTGTAAATTAGTTCTTTTACATTTCAGTATTGCTGCTCTGAATTTAAAATCTGAGTACTTCCTTTGGTACTTTTTCAGTGAAAGTCTGCAGTGCTTAAACGGCAGCTGGCAGCTTTCACATGTCCTGATGAAATATGGTCTGTGCACCTTTAAAAGTGTGTGTGCTGGGGGAGGGGGGGCTTATAGCGTCCTGTTTGCATTAGAGGTTGATGGTTCAAATGTATCATTGACCGCTCGGTGTCTGCTCTTATCTTTTCCCTCTGGCCTTATCCCCGCAGCGGCCAGACATGGATCAATCCCACCAGGAATTAGGTTTCACATCCCGGAAGCAGAGATGTACACATGGGTCACTTTCATCGACTCACTGCGGCCATGGTCATAGGTATCCATCATACAGACCATTGACTGGTTGTGACCATGAAGGTACAAATTCATCACAAAGTGAGACTGCGGTGGTTGAGGTTAGTGGAAAGAAGCTACTTCTCATCTGCAACCACCTGGAAATGGAGCACTGTGAGATATTATTAGTATTAATGTGGATGTAAGTACAGTATCATATGAACGTAGCGTTATAAAAAGTTTATCATAAAGTTTCTGTTAAGAATTGGTCACGCACAAGTATTTACTACGTGAAAATCTTATTTTCTTCCAGATGTGATTTCCCACATCAAATTGTAGCTTGTAAATGTCAAATATAGGTGCATATTAGTGTATTTTTTATATGAATACATTTTTGTGTTACATAAATACATTAATGTCCAGCTGTGTGTTTAGCAGGTAAAAGTGATGTGGTTATCTGTGTGAAGTTACTAAGATTTTTCAACATTTTTGGTGTGGAAATTGGTGTGTTTATGCGGTGTAACAGGCTGATGATTACAAGCAGACACAGCAATGCTATCTTTCTTGATCTGAACTGCAGACAGATGATGGAAGGAGAAGAGATGAAGCAATGGATGAAGAGTGAGATGAGAGAGGGGGGTGAAGAGAAGAAGATGGTGAAGATAGATTGCTTTGACTTGGATTCAGAGTGCTGAAAACTGTGAGACTCCAACAACCAACCTGAACACACACACACACACACCTATGACATGCATAGGATAGGGTAAACAGTTTGAAAACATTAGCAGTCATTTTCAACCACAATGAGAGTCGGAAATCACTTAACAGTATAACGTTAAGCACAAACAAAGACTAATTAGAAAAACATATTTCTTTCATCCCCTATTCTCATTGTGTTTACATTGGTAGGTGAATACTAACACACAGCCACATACACACTCTGAAAAACCCTTTCAGTAACTAGTTAATGTTCTCTTGTATGTGTGTGTGTGTGTGTGAGTGTCTCTTGGGAAAAGCCTGCTTTAATTCCCTGGGAAATCATTGTGATTTAGAGTAGCAGGGAAGTCACTTCCAATGAAAGTCAATGGGCCGCTGGTGTGGCAACGGGCTAGATGACGTATGTGTGTGCATGTGTGTGTGCGTGCGTGTGTGTGTTTAACTCAGTGTAATTGTATGTGTGTGTGTAATATATCTAAATGGAATTTTATCTAAATGTAATTAAATCAACATGATAACACAGACGGCGTTTAAACCACACAGAGGCTGGTGGCAATTAGAATAACCATATGTGGCCCTGTGAATGGAGTAAAAATGGAGAAATTAGCAAACACACAATCTTACAAATCATGTGAGATGCAAATGCATTCATGGTGTTTTAGGTCTGACTGTTTAAAGTTGGCATAAAGGAGGAAACACACTTCGGTGACTTTAAAAGACCTGCAGCTGGGCTCAAACTAACACGGGGAGAGTTTCTTAAAGCCGTTGTCCTGCGGTAGTTGACTCCTTAAAAACGTTGTGGGGTCCAGGTCAATAAACAGAAGCAGGCCAGGCTTGCAGGCTGTTGTGTCTGGGCTCTTCACTGCTGCTGCTGCTGCTGCTGCTGTTGCTGCTGCTGCTGCTGCTGCTGCTGCTACTGATGATGATGATACAAGGAGCTGGAGGTGGAGGCTGGCAGAGCAGGCTGAATGCAGATAGGATCTCTGTGGGGGGGCGTGAATGTGTGATCGGAGACTAAAATCATTACAGTACGCCTGGTCACTGTGTCCTTGGCTCTTCCGCCGAGCTGAGTCCTGATGCTTTCCTCTACTTCCCCCTCTGCTTTTTTCTCCCCCTACTTTTTTTCTTCCCCCTTTTTTAAACAATTTTCCACTATTCGCTTGTGCGTGAAATACTACACATCATAAACCTGTGACAAAAAACTTGTTCTTCTCCCCAAAATTTAAAAATGTTTCCTGCAGGTAAGAATCCGTGCAAGACGTTGTCACCAGGCTTTTGTCTCTGCAATGTTTTAATCATGCACATGTAATTCATGCAAGTCAGTAATGGAGCAATGATGCAACAAAACATTATACAAATGCACCTTAGTGGATCAGTATTGATTTATAAATCAGATTGCCAAAGATTCACATTTATTCCAAATGGTCCATTACTACTTGATTGCTTTTAGAGATTTATCATAAAGGAGGTGTAAATAGAATTTGAGCCTCTCTTGTAAATTGTTTCACAATCAGTTTGTTTTTATCCATTCGAGAAAAACAACTGTCTCATTTATCTAACTCCTGTCAAGCTCTTGCTCTTTCATTTCTGTGAGTCCGGCTGAGCGTCGACATGTGTTTCGAGTTCTGGTGTCATGATAGACCTTAAAACACACAAAGCCTAGTTTGGTCTTCTGTTTATCTGACACACACACACACACAACGACAACAGCTTCTATATACAGGACAAACTGAGGGAGAAGAAGAAGAAGAAGAAGATGATGCTGAAAAGGATTCAGTTTAGACACCTAAAAAGAGTTGTTTTTGTGAAATTATCATAACTGTAAATATAGGCCTCTCTCTCCTGGTTCACCCCAGCTGCACTCGTGACCCCAGGCTGCAGGGCTGTCCAGAGAGAGGGAGGGAGGGAGAGAGAAAGAGAGAGAGAGAGAATGTAAACTAGACTCGCCTTCCTTGGGTCTCATTGGTTGATTCTGTGCCTAGCGGTTTTGTCCTTGAGAATGTGCAGACACGGGGCAGATAATGTTCTGACACCAGAAACTCTAGACCGGGACCAGATCAACACTTACTCCCTTCTTCTTCTTCTTCTTCTTCTTCTTCTTCTTCTTCTTCTTGTTCGTCTACTTCTCCACTTCTTTTGTCATATTATCCAGACATTCAGTTTAAAGAACGACAGCGTTTGTTGACTATTTTAAGTGCTGAAGTCACAAATGTGTTTTTACTCTCACAGCTACACGCTAATTTGTAACGCAAACCTGAAAAGAAACCAAACACCTGGATATTCTCTGCGCATATCCGCATGCAGCAAAGATTAGAGGGAGTAGTCTAAGATATTGCGAGTGTGTTGACACATGGCAATCATAAATTCCATTAATGTTAACCATAAAAATATCACACCCGCAGGCGCGCACGAGGGATTATTTTGAAGCCTGGGTCTGGCTCAGGGTGGGACTTTTCTTTTTTAAAACTCCGATTGTGTAACAGCAGATTAAGCCTTTATGTGTATTCAGAGACATGCACGCGAGAACCCCAAATTCTTAATGTAAATCTGAGGTTTTCATCTCTTCTCCGGTATGTTGCAAGGTCAAAGATCTCCTTTTACCGCGCGCTCTACCGGCGGGGGTTTCTGCAGAAGTCAGCATGCAGGAGAGGCCAGCAGCATGTATAGGAATCTCCCTGCAGCGCCACATAAACGGCCAGCCGCGGTGATCTAATCACAGTGGGCCAGTGGGCTTTGATCCAAAGTTTCCACATCATTCTTAAGTCTGAAAATAAAAATAGAGAGCGAGGAGAAACGGAATGCAAGAAATTTTGAGGCTTGTGTAAATAATTCGTAAAAGATATAATGTTTTCCTAAAGTTCTGCATGAAAATCGCTCTCTCTAAGGACGAGTGCTTTGGCTACAATTAACATTTCTTTTTGAGTGTGTTCTGGCGCTGCTGTCACTGCAGTGTGTGTGTGTGTGTGTGTGTGATTATTAATTACTGGTAATATATTGTTCATATGACTCATTCACATCACAGATCTTTTTCCTACGGCGGCAGAAAAAAACGTCTGAGAGGTAATTATTGCCATTTCAATGACTTTAATAAGCAAAATAGGAAACAATTTCTTCCAAAAACAACCAAAAATAAGACAAAACAGAAACCAGCCTGAATGGAACAGTTCAAATTTACGTGTTTTAACTATTATTTATATAAACAGGATTGAAAATTGATCCCCATCATCGCAAAGTACATGGTAGAGGTGAAAACAAAACAACAACCCGCTGCTGCAGTTTCAGTTAGATTTCAACACAGTTGAATCAGTAACAAACCAAAGATTGTTAAATGCATGACTTTTCAACAATAGTTTCAAATGCAAGCACCATGCTTATTCGATATGATCTGACAGTTTGTTAATTTAAATCATTAAAATAAAAACTTTTAACTATGCATCTGGCCAGCAGAACCAGAATCATCAAATAATAATAAAACAGACAAAAAAAACGTATTACATAACATACACGTTGTTTTCATTTTGAGAATTTGCACAACCTGAGTCCCCTTTTTTTACTGGCCGGCAGAAAAAAAATCAGGAAAACATAGAGAATTAATGCTCAAAATTTGTATTAAAATTCTCGCGTTATCTAAATATTAACTCTACATAAAACCCCTGAAAAGTATGTTGTTACACTTCTTTTTCTAAGTATTGTTAAAAAATAGAAATGATTAATATCAGGCCCAGCGATAATATCCTACAGGTGGCCGATGAGAGGATAAGCTTTTGTTTGGGTTTGATGTGGTGTGTTAAAGAGTTAATAGAAAGGCAGAACGGCACTTTTCTGAATTACTGGCCCAAATGCCATGTTGAATTAAAACGACAGGGAGTATTAACCCATACTGTGTGTGTTAAACAGTATGTGGAAAACTTGTAACCTCGCCTTGGCGCACAATAGTCAATTTTGTGCAATCTGGATCCAATAATATTGTGGCCACATGTTTGTCTCCTCAACCTCTCAGAACACGTGTCCAAATATTAGTCTAAAAACTTTGCACTTAGGCCCTGTGTTGAATTACATTGTATTATAGTATCGTAGTATGTCTTCCTGGAGGGAGGTCTGCACAAATTTCAAAATGAAAACGTTCAAATCATTATCCAAAAAGTGCACACACAAAGTTTGTTGTATTTAAATGCAACTGAAAAAATGCACTCCTCTTTCAATCATTACCCCTCACAAAATGATAAAAAAAAAATCATACAAATTAAAATGAGATAAAAACACAACATAAAGAAAGAAAGAAGTTCAAACCAGCCTCCTCAATCTTGTTGTGCAGTTTTGCGGTTGCATAATATTTACAAGCCCAAAGAAACCCACACCATATGTATGATACTGCACCGGCAGTCCTGCTGTTCTGTCCCCGCTGCATTTCTCTAAACCCCCCCAAAAAACTATGGAGAAGCGCAGATCAACAACATGCTCTTAATATACACGAGAAGATGAAAGTACAAAATAGAAATTATTACCGTACATGTCCAGCATGCAGGATTAATATTTAATGCAGATTTTTTTTTGTTTCAATATATATTCGAATATAACCAAGCAGGCAATAAATCAATGAGATGTTGCATAAATTCCCCCCTCCCTCCCCCCGCGTGACGGGTTAGTAGGCAGAAGTTAAATTTGCATAAAGTGGAGTCTTTCTTTTGGAGTTTTTTTTTCTTTGTTTTTTGTTGGTTTTTTTTTTTTGTTTTTCTCAGATTACGGGCCCACTTGTCGAATGTGAGTCTGGTGTGTTGCAGGCTGCGAGGCCAGGCCTGCTTGCTGTTTCATAACAATGTCATCGTGTTTTTTTTTTTTTTTTTTGGAGAACAAAATTACAAAGACAACTGCCTCGACGCCATCCCACACTACTTACAGATTATTTAAAAATCTGTAGCCTCAAAGGAAAAAAAAATAAAATAAAAAGAGAAAAAGTTCATCAGCCGATCCTCTTCTTTGAAGAAAAAAAAAGTCTCTTCACTACAAGCAACTAATCTACAAAGATGCTGCGACTGATCAGACACTCTACATTGCTCTTTGTATCTCAGTTGACACGTGGATGGAGAGATGATTATATGAGAATAGGTACTATTTGATGGATTATTCTTCTAATATGAATATAATTGTTACCGTTATTAGTATAATCATAAACAGTATGGGAAGTGTGGATTATTTGCGTTTGTTCATCAGCTGTTCGTCAGTCATTTGTGGAGAAAGGACAGGTGGGGATGAGGGGGTCAAGTTTGTTGTGGGGAGTGGGGGGAGGAGGGGGGGGGTTCACAAGAAAAGGCTATGACAACTCACATGAAGAACTCTGGTGATGAAGGGTTGTCACTGGTTGAGCCAGCCTCGCGGAACCCGTTATTGGCCCCTGACCCCGTCAGTTTCTCGCACTTGAGTTTGTAGGCGTCCCTCTCCCTCGCCAGCCGGCTGATCTCCGCCTTCAGCTGCTCCACCTGGTTAATCAGCTGCGTCTTCTCGTTCTCCAGCACGTGCTTTTGCTGCACCCGCTTGAACCTGCAGGACTGAGCGTAACCCCTGTTCTTCAGGGTTCTCCTCTTCTGCTTGAGGCGGATGACTTCGTCCTTGGTGAAGCCCCGTAGGTGTCTGTTGAGCTCCCTCACCGACATGGACACCAGCTGGTCGTCGGTGAAGCGGTCCTCCACGTTGAGTCCCCCGGAGCTGTGGTGTCCCGCCGACTGGCTCAGGTGGCCGTGCGGATGGTGGTGATGATGGTGGCGGTGGTGATGGAGCGGCTGGTGGGACTCTGGGGAGACCGGAGACGGGCTGTCTGGGTCCTGGCTGTGGTGATGGTGGTGCTGGTTGTGTGGGTGGTTGTGTCCGCCGGGGTGCCCGGACAGTTCCTCAGCATGGTGCGGGATGCCCCCCGCGTATGGGTGATGGTGCTGCTGGCCGTGGCCGTGGTGGCTGTGATGGTGATGCGGGCCCCTGTAGCCCTCAAAAGCGCCTTGCTGCTGCAGCTGCTGTTGGACGTGCGGAGGCGGAGGGTGGCCGTGAGCTGCGGCTCCAATCAGGGCCTCCACAGCGTCCTCTGGGGTCAGGCTTAGCGTCTGAGGGTCTATCTGCTGGTGGTACCCGCTGTTCGGCATCCAGTACAGCTCCTCTAGGTGGTTTTTCTGCTCTGTGGGGCTGAAGCTGGGTGAGGAGGGCACCGAGCTGCATGGTGTGCTGATGGGGGTGGAGGACACGGAGCCTTGGGGTTGAAGACGGTTACACTGGCGCACTCCGTTGCGCTCCAGCCCGGCCAGGCCTTCCTTCTTCACGTCAAACTTCATCAGGTCAAAATCATTGACATATTCCAGAGCCAGAGGGCTGCTGGGTAGCTCCGGGCCCATGCTCAGCTCTGTGCTCATGTTGTTGTCGCGACTCTTTTGCAGATATGCAAAGGTACTTGCGAGCGTCGCAAAAACTGACTTATTAATCAGCGTCTCTTCTCTCCTTTCTTGTTTCATGCAATAGTTCTTTTGGCTCCTCCACCGCTGGGCACTGACTTGCTGTAGCATGAAACACCGTGTGATTGGTGGAAAAAAAAAAGGAAAATGAAAAAAAGTAGTGGAGGAAAACTTTCAGACTAATGCTCTGCACACGGTTTGCGTCATATAGCCTACTTCTGCTGGGATAATCTGGCAGAGAGACCAGGCAGGAGGTAGAAAGCAGTGCGTCTCACTGCAAAAGTTAAAACCTCAGTCCCTTCAGTAGAAGTGTACTCACACACAAAAAAAAAATCAGCATAAATAATAACAGTAATAAAGGAAATACCCCGTTTGAACGCTGAGACGGGCACCAGTCCTCGTTGCAACTTCTTTGTTGTAAGTCCCTTTTTTTCTCCAGGAAAATAACAGGAGCAAAATAAGCGGAGTAAATACGGCGTCTGATTTTCGCTGAGAAGCAGCTTTTCCAGCTCTGCACCGCAGAGATTTAAAGGCTCGCCTCTCTCACTCTCTCCCACCCTCTGGTATCCAGCAGACTGCGCTTGGAGCCAGGGAGCGCTTTATCCTTATAGCTCACAGTGACGTCGAGCTGAAAGGCTGGATCCGTAGCGCTCCGCTCTCCAATGGGAGCGCTGAGATAGACGAAGAGAAGGAGGCGGAGAGGAGGGCGCACAATACAGTCTTGACAGCTACAGACAGTCAGCTGACCGACTTCCCTAAAAGCAGAGGGTGGGAGGAAAGTGGAGGAGAGGGAGAGAGAAGTGCCTTCACTTCATGGACGCTATCCGCGGCTCCGGTGTAACGGCACCGCGTCTTGTCTTCTCTTATGACTGATTCAGATCTCTATAAAGGGTAATGTGAGTGAGTAATAGACTGCATTTCCTTGAGCCAAATGAAAACCCTCTAATACCACCTTTTATGGCACAACACTCCCAACAGAAAACTTCAGAATAAGACAAAAACATTCAATATTAAAACATCAGTTTATATAAAATGTGCAAAAAAGTCCTTGTTTTAAACCCAAACAGTCGTTTCCAAATTTGACTTCCTTTCCATAAAAACAGTGTAATTATCTAAAAGAATCAATTGCCCATTATTGTCTTTATTTCGACAATTAATAATCCACCAATACTCGATTAAATTAACTTATTTGACTTGAGTTTATATCCTTAAATGTATGTAAGCTTTAATAACCTGGCTTAAAAAATTACAGGTAGGTAAACAGTCACCAGTATCAGCTGAATTTGCCAGCAGATAAAGGTCAAAGTGATAGGTCACCACTTATTAACAGAGGAGGAACACATTTAAGTTATGTGCCCATGTTTTTGTAAGGAAGGTCAAAATACAACTTTGTTACACTGTTAAATGTTAGTGACAAACACACTTAAGGCAGTTTTTTTAGGTTTAGACTGTTAAGCATGTTATAGCTTACTCCACAATGGAGGAAAACAATATAATTTCATACAATTCTTGGTATAACTTATACCGTATGTCAGTGTGCATCCAAAGTGACCCAGTTGTGACTATGGTGACCTCGTTGCATTGAACTTTATAGATTCTTTTCAAATAATTTGGTTTGGTACGACCACAGCACTCTTGTAGGCTTATGTAGCCATTTGTATAACCTCGTGTAATCACGTTGGGTTAAGTGTGTTTTTTCCTGGTTAAACTAAAGTTGACTTTGTTCAGAGCTTATTATTACTCCCAGATTCCCACATCAGGCTCTTCTTGGCTCGGACAGTTTGTTTTACACCGGGCAGCAGCACAACAGGGGATTGGACAGAAAACAGGCTCAAGGCTGCCCCTGCGTGGACAACGCGTGAACCGACGGAGCTGGAGGGATTGTGCTCGTATGGATTTCCTTTTATTTTGCGATTGGATTTTTATCCTCGCGCTAATTTGCTCGTTTTAAAGGTCACATCCTGCAATTATGACTGACAACAATTAATCTCCGTCATTTGAGCCTCAGAAACACTCAGTGTCACATGTTTAATCATCTCACTTTCACTGTCTAACAGGTAGTTTTCATCCAAAATAGGATCAGAACTTGCAGGATGAGTGTATCGTTGATTTTTATCTGTGTTTTAATTGCCTGCCACAAAAAAAAGAACTAATGTGAGCAAACGTCTCGCTTCCCTGCAAGAGAAGCTGCTTGTAAATGAGCCAATTTGAAGGATCGATTGGATTATCATTTCGTTTCCACCTAATATCCACGGTTGAGTTCAGCCGCGAACAGAGCGTATTGATCAGGCTGGATGTGAGAGGAGGCTGCCAAAGATGAGATCCGATAATGAAGGGCTTATTTGTTTGGTTTAAATTCTTAATCAGCTTGAGTTGTACAGCAGTGATGAGCTCTGAATCCACCACGTCATAAATTATTATCGCTTGATTTTTTTAAAAACACAATTCAAGTAGAAGTTTGTGCAATTAAAGGAGATTAATAATCTTAGATGAAAGTCTATTATGAATTTCTAATCAAAACTACTAAGAAAAAAACAGAGCAAAAGAAATGATAAAATTGGACATTTTAAAGATGATTTAAACATTTTTCAAGACGCATTAAGGAAGCATTACAGAAAAGATAGAGTTATGTTTCACTTTGCTATTATTATTATTATTATTATTACTATTATTATTATTATTATTATTATTGGCGCCTGCATCATTATTTTGGACCAATATTACATTATTAAAACTGCCTATTTGGATTTAAGATTAATTATTGGACGTTACGAAGCGATCCTGGATTTTATTTTTTCCCAATGTAATTTTCTGTTTTAACTGCAGGGAATTATCATTTATCCTGATTCTTTCTTACATCTTAAACTCTGTAGTCTACTTTTTCTCTTTTCGCCTGTATATCACCTCACGAAAGTATTTTCTTTTTTTTTAGTGCACATTAAAAAACGTGCAGGTAGCGTTCAAGTTATTCGTCCTCTTTTTATCCTGCGAGCTTCTCATTTCTCAGCTCCAACTTCAAAAGCGCCTCGAGCGAGTCGTGCCGTGCCGAGCCGAGCTGCTCTAAAACCTCTTCCTAGCGAGGCCGACCCGACGGCAGCCCCATTAGGTTGTAATGCTCTCTAATATAGCCCGAGTCCACCGTCTAATAGATCCAGGCAGGCCTGCCGGCGGCTCTCCCCTTTCGGTAATAACGGGCTGTAATGGAGAGACGAGATGTTAAAAAGCGTCCATGTCAGCAGCATATCGGTGGTTAATGATCTATTAAGTGATCCGTGTGCTTATGGACAGCGAAAAAAAGTGTTGATGCTTGCTTATTTGCCCCTAATGAGAGTCCCATCCTACGGATTTTAGGAATGAATAACAGAAATAAAATCACCTTTAAAATGTTACATTTAACAGTTGAGGCATGGAGGCTGCAGTGGCTGCAGAGCTTCCCACAGCTCACATCTCACACCTGCAACAGGCCCGCTGGTTTCACACAGGAGGCCCATGGTGCGTCCATACGAAGAGGCATGATTCCCTTCTCAAATACGGACTTTTATTCTGCTGCAGGACCTATCCATGCATGCGCACCTGCTGCCCGGAGGCCGGTTTGCATTGCCAAGCCCGGGTGCATCTGGATGAAGTTAAGCTTCGACTGTATAGGAGGATGTAGTGGCTATAAGGAATACTTTTCCCCTTTTTTTACAGTCAGAATCAGACCCTGTGTCCTACTCTGAGGTAAACAGTTGGTTTTTATTTCGCCGTCTTTGGGCCGTATGGCTTGCGTAATGATTAACTCTAACGATGCCCCCGACAGTTCCTGGAAATGTTGCAGAACAAAACGGAAGGTAGCCGGGTTGGAAGGCCCCTGACAGGCAGAGTGAGGGATGGGGATGGAGATGGAGAGACGGTGCTTTCGGAAGTGCTGCTTTGATGAGCTTAAACGCAGGAGGGAGAAAAGAGACGCGCAGAGCTTGTGCAGCCCTCTGCTTCAACGTCCAAAACTTTTTCCCGTTAACTGCCGTCACTATGCAAAGCTACTGGTTTTTAAAATATCGTACAAGTATGTTCTCGCTTGCTGAACTGACAAATGCAAATGTAATTTTTTGCTTTCAGTCGGTTCTCTCGGTGCGACAGGTAGCCGTTATATGTTGTGGTTTTACGGAATAAAACAGCAGGAATTAAGTGCAAAAAGTCCAATTTTGCTGTAGAATTATGTTCAACATGAACTGGAAATTTATATCTGCAACTTGTCAAGAATGCTTTAAACTCTACGACCTTATAAACAATTTCCTACGCCGAATCCCAGTGTATTGGCTAAAACAGGTGTGTCCATGCATTGCCTTTTTTTTGTTTTTTTTCTTAAAAACGTTAATGCCATAGAGAAAATGAATGAAAAGAGCATGTTGAGGTAGCCTGCGTCTGTTTCTAAAATTTCCGTTTAATTATGCATACAGTGTACCACTGGCATCTTCCGTTTACAACGTGAAGTTACTAAGGCATTCTTGTTTACTCCAGACTGATCGATTATCTCTGTGAAAACATGTATTATTAAGACGTGTCGTCTGTGTAAACAGGCAGAGGCCAGCCTCTGGAGAAAACTAACATCCCCATCAGGGATAATTGACTGAGGAGGTTTTTTTTTTTTAGGCAAAACAACAAGAGGTGAGATAAGTGCAAATTCTGTCAATCTCATTAATATAAAAAAGTATCGATTGAACGGTGGAAATCAGTTGTTTATCTTTGAAATATCCCCCTGTTTGCTGTTTTCCTCGTACACAGGCCTACCTTCAACAGTCATAACTCTTCAGCGTTATCACAGCGGTTACACTCTCACAGTTTACACGTGGAGAGGAGGTAGTTGTGTTTGCAGGGGAAATTAGAGCGTATTTCTTGTGACAGGGCGCCTCTGGTGGCGCATTTACTCATTGCCGATAGTTTGATGTGTATCATCAGTGACATGCAGTGGGGTTTCTCATGCAGACAGCTCCAATTTCAGAACTTGAGTTATTTGGTCTCTTTTTTCTTTTTTTTTTCAGAATGGCAGAGGCAGAGAGGGTACGAAAATATGATGGGGAGGCCAAGGTATAATTGTAGGCCCTCTCTGAGATTAGATGCCCCTGATTGACATGCTGTAAATATAACAACAAATAAATGTCAGTAGGAACTGTACTGGCTTAATCCCAGAAGAAAAGGCACAATAAATCTGCCTTTTGCTGTGGTCATTTCATTAATGTAAATTGCAATGCTATGTACAATAGTCTGGCTTGCTTCCAGTTGGCTCTTTGCTGAGGCTCGTGCACAACACTGGGTCTTATCATAAAGTGAGGCCGTGTGACCACAGAATGTAGGCAACACCACATGAACCAAATATCAGAGTGCAGGCGTAACATAATTAAAGCCCATATTCTCTGGTCATAACCACAGTTTACATCTGTGTTTTCTGAGCCAATAACAAGCTGCTGTAATACTAAAAAAAGGAACATACAAGTGGCTTCTTCTTCTGACTCCTTTAATACATAATCGTGAAATTTTGACTCATTAAGAGCTCCTATTTCTCTTACACTTTAAAACTGTCTTATATTGTATTTTGTTTTTTTTTTTCAAAGTAACTCGGCTCTGTGAACCTGTCTGGCATTATCATGTGAGTGTTGAGGAACATACTTTGTTGTTCTTGGCGTTCTCTAATTATTTGCATATGGAGCTGTCAGACCATATATCTGGCTTATGTTAAATTTCCTGCTCATATAATATTCTAGAAAAGCGGTGTGTTATTAAGCTAAGAGTAAAGAAAGGCTTTTAATAGGCCTCAAAAGGCTCTGTGTAATATCTTAGAGGACTTTTTATTTTCCTGTCAACTGTGTAATGTATAAATGTTTATGATAAGAGTTTGTTCATGACATGTTCCTGAACTGTTCACCGGCAGGCACCACAAGCTCACTGGAGCTCTGTCAGTTTTATGCCAGTGTATGAGTGTGTGGGCATGATTGATCAGGAGGTGGGTGGCTGCTGCGGCGGCGGGCGCCTCTCAGGGAGAAGAGCCGAACTGGCATTTTTTTTTTTCAGACATTGTCTCTGCCTCAGACTCCTCTCCTTTCCTTTTCTCTCCTTTCCTTTCCACTCTTCTTTCACCTTTCTCATTTTTTCCTCTATGTGTTTTCCTTCTCACAGGACAATCATGATGCTCCCACCCTGCACTTCCCCTGCATGTTATAATCTCGGGACCTGCTGTCATTCGCTTCATTCGGATCAGAAGTGGACGTTTTTTATCAAACATCTCTACTCTCCTCTCTTCCATATCCCCCTTTTTTTTCTTCCTCTCTCCTCTTCTGTCCACCCTCCCCTCGTTGGGTGACCTCCTTGCCTCTTGGCTCTCTCACCCCTCTCCTCTGGCCCTGGCCCTAGCTGGCCCTGCCCACCCTGGGTCATTTATCATAGACCAGGAGGGGAGCCCCCGGGCCTGCAGGCCCCTGTCAGCCCCTGCAATCGCCTCTTTGTGGCTCCTAGCAAACAAGTGTTGGATCAGCAAAAGTCTATTAAAGCCTGGTGGGCCTTTCTCAGCCAATTGGGTTCGGGTCACTGAGCTGCTCTCCGTGCTGCTCCGAAAGCTCTTTGTGTCGCCGCCGTTCGCTGACACAGATCCCCACAAGATTAATGATTTTTAGCAGCCATTTGGGTCTCATTCGCAGGGTCTTTCTCTCTCTTTTTTCCTCCTTTCTCCACTCATTCCGTCCTCTTGTTTTCTTCAATCTATTTCTTCTACTTTTTTTACCTCCTGATTTCTTGCTTTTCGCTGTTTCATTTACTCCTCCCTCCTCTCACTGTTAGCCCAGTCACAGTTGACCGTTCTGTCTCTTCACTTTTTCAGGTCATTATCTATACAAGTGGGAATGCTGCTAATTGTTGCCCCATATTTTTATAATAATTGCCTCCGTTTTACCGATTTTATGATTCAAGGAATGCAGATTGCAGTTGCTAATTGTGTTATTTCACCTTGTTTGTTTCAGAGTTGTTTGCTCCTGCCTGATAAATCCAGAGGATGTTAAGAAAGCAACTGGAGCATCCACATTACAATCCTGGCAGGCTTCCCCGTGGTGTGCCTCCTCCAGAGGCTCAGAGTAATTTGAAATCTTCGAGCCACTTCCATGTTGCCATGTTCTCAGTGTTGTTTCCAGTAATTACTGCAGGTTAAGTGCACGTCCCGGAGCCCAGTGGAGGCAGCTCTATCCCTCACCTGGGACATGATTCAGCACAGTTCAGGTCATCCGGCCATTTCCCTGACCACTGGACCACACCCCGGCCTACTCTAAACCCACAGCACAAGCACCATTTATGCAGGACTCATGTTCAATTGCATCACGTAATGTAATGGTTGTTTTATTTACTGGCTGGATTTTTTTTTTTTTTTTTCAGAATCACGGCGTCAGACTGACACATTTAATCATTTGAAGTCCATGAACACATATGATATTGTTTCTTCTCTATTGTAAAATGTAGCTATTTTCTCTAAGTTTTAATGGGGGATTTATGGTCAAAGTTGAAAAAACTTGCACCCAAACTGTTAATATGTGGGTTTATTTTTTTTTTTTGTCAATAGTTTTGCCATTTAAATGAACATCTTTTGTCATTTCTCTCACAATCAGCTTATCATGACTGTTGAACCCTGAAGGATTATTGCACATTTCTTCATTCTTGTCTTAAGACATTACCCACATGCCTGTATGGACAGTGAAAGAGCTGTTGCTTTCTAACTCTTTCTCCTGTTCACACTGGCCATGAAAGACTCCCACCTAACACATTTTGAGCTTAAGTTCTAATTCTTTTCAAAAATGCAGTTCAAAGTTCAGGTGAGACTAATATGAGGCTCCAGGAGTCTGAGTTAAACTCTCTTTGTTGTACTTCGCCTCTGTTACAGCTCAGCAAGGAAACACTGTGTGGGAGCAAAAAGGAGGACTTTTGTTATTTTGGGAAATATCCACTTTGTTTGACTAATTAACATCTCATTTTAGCTTCAGTTGTATGAATTTATTTTTGAAAACAGGGATGGGTTTAATGCCACATAACATTACGTTTGAGGCACATTTGGAAATGTCTCCTCACAGCCAATGTGGACAAACAAGTACTTCACTGCTTACATGGTAAGTAATGTAATGTGTGAAAAATGTAAACAAGAGATAATTTTTGATGCTATTTTAACTCTAGATTATTTGAAATTGGTCGGGAGTTCAAAAAAAGCCTGAACTTTTCTGTGTGATCCGTATTAAAATTTATACAAGAGCAGTAGACATTTGACAGTCCAGTAATGTTACTGTAACATTGTTAAATGGTTTCTCTTAAGCAGTGATAAAATTGTGTGTGCGCATGTGTTCTTGTACGGTTTGTGTGTATATGTGAAAATATAATATTTTTCTGTCCTCTGTGTTAGCGTAGCTGTCAGTGAGGCCTCTGGTCTCTCATCTCTCCCTGTGTGTTTACAGCGTGTCTCTTTTAGGACAGAATGGATGAACCCAGCCTGCTGCCATGTCCATCCACCTGCCCTGTTTCCTGTCTGATTAATCTTCTGTGTGTGTGTGTGTGTGTGTGTGTGTGTGTGTCTGCGTGCATGTGTGTGTGTTTGTTTGTATGTGCGCCCGTGTGTAAATGGTTATAGATGGGGCGACACCACCACACTGGCAGTCTGAATCATTACTCACAAAGATAGGGAGAGACCCAGGGCCGAGGAACCCCTAACATCCTCCTCCTTCCTGCAGCATTACACACACACACACACACGCACACACATGCACACACACACATACACACATATCCCCGGGTTATTCATTTCTAAGCAGAGTGCCTGGCATTTCACCACATCCACCACCCCCTTTATTAAGAGACTGAAGCTCCGGGTTCCCTCTTGGAAAGGGGAAAGGGGGGAGTGAGGGATGGTTTTCGATTGGGCTTTATACTCTTTGTTTGCACCCTTCCTCTTTGCCCATTCTCTCGTCATTTCTCTTAATCTTCCATTTCCATCTCTTCCCTCTCTATCCTTTCCTCTTTCTTTCAGGGAAGCATGTCTGCCCCCCCCAAACAGCTACTTTTTTCACAAGAACAAATGTGGGGATTACAAAACACCTCTGCTAGCTCACAGAATGGGTGTCTGCCTGCACTTAAAATCTCTTATC
>JAPZDY010000002.1:16164002-16178231 GCA_029783645.1 Ctenochaetus hawaiiensis
GCCAATCTTTTCCTTTTTTTCCCTTCTTTTATTTTGTTCTTCTGTTTCGATGTTTACCTCTTTCTTGTTACCTCTTTTTTTATGTCCTTCAGCAAAAACTGCTCACACACAAAAAAGTCTTTTGTGAAAATTTCCAACACTTGTCCAGAGTTTGGAATTGAACAGAGCAACTGAGCCATATTCAAATGCCTAAAATAATTATTTACACAAGAATTTGTGTTTTTTCTCTGGTGAAAATTGCCCTATATTAAATATTTTATGTTCACAACAACACATGCAAAATGTATCACACTTAAGAAGAAAGTGGACAGAGCAGCAAGAACACTTATATACATAATAAAATCCACTACGACTCCACATAATAATCAAAAACTTTACAGCAGCAGCATTAATAGCAGGTTTATCATGCCGGTTTCCATGATAATGTCAGGTGCTCCTTTTATTTTGACCACCGCTGTATGTGTGTGTGCATGTGTGTATGTGCCCTTGCATACGTGCATGTGCGCGTGTGGCCTTATTTAGGTGATGGAGTGGGTAAGCTCTGTCTTGAGCAGCGCAGAGTTGACGCTTCCTTTACATGGCAGCTGCAAGGCTCCAGTGATGTATCAGAGTCAGCAGAAGCATTGATCAGAACTGGGGTTAATCATTGCTCCGGGAACCCAGAGGAGATAGAGACTGCCTGGGGAGAAGTAAGCCAGGGGTGTGGGCGGCTTCACCGCAGGAGGCCCGCAGCGCTCTACAGTAAAGGAATGCTGGCAGGAGGACATAACCACTTGTGTGTTTGTCTCACTGTCCTGTGCTATCAGCTAATCATAATAACAAACTGCACAGGTTTACGTGCTTGGATGTGTGTCTGAGGATGCACAGGGAGTGGGGCTGATGAGACCAGCAATGTAATCCCCTTAAATGGACGGACTTCCGAAATGTGGGCAATGTGAAGCCGGATCTGTACTGTGTCTACTCAGCAGTACCCATTCACTCCCCTGAGCTGGTGAGTTAATAATTCAAAAGAGAGATGGGGAAAGAGGCCATAGGCCTGAGTGACAACCTGGAGAGTGAGAGGGAGATGGAGACGGAGACCAGTGAGAGTATGGAAAGAGAGACCACAGCAGGAAGGACGTAAGAAGAAGGGCCGTGGAGAAATGATAGAAGAAAGAAATATTCCAGAGGGCAGCTTTATCACACTAGAGAAAACTGTATAGACATAAAGCAGTGATTTACCTAAACTGACCCACAGACACTGACAGAGGCCTTTCCCTCCATTCAGCTTCCTCCTTTAGTCCATCGTTTTCTCCTCTCACTACCTGTCCCTCTGGGATGACTCTTCCCCATGACCTGCCGTCACCACCATCACTATCGCCAGCATCAAAGTCCAGGATGCTCTCTCTAAGGAACACATGAGGATACGAAGGAAACACACGTGGACCTACAAATAGATAGCTGCATGGAGAAACACAGAAGCCCGCATACACTCACATCCAGGCACAGATGCTTGAAGGAATGTCAGAAATGCCATTAGGAAGGATGAGGGGCAATGGGAATACAAAGAGGTCCAGCTCCTCAGAGAGAAGGAAAAACAGGGCAATAAAACCGTCATGTCAAGCCAAGAATCTGCTGATGGCACACATACATATACGCAAGTTCAGAGAGACAAAAGAGAATCTGTCAGGCAGATAAAGCCATCACTTCTCCTTTTCATCCCTGGTTTTGTCCAGAGGCGTCCCCCTTTCACCTCTCCTCTGCCCCGCCAACACTTGTCAGGCAAGAGAGTCATTAATGTTTAGCTGGGCAGTGATGGCAGCGCTGACAGGACTCATCTGTCTAAGAAGACAAGATGAGAGAGGGACAGCCCATCAAAGGATGCCACTTAGAGAGTGAGAAGGAGAAATGAGGGGGGTGGGGGAGAAACCGAACGGCTGGACGGACAGAGAAGAGACCCATCCTTCTTTGCAAAGTTAAAGGTTACATCACCAAGGTGGGCTATAAAATGATGCTATTGTCATCCCTATCCTCCCCTCGCTTTCTGTTTTTCTCTCCATCCACCTACACAATCCCCCCTCTCCCACCTCCCCGTCTCCCATCACCTCCACTCCTCTCCACGCGCTTGTCAGCAGTTTGATTCAATACCTGCAGGTTAGTTACTCATTGAGCTGAGGAGGGACCGGAGTTGGTGGAGGTGTATGGACGGCTGTCTATGGGCAGCCACTGGTGGTTGGGGGGCTGCCGTTTGATTGACAGAACTGCCTGCGTCGTCCATTCCCTCCTGTAAAGACACAAGACACAATGCACAGGAAGTGGAGGGAGGTAAACAGCTTTGAATATGAATGCAACACTGCATGGGCGGTTAATAATTGGGAAGTGGTGTACTATTAATCTGAGAGACAAGGAGATGTTGGGTTTTCTGACATCCAATTGTACGCCCTACAGGCTGGATAAACAGTTAAAGGATCTCCTGTTTCCCGTTAAGCATACACAGTAATATTAAAACCACAATAAGGGCTTGTAGTACTTAAGTAATGCCATGTCATTCACTTTCAAGCTCTGAGGGACTTCCAATGAAACCCTGATGCCATAAATCAGAACTTTTCACAAACAAGCTTCCTCAAGTTTCCGATCAATTCTGTTTGTACATTTTTTGCTGCATTTTTTTTTTTTTTTTGCAATGCAGTGAATGAGTGTTTCCCTCCATCTCTTCAGATATGTCAGAAGTTAATGGAGAAGGTGCTTTGACCGCTGTGACAAGTTAAGTAGAGGGAGTGAGACCATTGTCTTCCAAATCAGCTGTCAGTGTGTTTCTGCCGTCAGCAGTTTGACTCACTACCTGCCTGGTTAATCATCGAGCCGCTCCGAGCTGCTGGAGGTGTATGAGCCCACCGTCACGGACCCCCATCATCGCCACAACAGGACAACATCTGAGTGACAGATTAGCAAGCACTTGCGCTTTTTCAAAAGACTGGTGGGGGGAAATGAGGGTGGAGAGTGGTGATTGGAGACCAGAAGAGGAAGTGAGTTCGAGGAGGTGTGTGTTTGCGTAGGTAGGGAGGGTGGAGGAATGAAGGTCTAACAGGTATTCTTGATTGTATGATTGCTGAGAGATTTAACAAAATAAGGGGGTCCTGTATGTGCTGAAAGTTTCTGCAGAGGAAAGTGAAATAGATGGGTGAAACGAGGACATTTGCGGGCCTGTATGGACAAGAGTGTGCAGTGTGTGTATCTGTAGATGGGAAGTTAAAAACATTAGGGTTTCTCTCATCTGTCAATGCAGGAAATGTATGACTGTAAAACGAATCAAACCAGGAAGACTAAGGAAGAAGAAGGGAGACAAATAATAAGGATTCCAGTGAAAGTGAAATTGCCTCCCCTATTGGACATTAACGCTGCTACAACCAACATTTTTCGGCCTCTCCACCTCGATGAGGTTATCCCGACTCTAGCCCTCTCCCCCTCCTCTGATTCCCTCATGCACGCCCGCTGAGGTTTGATTTCAAATGGAAAAATTAATGGGAGAATAATAGCCCTGGGCCATGCTCTCATCCACACACATCTTAGTTGGTCTACAGGGGTACACAGAGGAGGAGAAAAATTTAGATCCATTCGCCTCACTTGGCTTGCTGTTCCATTGTGACACACACACACACACACACACACACACACACACACACACACACCTACACACACCAGGGACCTTAGCCCCCCCCTTCATTTACACCTTAGAGGGCTTAACTTTCAAATATTAGTACAGTGGCTGTGCGGATTTCAAATAAATAAATAAATAAATGCGGAAGCTATGATTAGCAATTCTCCTGGTAGTTATATCAGTGTGTTTCATAGTTTCATATTCATTTTCACTTCCAGGAGAATATTTCTGCAGAAACAGTAATTCTGGGAACTTTCGAAGCTTTTAGAGGAACTAAAACTTGTGTGACTATTTTTTTTTCTCAGTTTTTTGTTGTTTGAAAAGGAATTCAGAATTCTGTGCTTGCTTTACACAAAAGAGATCAAATAATGATTCTTCTCCTCCCATATTTACAAGTACTCAAAGTACTCGTGATGCTTTTAGAGACAGGACTGGAGATAAACGATCTTATCCTTACAAGTTTGGAGATCCTCTGGCTTAATATCGGCAGTGGTTGGGTTTTAAGGGCACAGAAATAGATGCACACACAAACAAGATGTACAAGTTTTACTTCAGCTGATACAGGGCCAAGTTGGTTGCAGGCATAATTAAATCAAAGTTAAGCCTTGTTGCTCTTAGGCTGGCACCACACGAAGTGTGTTTTTGTGTGTGTGTGTGTCTGGCTGAGGTAGGGGGTCGGTTGTTAAGAGTTTAAAAGCGGAAGAGGAGTTGGTGTAGAACCACTATTGATGTCGGGGAAGCCCACTGGCGCTTTCTGTTCAAACATTTGAGACGACCGACCTGCCCGAGCTGCAGCGCCCGGGCGGCAGGATTCCCGCTCTTCCTGTTTCTCCTGACTTTGAGGAATTTTACGGTGAACAAACTCCCAGTGCTCTCCTCACACGCCCCACACCTCATCACAGACGCCTGCCTCAGCAAAACTAGAGAGATAGACCAAGAGAGAGAACTTTCCAGGCATTTGAGGAGTTCCTATCTCTTGTCACCTTTTTCTGTGTATTGAGTATTTCACAGATACGCTCTCATTCTTTCTATGTAAAAAAAAACTCTCCCAGGTGATGAATACAAGTTAGTCCCCCTGATTCCTACCTGACTGATTCCACCATGATCCACTTCTTCTCTCTGACTAAGCATTTAAGCAGAATAAGCTACCTGATAAGTGTAAAATAGCCTAAACAAGGAGAAAAAACATCTCTTTGGACCTGGTCATAAAGGAAGTAGACTTATTTTCAGACTGTTGCAAAGTATCAAGCAAACAGACAGAGAGGAGTCTTCTCTCTCTTAAGGGTGTGGGATAGGCCAGATTCAGACTCCTGACTCAAAAGTGTGCAATTTCAACAATATTAAAACAATATTAGCTGGACTTATGACTTATTTACCTGTGACATGAACTTTTAAAATGTTTTGAAGATAATAACCGGCTCAGAGAACTATTAAGGGGCTTGAAGCGACAAGTTCAATGATGCTGAATTTCAAGAGACTTACAGTAGATGCAAGAGGAGGTTTACAAAAAAACATTAAAAGAAAACAAAAGGTTGGTGAAAGGGTGTCTGGGGTAGAGTGATGGTGCGCGACACACTTCTAAAACAAGCCAGCGTCCCCTTGCCTCTCACAGTGCGCCTGCGGGCACATGTAGCATTAATTGCTGCCTCCACAGAGCCTGCAGACTGCACACACTATCTATTGCTCGCATCAAAGAAACCACACGCTGAACTTTATGAAATTTTTATTCAATGTGTTCACTTCTCTTCCCTTTTTCCTCTCTTTCTTCCTTTTCCTATTCCCCACCTTGCCCCCCCACCTCCCTTTCTAGCTGCGCCACCAAACAGACAAGAAAGACTTTTCTCTGCCATGTTTTTCGGCTCGACTTCCTTCCTGCCCAGGAGCACTGGAGTATCTCGTTAGTTCTCTCACCGCTAACATCTCTCCTCTATCTGCCAGGAGCAAAAGCCTGATCGGGGAGGGGGGGGCGGGCGGCGAAATGAAAAAGAAAAGAGAAAAACGCCGGGAATACATCAAGAAGTTTGGTGGTGAGATTCTCTATAGAGCTAGGTGAGAAATTGTAATATCATTTAGCTACAGTAATTACAGATACAAAAAGCACACAAAGGAAAGAAGAGATGAGAGGGTTCCTCTCCCTGTGGACAATGTACACCGAAGGGCCTGAGTTTCATCATAAACTCAACACAGATACAAGTACATGCAAAAGCACATTGCAAGGGCATTGTTGGAGTGATACAACACTGCCCTGATATTTAACACATGAACAGAGGTTGGTGGAAAGGTTGGCTTATTGAATAAAATTTACAATAAGTTCTTTTTACTTACATACACCTTTCTCGCCCTTGTCTGATTAGCAAAACTGAACAAATCCAGAGTTTTTAACTGATGCACCCTGCACATTACCCATCTTTTAACTGTTCTTGCTCTCTCTCTTTTATACTCACACACACTGTGGTCATCCATCAAAGCAGCGAGTGTTGTTTCTTCCCCCACAAGTCTCATACACACAGGTATAAATCACTGCGCCTGATTTCTGGGGCCAGGGTTTAAATAATTAAAGAGCTTTAATTTATCAGGATTTAGCACCCACCAACAGTAGGGCTGACAAAAGAGAATGAGAGATATATTGTGAAAGAGGAAAAAAAAGGTCATTATACATGAGATACATATAAAACTTAATACACATTTTACTAGAGAGAAAAATGAACATCAAGGGCTAAGTGGCACCATAGACTATGTGAAAAGGCATTAAGGTTCTGTTCTAGAGCTACTAGATCTGGGTGTAATCAGTTTTATTTACCTGTTGGTAGAAGACAAATGCAATGAAACTGTGTGTGAAGATTTGCACTACTATGTTTGATTTGTGACGGTTAACAAGTCAGTGAAAAACAACAGAGATGTAAAATAAAAGATAGACATAATTCACATTTTAAGAGTAAAAGTAAAAACAACCAGCAAAAATCAAACAAAGTTCAACAGAGTTTTCTATTTACCTCACATGCTGTTTATGGAAGCATTCAAATAATAATTGTGTTTTTTTTTCTTTTTTTCAGAACTGTCGGCAGTGATGCTTAAAAATATAAAAGCTATTAAAAAAACAAAGATTTTTTTTGTGTGACAAGGCATACAAGACACTGGGCATCAAAGAACACATTACAGTAAGTTACATTTAAAATCTTATTGGAGTCATGTCATGTCATCAGCCTTCCACAAGCAAAGTTGTGGTTATTCAGTTAGAACTAGAAAAATAATCCCAACAAAACCTCAGTTTCTGAAGATCATTGACATTTTTGTATGCTGCTTTTTAACAAATGTGAGTAAAAAGCTAAGCTGGAGTACAACACATTGAGTAAAGCACATTTATAGAATGAAATCTGTGTTGAATTATGTCTTGCAACAGAGCCAGGAGTCTGATAGACGGCCAGAGGACGGTGGAACTCTAGTGCCCCCGTGTGGCCACAAACTTGCAAGTAAGTTCTCACCAAACTTAAAAATCACAGAACTGACTGATTGTGACACACTGATGATTCTCATACTTGCATCTTTTGGTTCACTGGATAAACTATTAGCCCTATGAGATTTGGAAGTCAGATACAAGATCTACCAGCAGGCACAAAGACATAAGGGAGAAACATTACAATAAAGCAAACAGCCCTCTCTGGCTTTGTTTGACCCTCATATTATTTATTCTTTCCAGTAGATCTCTGAAAACAGAATGAACGTACACTCTCTCACATAAACACACACTTCACCTAGAGACAGCATAAAAAAGACAGATCTTTCATCTGCTAATAAATTCAAAATCAAAAACTCCCTCTATTCTTTTAAGAAAAAGAAACATTCAGCCACCCTTCAGTAGATTATTATATATTATTAGTAACTTTACTCGACAACTTCCCTTCGCTGTTTGCTGGCAATAGTTAGCCACCTAGTGGTCGATCCTTTAATAACATCAAGTATTGACGATGGGGAAATCGAATTACAACTTTGGAAGTTTTTGGCTATATGACACCATGTCATCAAAGAACAAACTGCTTGAACAAACAGAGTTTAATAGATATTCAACAAACTATCAAGTCTACAGACTCAACTGGGGGGATAAGAGATTATCACACCAAAAACACATTATCACTCCTAAATCAAACAATACAATATGCTTTTCATCACCATATTGCATGATTTTTTTTCTGAATAATAAACCTTTAGATTCATTCCCTGTGAAACTGATTACTTATAGTAATACATGTACCACCATGCTCATGATAGATGAATGAAGATACAGTGGCTTGTTCTGTCTTCTTAAGACGTCACATCACCAGCTCCCCTTCATTGCACTTGGTGGATTGTTCTTCTCACTTCAGTTGTCCAAAAGGGAGCGCTGTAGAGCCTCCTGGACCATTGTTTGCTCATCTGTGGAGTAGTCCTGCAAAAAACAGTAAGTTAACAGATAATTTACGTCATAAAATAAGAAAGTCCAGATAGTGTTTAAATCCTCAACTTACAACAAAGGTATCATATGAGAAGGTGTGTCTGATCTTCAGGTGCTGAAAAAAGTCTGCACTCCTGTAGTTAGGGTCCCCCCAAGGCATTGAGGCACAGATGGGGCACACCTGAACAGAAAGTAAGAGAACACAGTAAGAGACGTAAAGCAAATGCAAACAATTTAACCTCTTATAGTCTCAGTGTAGTGTGGATTTCCTACCACTTGACGTGCATCTCGAGCATGTTGGGAAGTGCAATGTTCAACCAGGCCATCCTGGTCAAGGTTCGGGCAGTTGCAGTACGGGCAGGTGAAGGTGTAGCGATTCGGCACAGGACTATGACACAGAAACAGAAACAATAAAACAAGTCACACACTTTGGATGTAATGCCAACTGATTTCTTTGATAATAATAATAAAACATCAATGTCATGATATGAGAGAAGACATGAGCTAAGATTTCAGCTAAAATAATGTTTGGATTTTTTCTGGTATTGAGGGCCTCCTTACGATAAAGCAAACCTTTTTTTAATTCAATTATTCCAAATGGGTGAAAAGATACACTTAAGTGCAATGCTTTTGCTTTGATAGATGTGCTACAGTTATGCTACACCTGTCAGTGACGGCACAAAATCTTACTTTACTGCTCACTGTGGTGCCAATTCTTAATTTTTTTTATTGCATGTGTGACGGCCCTAGTGCCTGCCTCTCTTGCCTTGGTGCGTGTGTGCTTCTATGTTACAGGACTTTAGCTGGGTGGAGCCAAATGAGTTAACTCGGAGCACCTGGCCAGTGACTCTGGTTACTTAAGGCCCCAGCCCAGTTGCCAAAACTGCCTGTCAGCCAGCTGCTACCAGCACCATGTTTCATTCTTTGTTTCTGTTGTTTTAGTTACTTTGTTTGCTTACTACAACATGCATGTTGCACCACTCACTGCATCCATACACCTGCCTGTGCTTCTGACCTTCACAACCACATTCCATATTTTGCATTTATTTATTTAAGAAATATTTGCCCATTATCCTAAACATCATTGTCATCTCCCTCTTTTGTTGCAGCCTACGAGCCAGTCGTAACACATGAGTAAAAGTGAATCAGATTACCTGATGATGGTTGGCTGGCTCTGAGCAGTAGTCCTCACTCCTTCCTCAATGTAATCCTGGTATTTTGAACAGGCAGCTGTGTGGCTTCTCATCTGAGCAAGGCCAACCTAAAAAGTGGAGGGACACAGATCAGCAACAGCTAGTGCACAACCAAACTAATACAATTGTTCTCAAATGTTTGTTTAGACTCTGTATTACCGCTGCACAATTAAAAGAATATAAATCAGTTAAATGTATACATTCAACTACAGTATTCACATCTAACGTGAGTGGTCTGTACTTTGAAAACTCTTTGAAAAAGGTAAATGGGGTGCCTTATGCTAGTTTTTACTCTGCATCATAAGCCATACCTGAACTCCACATCCCTTACAAGATGCCACAGTTGAATGGATAAGAGCATCAAGCTCAACAGCTTTAGTCCAATGGCCCAGCCCGGCCCGACATACGGCACAAACAGGCTTCTGTGGACGCAAACACTCCTGCAAACAACTCTGGCAGAACCTGATAAGAGATGGGTGAAAAAAATGTGACAATGAACAAGGTATTGGAAAGAAGTCACTGAAACTCTGATCATTTTTCATTTGGCCTCTGACAACCACAGGGAACAAGCTTTTTATAGTTATACCTGCTATTTATAGGCTGACATTAAAATACACTTTGAGCAGCCAGATGCTTTCACTCTGCTGGATGATCCTTATAAAGCTCCGAAGTAGAGCTTCCTGCAAAATCCGATGGAAAGTCCCACCTCAAGAGGGCGTAGGGACTTGTAGTCCTTTTGAATAGCTGATAGAGCCAAGCAATAGAGATGTGAACTACAACTCCCAGGTGAGGCCTCCTCTTTGATGTAAACAAAACTGAAACTGATTTAGCAAGCTGACATTGCTTTTGCCAAATATTCAAGTGAACAGAATTAAATTTGAGAGTCACAACAAAGGCAGACAGCCGCATGGTCGACGTTTTGCGACCACGGTTGCACGACATGTTTAAAAACAAGCCTTCTCCCCGAGAATTTTTACCTCGTACAATTGAATTGCTGGTAGCAGACGTGGGTTGAAGGGAGGACGTTAGAAAAAAAGGTAAAATACTCACGTATGGCCGCATTGTGTTGTTACTGGACTGTCGAAAATTTCGAGACAAACTGGACAGACAAATTCCGACAAGTCGCTGCCTCCGTCAGAGATATTTTTCTTGAGCTGTGCTGCGCTAAATCCTCCGAGCTTCGCCATTTCTTTTCTTCACTGAGTCAGTCCCCAATCAACCGTTCCTGTACCGACGTCACCGGGTTCTGGTTGTTTTGTTATGCGCGAGGGCGGGGTTATCTCTAAAAGTATAACACGCGATATGTTTTTAAGTTACTGAGTAAAAATCGTGGATTTTCATCTAACCTTAAAGTAATAAAGATAATGCAGCCATCGTTACAAGTAGATGAACACTTTGGAGCTACAGCTAACCCCTTTTTATTGTTTTCTCGATTAATCGATATTTCTTGTAAATGTCAAAAAATAATATGCCGGGTATAATTTTATAAGCCATGATATATAATTTACATTTATAATTTATATTTATACATTTGCTTGTTAAAATAAAGTGTACAATAGAAGCGTAGATACATTAAATATGTATTTAAATCTAAAAAGGTGAATGGAGTGAAGCCTTAACTTATTTACTTGCAAGATTGACGTAACAGCCTAACCGTTTAATGAACAAGCTGACAATTTTAGCTAAAGAGAAATGCTTTCAGTTAGCACACACGCTTACTGCTGAAAGAGGGTCATACTGCACGCACAAGCTCATATTTTTGCTTTACGGAAAAATCTGCAACTTTATATTCAGCTGACTTACAATATTGGACACATATTGTGTTGTAGTTGGTAGGATCGATGCTCTCTGCATCTTTTCATCTCCAGCTCCTCTTTTTCAAAGTAGCACGTGGGCCCCTGATGCTGATGAACTGTCACAGTTCAGCGCATGCGCGTTGTGATGATGGGAATTTCCAACAGCTGAGGAGGCGTAGCTAGCCACGGCTAGCACTTGTTTAAGGTAAGAGGTACGGATGGTGGTGTTTCTAGTTCGAAAACGGTGTGATATCTCAACCGAATCAGATTAAGATTTCGTCCTAAGAGGGTTGTGCCACAATGACGATGTAAATTTAGAGAACTGACTCTGAAATTGACAAAGATTCCCATCTAGCGTTGGACCGCCCTGCTAGCTAAAACAATTCTAAGCTAGCCAGCTGCGCTGAAATGGGCGTTCACTGCTTATACTCAGTTGGGGGGCCATGCCAGTGACAGCATCGGGTTTTGTCAGGTTTGGGATTCATTAAGAATTAACGTAAACCATCCCCAGCGTGTAACTCCTGTTATACACATTGGTCGTGATAAACTGATTTTGTTGGAGTTGATACGCAGTAGTATGACACCGTGCTGCCTTAGCCAAGGCATGTTGCTTGCTAGCTTGCTAACGATGCTCGCTAAGGTTGATGTGGAATTGTCGACAAGCACGTCTGTGAACAAAAAGCAGAAACCTTCATCTGCAGTGATTTAAACCTTTTAAAATATTTTAGACTTAGACTTGTCAGTATCATATTCATTATTTGCATGCCCAGTGTTGCGTTTTTAATTCTAGCTAACTAAAGCTAAGTGCAGGATACCACGGGTTGTATGTATGTAGTACCGTCAGCTCACGTATTAACTAGCGCAAACACATGCGCAAGACAATGGGAATATTTGTTACGTTGATGAGCCTTAATACTGGTTATGTACAAAGAAATTCGCCCTAGTCTTTTTCTTTGTTGCGTAAATCATGATAATAAAATAATCAGTCCTGCCAAATAGCTGCAGGTATAAAACACCCCACACGATGCATCCACGCATCATCCCACTCAGAGCATAGACACTGTTTATCAAAATAGTAATGCTTATACCCTATCTCTTGTCTGATGTAATAAAGTGCTAAACCATAATTGTTAATAATATGATTTCTTTAATGGTAGCTGAGCCAGTAGAGAGAAATGTTGCAGGTTGCCTTCTGTATTTGTGTGTGTCAGAGTTAGACATTTCAATGTTTTGTAAAGCTCTCTCATGTCATTGCAGCTTGAACACAGCTCAGAAGAAACACATTATCAAGAATGTGTCTTCAAGATGAGTGACCTTGGACTGTGCACATGCTGACATCAAGAAGCAAAATAGATACTTCTCTGCATTAACAGAGCAAGAAAAAAACGCCCCTCCTGACCTTATTGAGCACGACGACCTATCTGTATGGAAACAAGACAGGCTTTGAGCCAGCACTAGAGATGCCTGTAAGAAGGCATCCCTACAGGCTGCAGCCTCGCTCCACCAAGTGAAAGCACCAGACAACTGCATCTCTTGTTTAAAGGATGTGCCACTGATTGGACACAGCGTCTCTTTCCTCCCCACCTCTCTAAAACGTTATAAACGTTGAATGTGTGCCAGCATGAACAGAGAATTATGGTGACCAAAAATGGTACTTGAAAGTGGTTTCCTGGTGCAGGATGTGCTAAAAGGGGTGAGGCTCTCTCAGAAAAGTTTAACAGCTGACTGATAGTCTGCTGTCAATAATGGATGCCAAGTTAAAAGAGGACCTGTTTCGGAGATACGTGACAGCACTGGAGAGGAGGCTTGAGGAGGATAACACATGTACTGGAGCTGCACCAGAGGGGGACAAAGGGAGACACAAGGACAGCGAGGCTCTACTCTCCACAGCCACAGCGCTGCTAGGGGCCTACCAGCCAGACCCGGGACAACGTTTCCGGATGGTGCGTTTCTATGAAGTGGTGGAGAGTTCCCTCCGCTGTCAGAGAGGGGGCAACCTCAAGAGCCTGGAGAGAGCCTTCCATACGCTGGAAACCATCTGCACCAACCTCTTGCTCTTCCCCTGGAAGAAGGAGTTCAGATGTATAAAGGTGAAGCAGATTATACTAAGGGTTCTTGTTATTATACTTATCTATAACTAGCATAAACCAGTTATCTAAAACATACAGCATTCAGATAACACATACAAATACTCTTCTAATTTATGTCCAATATGGGATTTTAATTTGTTGGAGTACATATTGTCTGTTCATTACCCCGATGTACAGTGTTATATCTCAGCTAAATGTAGCCGCTGCACCTGGAATCTCCAATCCTTTCTAAATCGCTTATCCTGCTACTTATTACTTTAGCATAAAACAACATCTGTATGTAAGGTAATATTTTCTAATACTGTTGAAAGTTTTTCATGTCTAATGTTAGTTAACACAGTGTTTAAACAAATCTACACTTAAAAGTTCTATGCAATTAATAGCATTTATGGTTGATTTTAGCTTTATTTTTTCAAGTTATTGTAAATGACTTTCCCTAATGTCAATTTACTCATCTCTCTTTTAGACTTTCACTGGCCCATACGTGTACCATCTGCAGTCTGCCATATCTGATGCAGAACTCCGATCTGTAATGCGAACCATAGGCTATGCCTGTGACCATGATTCGCAGTTCCACTTGCAAGAACACCCAGGAGGCACAAATCATCTCCGCCAGTTGGCGTTTGAGCTCTTCCTGGCCCAGGCAGAGTGTCGTCTTCTCGGAGAGGTAGTGGCTCTGGCCCGTGGTTCAGCCTCAGAACTGGAGGCCCTGGAACTCCGCAGAGGTTGCAGAGATGATGCAGCTGGCTGTGCTGAGGCCCTCCGCAGACGCGACAGCCTTGGGGCAGATATGGCTCGGCTGTCTGTGCGGCCGTTGGATATAGAGAGGCCTCATGCCCACCACCTGAGGCGAGGTAGCCGACCATCTAAGTCTGTGGATGTTACAGATGGGGCTGGTCACTGGCATGCAGCAGCAAGCAAGCCTGTCTTAAAGGCCTCATTGAGTCTGAGGAAAGAGCCTCTGTTTGTGGATGCAGAGGAGGATATGAAGGATGAGATCATCAGACCCAGCACCTCGGCATCTCTCTTCTCTGTGGCAGCTCCGCCTTCCTATAGCCCTGTTGCAGACTTCTTTCCAATTCAG
>JAPZDY010000002.1:16191146-16224735 GCA_029783645.1 Ctenochaetus hawaiiensis
CCTAAGTCAGCTGGGATAGGCTCCAGCCCCCCCCGCGACCCTGCAGAGGATTAAGCGGTATAGAAAATGGATGGATGAATGGATGGAGTTGCTCTTTCTTTGCTTGTTAGTTTGCTAATAAGTTTTTTTGTGCACTTCTCAAACATCTTTTTCAAACAAACAAACAAACAAACTTTATTTCAGGGTGCTCTCCAAAAGATGTCATAAAGATTTTGTCATTCAGCCAGACATTTCTCTGATCTTTGACCTGCTCTGCCCTCTCCAGCTGACCCACATCATGTGTATTGACAAAGGCACATTGTGACCTTCTCCTTCAACAAAGTTACTCATCGGGAGAACTATTGATCCACACTGACGACTAGTGAGGCCTTAATGTGTTTGAGACTGTGGTTATTGTGTGTGTGTCTTTGGTTGTTCATTTTTATTTGGGCAGCAGAAGTATATCTGTTTTCTCTTTGGGAAGTAAGAAGAACAGGCAATCTTAAAAAAAAACATGGAAGAGGCTAGAAATCTTTAGTCTTTACTTACTACAGTGGTGGCAGAGGCTGCAAGGTGCCACTGGCTCTAACCCTAACCTTCTGATAAGTAGACAACCCACTCTCACAGCCCCTAAATTTCTACACCAGTAATTCAAAAAACAGTCTTTGAATTTAGGGTGGTGACTTTAAATTTATTTGGCAAATAAGATATAACTCAGGATAGAGATTTTTGACTCAGGGTTAGGGACAAAAGATACCCACCAACATGAACTGTAAATATACTTTTTTTTTTTTTTTTTTAAATCAAATGAGCACATGGAAACACAGGCTGGCAAGTCGAGAGTGTTTCCCTGGTCCAAGTAAACAGGCAACAGGAGCTGACAGTGACCCGGCTGATGCTGAGTTTACCACACACACTCTTCCAGCTAGGTGTGTTACATTCATCCTGGAAAAGGAATTAACTTGTATACTCCAAAAAAACAACAGCTGCCAAGACCAAGAAGCTGTCGAGAGCAATGCAACTGAAATCACTAGATGTTAAGGGAGGACTCTTTTAAGGCACCAGGAGGATTGTAAATCCCTGCTATAAGAATAAAAAAATATGTTCATCAAGCACACCCTGGAATAATCTTGTAAAAACACATTTTAGTTGATAAATACACCCTGCAATGGCTCTTCCGTAGAGACCATCTGGACCTGGAGTTTTGTGTGGCTTTATCTCAGGAGGACTTCCTGCTATCTTCCCTTCAGTAAGTGTGATAAACTGTGCTACTAATTGTCAAGTAGCCACTCATGGCGACACATGAATGTCTTTTTTCAAACCTACTGTAGGTAGGTAGCTTTAGCCCACTGGTGAAGGAGGTTATATCTGTGGGAAAAGACTGCTCCATGCATTCTTTACATTGCCCATAATGAGTTGTCTGTCTATTTTGTGTCAATACTTTTGTTTCAATCTTTAAATGACTCTCCTTAGTTTAATTATAAAGAGTCACTTCTTACATGTGCATTAGTGATAAAAGTCAAAGGAGTATTAAGAACCAGTTTTCTAATTCTTGACACAAGAATTAAACTACACTGCAGAAGGTTACCGACCTGCTCTTCCTCTCTCCTCCTGTTTATTGAATAAAAAAACCTGCAATGCACCATCATGAAATTATGTCAGTGTCCCAGTGCTATTTGCCACTTGAATTAATGCTAAATCTTTCTCTAATACACTGTCAGACTCACACTTTGACTGATTTTCAAATACACCATAACCTATAAATGTGGAATGAAAATGAGAAAATAATCCTCCTGGGATTGGTTGGCCTTATTTCTAATTTAGCTACCCTGTCTGCTTAGCCCACTATCCATAAATTCAAATAAGTTGAAGAGATTATTTACTATGTGCATGTAACTGTCTGTCCAACAGGAAAACAACCACAACCAAATCAAAGGTTAATTACTGAAGGATAAAAATCATAGCAGTTTGCAAGCTGCTATGATTTGTTATGGAGTATTTATGAGCAACTTTTGTTAGTTAAAGAAAGATTGATATTAATGTTATTTTTAACTTACAAAATCTTCTGAAGAATTTTTCTTCAAATTGTAAAACTTGTGACATATAACATTTTCACATTTAAATGTCTAAATTATATATTTTTTATGCACTTTGTTGTGCTCTTACACCATCCCAAATGTTTCCAACAGTGTTCAAACACAGAAAAATCTGCAAGGTAATACTGTGTTTTATTTTGTCACGCATCACTAACTCCGGGGGTATCACCAGTCAGAGGGTGTTTCTCAAAGTCAGAAGGTTCCTTTTGAATTTGGCCCTCCAGGAGCGAGGCAAGACTCCTTAGTAACATGAGGTGAACGCTGAATGTAACAGTCTAATGAGTGTGCAGGTGTGCATCATTAATAAGGTTCTGATTAAGAGAGTGAAGAAGTGCTAGCAACAGTTCTTCTCAACTAGCTTATGGAAACAGAAGGTGAGTATGCTAATAGATGTGAAAAAGATAATAGAGAAAAAGCCAATAGAGAGGAAAAGGTCACATGGTGGAATAATTACTGTGTAACTCTTATCTGCTCTGGGTTGAGTGACTGTATGTGAGAATATAAAGTATGTATGTTATGTATATGAAGTAGGTGACCGGGGGATTTATATCTCTGTGAATCTTGTTCCCTTCACTCTTATCCTAAGCTCGGGAAAGGGAATTAGAATCCATGTATCATAAATAAAGAAGACGTCCTGGAGCACATAACATGCTGTGCCATGTGGGCAAATGACTAAACATATAAAATCACTGTGGCATTCCCATTCAAGTGGGCCTCTTCTATATTTCAAACAGTGTCACATGTGAGAAAAGGGGTTTTGATCATATGAACGCTATACTATTCATAATGATGGACACAAAGAGGAGGGATAAGAAATGTTTTGGTTATGTAAGATGAGCATTATGTAAGTGCTAAGGGAGGGCATACATACATGCTATATGTTAGCGCTCCCCTCTGAGGACACATCAGAGTGGACAGCCTTGCAGTGTTGAAGGATCAGCGTGTGTTTATGCGTGTCTGTGTGCATGAGGGGGAGACTCAGAGGGGGAGAGATGGGTATTGGGTTGCTTGAAGGGTGAAGAGCCAGTAGGAGACACTTGCTGATAAAAATGAACTGATGAGAAATGATGAGACGGATAAAGTGCAGTGATGCAACAGAGAGGAAATGGAATTTGAGGAATATGCTGGAAAATGAGAAAGAACTGGGAGACAGGGAATGGAGAGGAGATGAAGATCAATGGAAGCAGTCAGCGTAACAGCTAAAAGGGTTGAGTGATTCACAGAAATGGAGTGAACGACAGACAGATGTGGCGACAGAGAGGGAGACGAGGAGTGACAGCGGAAGGGGCTGAGACAGGGAGAGGAGAAGATAGGGAGCATGACTGAGAGATTGAGGGTAGGCAGGAAATAGTGGGTCTGGTAAGAAAAGCAGAGGGAAAGGATAGAGGGGAGTGAGACTTTGTGGCTGTGGCTCCAGCTGGATTTGTAGCTGAGTCATGGAGCATGAAAAAGGATAAACAAGTGTATCCTGGATGTGTGGTGTTTATGTCCTAAACTAAAAGGCAAAGAAAAAATAAAAAACAAAACAAAACAAGAAATATTAAATACAACCAAAACAGTTATTATTAGTAGTCAGCCATGTGTTTTTAAGTTATTTATTAACAGCCAATGACTGTCAATCCAAGAAGAAAACGGGCCTACTGATAGTGACTTAAGTTATTTAGAATTTTATTGTGAAATGTCATCACAATTAAAAACATTTTGCAAAGAAAAGCTATTGAAATGAGTCATACTAGGCTCACAATTAAGCATTTTGGTAACATGCTTAATTGTTGTTAAGTTAGTTTGACTATGAGTTAAGAGAAACATTTGTGCAAAGACTTTAACACTCAATCGGCTGTTTAAGTTCTAAACAATAAACACAAACAAACAAGAGCTAATGAGGTCATGATGGGATCATGAGATTTGTTTATTTTATTGTTAAAATCAGCCACCGAAAAAAGGAAAATTTATCCCACTGAGGCAGAAAGAAAAGTTATTTTAGTTTTTCTTCTTTTATTTCTGTTAATAATTTACTAACATGCTCATTTTCTTTTTTATTATGGGGGGGGGGGTCTGTCCATGTATTCATGCATGTGTATGCATTTATATTTAAAATATTCATTATGTATTTTGTATATGGTTTTATATTTTTCATATATTTTCCCTTAAGGTTCGTTAAGAATTCTCAGAATTTATAACAATTAGTTCCAATTGGAAATTTAAAAAAGGACACTGACAAACAAATACAGATTGGCTTCTTCTTACTTTGCCTTTTAAACCTTGCCATTTGTTATTATCTGACTTACAGTTTGAGAGCAAAGATCAGCATTTTGATATAACTTTTTTATTTGAAACATAACAAAACTTAATAATATAAAAATACAAAAATAAAAATATAAAAATAAAGATATGTGACAAATAAAAAGACTGAGTTAATAAACATTAAAAATGCAGGTGCTGCCATAGTCATAGTCGAGCATAAATCACAAACTGAATTGCATGTTGTTGCCTCCACAGTCACCAGCTCTCAACCCACTTTAACACTTTTGGATGGATGTGTTAGACAGCGTTCTGCATCAGTGCCACTAAACACCCCATGGAGAAAATATTTTAGGCAGTTATATTCATCCCTCCACAAGAGCTGAACAGACTTGGAGGCTTGTAGCGTCCAACATCTTATTAAGACACCATACCTTTTATTTTCCATTAATTTATCTCGGCTTCTTGGGATACAGCAACTAAATCATCATCTACGCTTTGATGAAAACATTTCATCAATACAAATGGGGCTGAGCAAACAGCCTCACAGTTTTAATTAAGTTTGTGTTGGGTTGCAGCTGTCTCTGCAAACTTTTCTGAAATGTGAGATGACAGATGGTCTTCACAGCTCACATCCAGCTTTGTTTGTCTTGAACTCTTTTCAATGCTGCTCCCTTGTTGGTTGTGACAGTTTTATATCACTACCAGCTTTGTGTTTCATTCAACATTTCGCTCCAGGCTGAGTGTCTGCAGTCCTGTGTAATCATGAAACTGCATTCAGGAGTGTACACCCAGATGCAAACACTATATACTGTTGCTTTTGAAATGCTTCCAGGAAAGTAACATTACCAATAAATCAGACATGACTGTTCTGTTTTTTTATACAGGCAAGAAGGCAATAAAAAACAATCTGGACACAAACACACTATCAATCATGTGTAACAGTAGGACCATGCTGGCCTGACTCTGGCTTTGACAGCTGTAGCTGCAGGGCCACAGTTAAATGTATACCTTGATCAATAAGTGATTTGTTACTGTCATCCCATTTTTTATTGTTTTTATCACTATATGTAAATGAATAATCTATATAAAGTTTGCAGTTTGTTTCTATTCCGACAGCTGTAACAGCAAAACAGATGTGGTGAAACAGTCTTTGCCGATGCAAGCTTCCATGTTTCTTATTTATTTACTAAAAGATCATTTTATTCTAATTTTTTTTCAGTGACAGCTGGTTCCCTCTTTCCTCCACTCAGGATTTATTAGGAGTTAAGTTTGGATGGTCTCGCTAGAGCAGCGTTTATTGATGTCGGTGGCAGTGATGCCTTGTGGCTGTCGAGGAGCAGTCGTGGTGCTCAGGTTTGTAGTGAAACAGATCTGTTTGCCTTGACTGGAAACTTAGAAAGACACACTTCGGCCTCATTATTTGCTCTCTAGTCCAGAAGCACTCTGGTCACACTCAGTGACCTCACTGCAGGTGAATCTGGTTTAATAAGGTGCAGAAATGTACTGTGCAAATAGCTTCCAGGTGATTAAGCGAGAGAGAGAGAGCAGCACAAGGCATTTTTCAATACAGAGTATTCTCACATGGTGGTTTATTTTTACTTTTAACAAGTACTGCAGCTGCTCTTTAAAGCATGTACAATTGCATACAGTATGCATACACCTGGGAACGTTGTGTCCTTCACTTTGACCCTTTGAAATGCATGAAATTAAATAGAGTAATTGTACATGTGAGTCACAGTATGTCCACCTAAATGCACTGTCATCCTCCAGTGTGGCTTCTGTCTTCTGTCAATGAGCTGTTGTCTCTCTGATCTCCCCCTGTGGCTCAGTCGATGCTACGTGTCTTCTGCTGTGCAGAGGATTGTGGGTCAGAGGTGACAGAGACTGTGGCTCGCATGCTAAAAAAATTGACTGGGTGCAGTAGGTCATCCTGTTATTTTTGGGATACAGCATTTGGCATGCTATGTATTGAGACATACTTGATTGTTCTGGCAAACTAAACTGTATTATAGTATAGACATTTGGACTTGTTGTTGTAAGAAAAGTACAGGAGTTACTGATGACTTTAACAATGGCTTAGTTTTCCTCCTGTGACATGACAAAAAATGTATATAGGCCTAATGCACTGCACCAGAAATTAGTCTTGCATGCTTTTCATTTAGATATATTTAAAATTAAAAAACAAAACACAGCTGATTCCCATGAAGTGACTCTTGCTCCACAGGTTTCTCCTTCCCATGACCTTCCTTCACATATAATCCTCCCATCTTTCATGTTTTCAGTGTGGTTGAGGGGCTTAGACGAACATGAGGATGGACGTGTCCAGTGAAAAGTAAGGAAATGTTGAGATGAGCTTCAGCTTGATGAGCGAGGAGAGAGATTGGGACCAGGAACTGTTGGACCATGAGGCTGAATGTAGCAACCTGCAGGGTATTATATCCCTACAGGGGAGATAAGCTGTAGGTTGTATGACAGCTGGAGACCTTATCAGTTCACAATTGCATGATAATGAGAGGATAGTTTCTCCAGAGTGCAAGATGGCAGGCAGATGGCATCCATGTGTTTCGAAATACCTCCATCTGCTTTTATCATCGTCTTTGCGTCATATCACTTTACCTAATGTGGTGTTGGGAGAAATGTTTGATTTATTGTACAGAACCTCAGGACACAGGAATGAAGATAAATGTAGGATGAGGTGATGAATGGAGATGAGAATATCAAAGAAACATAAAGACTCAAATAGCTAACAGGGAATATATGAGCTGCTTTCCCTTTGTAATGCTTTGCTTTGCTATTTAAATTACTTTTACATGTGATGAATAGATGTCTTTGTAATAATGGTGCATATTGACAGAAATGCAGCTGTTCAGTATTTTTTATTTCACTATATAGTGCAATACTGTCATCACGATGTTGCAAAGTGGCCATAATAGACATCATGTAAGTGAGCAATAGTGAAGATTCTTGTTTTCAATAAGTACCTTTACATTCTCAGATTTAAGTACTTAAGGAAAAATCCATGGCTGAAAGACTCCATAAACATTGCTACTGTATTTTGGTTATAAACAGGTAAGTGGAACATCTTGTTAATGTGTTTGCACACGAAAATGTTGTAAATTCCAGTTTTGAAAAACTAAATTAAACCGCACCTTGAACCCATCCAATTTAAGCTACTACAATTGAGCTTTTTGTGGCTTAAAAATGCAGGTCTGCGTACAGACTTGCTCTTTTCAAAACTTCATTTTTAAACAGCTAAATGCTAAATCAAACCCTCAAGTTTCAGCTTGGGCTTTTAACAAGAAACACTTATATGCTGGCTTTGTCTTTCTGAGACAAATAAAGATTCTGCATCATATAAAACTCCATATAAAAACTCAGTTTTAATGTCACATGTCTGCAGAGGTATTTTTTTTCACTTTTTTCTTCTTCCCTTGCCTCCCTGATTTGGAATTACAGGTAATGATATGTAACGATAAGCCATACATATAAAAATGAAATATTGATAGCATAAATTAAATTATGCAGTGCCTCTTAAACTATTTTCTTTTCTCTCTGTTTTTGCTTCTACTGACACCATCCCTCACCAGCTTCTGAACTGCAGACACTGAGAAGGGAAGTTATTTGTAATGTCCAACTAAGCCCTCAGTGCTCTTGGCAATTTTTTTGCCCCTGTGACAGAGAAAGTGCACAGAGAGGCAAAAAGTAAAAGTGATAGCTTGACACTAGATTTCGGCACCACTTATTGTTCTTGGTTTCAATTAAAGGTAAAAGTGGACTAAATTCAAATAGTGCTTCTGTTAAAAGTACTTTACAATATGGCTCCTTGATGTTCTCTGGAGATGTCCCTTGCAAACTGTTGGATTAGCCATCAGTTGAATTGGGGACAGTGTCCTGCTTAAGGTCACTTTGACATGTGACACATCATTCCAAACAGGGTTATAATCAACTGTTCTTTCAGTACAGAAATCAACAAAGGTCAGTGAAGATGTCAAGAAGTCAAAGACACTAATCAGATCTCTGTAATAATGCAACCAGGTACATGATAAATAACCAGTTTACTCCATGTTTCATAAAGTGTAGACGTCACCTCCAAAAACAAAATCAAAGACGGGATGTGACTCATAACCAGGATACAGTAGGATGCATGTAAATGTCCTCAGTGAAAGTAGGTCACTTAGAAATTCAGGATTTATGGGTTATGAGTCAACATGGGTGCCGGAGTTGTGGGGTGACATTAGATGGGATGAGAGGGGGAGAGACATATGGTGCTGTCAAAGTAACAGAAGGGACGTGGAAGCGTGGTAACATGCGGATGTGAGGAAAGATGCAGGGTCAGCACTGGCCACTCATGTACACCCACAGACACACAAATTATGGAAAGCTGATGCATTCATGGGTTACAAAACATGATCCCACTAATTAGGACCGTATAGGAACAACATTTGGCAGGATGCTTGCTGTCTTGTGGTGTGATATGCTGTTCAGTTGGGCAAAAATTGTGCTGCTCATCTGCTCTCCCTGGGATGATATACAAACAAAGCTTCTTTTCAGTGTAAACAGTAGAAGATACAAGTAGCCTGGTAGATTAAAGGTATATTCAGCTCATTTAACATCAAATCTCTGATAAGATGGTTGTAATTGCAAATAACAAAACATTGAACAGGTGTCTAAACAGATGTGTGGATATACTTTTGCTCTAGACCAGAGTTTGAACCAGAGTTCACCAAAACTATGAAGTGAAGCAGGAGGGAGAAGCATGAGGAAGAGATGCTGTGTGAGATGAAAAAGCCAGAAGGATGCTGGTGTTGTGAAAACAACAGATTCACTCCGACAGCTCATGTTTGAAATGTTTATATGAGCAGCAGCAGGAAAAAGATGGAGTGTTGCATCCACACTTTGACCTCATCACTACCTGCAGATTTATTTACAAATAGATGTTTTGTAAAGCGATGAGTGAAAATCTTCATCTCCTCCCTCAGGCAGAGCCTGCAGATGGATGCTGGATTGTCAGTGGGGCTAAAAGAACAAGCAGAAATACTGATACAGGGCAGCGGTGGCCTTGACAAGGAGAAAGGAGAGATGGGACATTTTGAAGCTCAAATAGACCGCCAAATAGGGAGGGTGTGTTTGGCAGCTGATGGTGGAGAATGAGGCATGTCACATGTGTATATATCAGCACAGCTCGAGCTGACAGCCTGAACTAGCTTGCAGGCTTCACTTCATTTACTGTAGTTTGGCCCATTGATTTTTGACAAAAATACTACTCTTCTGAATCGTATCTCACATTTTAGATTCAGTGTGACTTAAACTACTAAAGCAAAGCATCATCGCTCAGGTCCATCATGAATAATTTTCCATAAATCTCTTAAGACACTGTGGAAAAAAGCTGCTCCTAAACTGTTACCAAGAAATATAACACTCTCAGCTTTTCTTCAGTCTCAGAGTACTTACAGATATCTGTACATTAATTGGAGCTTAAAAGACAGGATTTGCTAATAGCCAATTTCAGCAAAGTTGTAATGGTGTCACTTTGCTAAAATTTAAACAAATAGCCCCACAGGTAACTCACTAACTCCACTGCAACATTATTCTTCTGTTTATATCATCCAAGGTCCCCCATTTATGGGAACACTAGTTTCAAATTGTTGGGCACAATCTTTGCAGAGGGAGCTGTGAAAGAATAACAACAGTTACAAAAAGAGTAAAAAAAATCCTTTAATCACTTTTCTGACATTTCTCAGGAGGTCCCATCAACATTGTTCCAGGAACACTGACATTCTCTTGTCTCCAGCCTTAAACAGGTTTTTCCCTTGTGTTGAAAACATGTGCACTTATAGATGGAAGATTGTCAGACAGGGTCAGACTTTAAAAAACCCCTGTTACAGACTTTCTGCAGTATATTTGACCCAAACTGACCCAAGAGTAGCCTCATGTTGTCAGATCAGATAACGTGCACGTCTGCCTCGTGCAAAGGGACTGAGGCCTGAAAGAAAGTCAGAGATGCAGTGAGGAGACATTTTTTAATTGTCTCGAGGTCATCATGGGAGTGTTTGAACTCTCTGTCCAAAGTTTCCTAAGGGTGTCACAAACTTCTCTCCAATTGGCTGCAGTCTGTTTTGTGTTTGACAAGCTGCAGAGTTGCTAGAACATCTCTGACCACAGGATCTCTAATCCCCATGTGCTGATATCACTACTCGGGGGCTAAGTCATACCACATTATATCACATGAGCTGTAACTTTAAATCTTTGAGGGGGTTTTTTATACAGTAATTCACTCATTTCACAGGTACAGCTTTTTATGTTTTTCTCTTATCTTCTTTCATTCATTTTAAATGCATTAGCTCAGACTGATATGGAATGCGTGAACACAGAAATCATTGTACAAAACATCTGGCGGAGAAACTCACAAGCTGACAATTAACAGTCAGATGTAATGACAGCTGACTTCCTGTCTGATGATCCTGCTTTTCACACTCAGGAGGAAGAAGAGAAGGGGAGGTTTGATCAGATGACACTGCCAGAGGAAAAACCACTGCTGTGATCATGTCACGCCACAACAGTCTGCACTACAATGCTTCCTCGGGCCTGACGGGACTGACAGCTGCCAGATATGTCTAATTTTTGATACATTTGCTGCCCTTGAACACACCATGTGTATCACTCTGGAGGAAGTTATCAGAGGGCAGAACGCATTTTGTTTCACCTGTGACATTATTCCACAGATATCAAAGTCACTGTCAGACCTTCACCTGAAACCCTCCTTTACGTGATCACTTCAATCATAGATTGAATGAGGATCTCCACGCTGCAGTACACACCACCCGAAAGACTCCATTACCGTCCTGTGGTGAGAGAGCTGAGGATTTTCACTCAACTGAAAAGATACTTCTCCCTTTTTTTTTTCTTTTGCTTTTAGAAGTCCTGGCTGTTTGCAAGCCCAGACCACAGCCTGAACACAGGAGAACTGTGGGAAATCAAATGCCATGTTTTGAGAGGACTACTTCAGTAAATTATGTTTTGTGAAGACGGGCATCCCACCTGCATCTTCACTGCTATTTGAATTCACAGTCAGGTATGACCTCCATGGGGCTGAGATAATGCAAACTGCTCAAGTGAAACAAAACATTCCCCCTTAATAATGATGAAAGCATCAGTCGATACACAAAAGCCAAAAACAAGTGTTAAAGCCATAGCAGGGTGGAGTTAATCTGAGGGATGATTCATAAATTTGTTGCCACCCAAGGAGCTAAACTGCATGTAACGAGAACCATATGAGCTTCTATCCCAGGCTATGACCTTATCAATCAGCTCTTGGATGACTCATGTTTTTAAGAGGCAAAGAAAGAAGTAGTGTGAAATTGTTAAAGAGTGACACGTGCAGAGGGGGGTTGGATGGCACTACAAAACGTCAGACTTTAACACAAGAAATAACTGTTCACTTTCTGACAACAGCAGGTTTGTTAGTTTGTTTTGATGATGACATGCATGTGGTCTCAGCTGTGACTTTTCCCATTTATAGGCTTTCAGAGAAAAACATTATCTGTAAAACAACTGGCTCTGCATCATCAAGTTTGCTAGGCTTTCACTTTATTTCAGTATGCTGAAGTATGAGAGTGTGCTACAACAATGTTTCAAGTCTGTAACCTATGTTTAGTCACATTTCAGGTCATTTTTTCAAACCAGTCAATGCATGTAGCCCAAGATCACAGTCAAATAAATAAACAATAAATAGTAAAAGGGCTGTATTTATATATATTTAGTCTTAAAACCAGTCAAAGCACTTTAGAAAAGTATTCACATACATTCACATACTAATTTTAGGGGCCTCTATATTGTGCTGCCCTGCTCATTGGTAACAGACATATGCAAACTAAGGCAGCCATCAGGAGAAGTTTGGGTTTTTGAACGGCAGATCAGAAGAGCTGTGGATTAAACCACCAACCCTCCAAAAAGAATAAGAAGGGCTCTGCTCTCTGAGCCACACACAGCTTGTAAAAACTGGCCCATTGGCTTTATCATTCGTCTAGTTTCTCATTTTTTTGTAAAAAAACAAAACAAAAAACAACAGATTAACAAAAGCAGAAATGTTTAAATTTCACACACTTCATTAAGACATAGAATATTTTTAGAGTTATTATTTTTTTTATACTGATCGGGTCATACATGACACAGCCTACTGCAGTCAGTTTGTACTGTGGTGTAACTCAGACAAATGAATTGGACTCAGTCCGACTCACTACACACTTAAATGGATTAAGTGAAAGTCACTTTCTTTGCCTTCTTGGCGATTACTCAGCAATAAAGTCCTTGTAATCCTACTTGGATGCAGCATACTTTTTTTTTTTTTTTGCTTGATAGAAGGTTGAGTCTAAATCATCTGTCCTGTAAAATGAATGTGCACAAATACTTTCTAATTGGTGTAAATTTTAAAAAGCTACACCTGCCTGATGTCACCATTACAGGGATATTCAATAGGATCCAGAGCACAGTGTCACAGTTAGGGGGGTTGTTAAAATCCTTCTGAGGGAACAAAGTGTTTGAACGTGTTCCCTTTGAAATGGTCTCTCCAGGGAGGCCTATCCTAACTCGTGGAGGAGGTTTAGGGTGTTTATGTCCTGAGATTCAGATGTACTCAGAGCATAATTCAGTCTTCTCTTTGCAGACAGGTTTCTACTGTTCCACATTGTTTGGTCAGATCAAAATGAAATCCAAACATCTACGGCTAACTCCTGCATTTGTTAAAATAGGCACAGATCACAATGATTCTGTGATTGTCGTGATTTAAAAAAACGCTTAAGACCGAAAAAAAAATTAATAAACACAAAACCCTGCAGCGTGTGCGTTGCAAGCCAGGCAAAAGGCCCTGTGCGTTTACAAACTTTAAAGATGTGTTTGTGTTTTATGCTCCAGCATGCAAACAAGGTTGGTGTGACAATTTAATTAAATTGCATTAACCCGAGCAGGAGAAGCAACAGCTCAGTGACTGACCGCTCATTGCTGATCTGATTTAATGACTGCCCGGCAACTTAAAAGATTAAGTTCTGCTGGCTGGTTTGCCTCAGTAGAAAGTGTTCAGCCTTTAAATGCATCACATTTGTCCAATCCACCACGCTGGAAAAAAAAGAACATATTGATGCAGAAAATATATTAATGTTATCAATGTAATATACATGTTAAATTAGCTTATTGGCTTGATTATCTCTTCATAGTCTTTACTAATGTAATCTCTCACCTCCATCACATGAACCATTCATATGATTCTCTTATCTAGTTAAACTCACAGGATCACCAAGCTAAGGGTTCATCTTATATGGGACTGACTCCTTCTCTTATCTTTAACCTGATCATGCAGACAGTTTTAATAGCTTCTAAAGGCACTTTATGCCAAAAAAAAATAACAGACAAGAACATTGCCTTCTTTAAATTGGGCTCTAAAATTATTAGCTAAAAAATTATTTGTCCTTAAAAGTGCTCTGCTCTCTACTCTGAATTTAATGTGAATAAGTTCACAGCCTTTGCATCAGATTTTACCCAAAGTGAGTGTGTACCTAGCACATGCCTGACTGGAGAGAGGGTTAATCTGCTATAAATCTCTGTAAAAGCCTTCATTTGCCACATACTACATAATTTCTTCTAAATGATGTTCCAGGATAAACAGTTAAAAGGGTAAAGATAATCATGATCTCAACTTCACATTCCTTGAGCATGTTTTTCCTGCCTGAAATAATCTCCTTCTGTGTTTGAAAACTAAACACCAAATGTGGTTATGGGAAAACATGTTGTGAGTTTTACATTTTGAAGATATGTTCATGCATTTTTTCTTGAATGCTTATCCTGATTATGATATGAGGACAATTTCATGCTTCTGCAGACCTTGCTTTCACACACTGCAGTAATTTGAGATCGCTAAGAGGTGGTTCTACATCAATTAAGCTGATTTTAAGTTTCAATCTTTTAATCTGGCACAAACTCTTCTAGAAAAAAAACAGGCCTTCAGCAAGTTTTACCACCATGGAGAGTCGTTTTTGTGAGCTTTGTCAAAATGAACCTCCTTTAGTCTACATCAACTGTACAATATTTTAATTAGGCTGGTTTCTTACAAAGATATTTAATTAGCTTTGAGTGGCTTTGCTGTCTGTGGAGGAAAATCAGCTGAAAGGAACCATCATCTGCAAAGATGTATTGATAGTTAATGAATGGAATCCGACCACTTAGGCTGCTGAAATTTCTGCAGCGAGTTGAGCTATTTTGTTGTAATTACTTTACAGAAATTGCAATTAATTCGAAAGGCTTTACTCTCCACCTGAATTTCTTTAAGCATTCATTTTCCTCTGATGTGTAGACACACTTGAACTCCCGACCTTTTCTGCAGTCTATTTACTTTCATCATAAATACAGATACAGGCATGGGTGAGACGGCTGAGCTTCCCAAGTGTTTATTGGCCAGAGAAGCAAAACACAAGTCTCTACAGGCAGGAAATCATCTGAAACTATATTTCAAGAGGGTTGAAAATAGTACATGCATAACCTAAAGCATTAATTCTGTCAAGCTCACCTGGAGTTGCTACCAGCTGATGAAATGCTCAGTGATTGAAGAGCTCAATTTCACACTAAACAGCCTCTTGCCTCCCTCTGTTACATCATTTTAAATCATCAAAGCAATCCTGAACTGACAGAACAGAGTGTTAGATAGCGTTACTTCAAAGAAAAAGATTACTTTAGGTTTTTCTACACACACAAAATCCACCTTTCAAAGACCACTCCAGTGATTCAGACTGATTCCAATGAATTGTTTCTCAAGTTAAAGACAACAGAGGTCATCAGTGCTGATTGTGGGTGTGCAAAGTGCAGAGCTTTAACATGCAGCACTGGCTTACCTTACTCATAAACCATATGAAATGTTTTAATAATGCCACTTAATACAGAGAAGTCACAGCCTGTTTTTCAAAAATTGATGAAATGGACATGGAGGTTGTGTTTTATTATGTTACGACAATACGTTTTTTTCTGCGTATTGTGTTCATTGTGTTCCACCTGTCATAATTTGTTGAATTTCATTATTGCAAATTAATTTTACTTCACATGCATGAGACAAAACGTGCATCCCACACTTCAGTCATGTGTACAAATCCAAGAAAATCAGTCTGGATGTGTGAAGATAGTGGAGCGTGCATCACGCGTCTGTCTCCAGTGACCAGTGACAAAATTAATCACTGAATACAAATCATTATGTGTCCCAGCGTCTTCTCCAAGGACACACAACTCACTGACTGAATCTGTGTTGGTCACTCCAAACTTGTTTAAGTTAGATATTAGGTACTGGGAAGAAAAGAAAGAATAAGGGTTCACTGTATGGATTTTTACTATGAAAGAAATCAATAATGAAAGAGATACAGATAGCAGTTTATTCAATCAAGTGACTTATTTTTGTTGTTGTTGTTTTCTGTCACTGGAAGAACTTACCTGCTCATTGTCATTGTTGTCTATGTCTATATGGCCTCATTAGTCTCTCCTTGTCTCTCCTACATGTACAGGATGCAGCGAGTCCAGTTTCATTCTTGTGGGAATGTAAAACGACATTTTGAAGAATCACTTCTACCAAGTAAACAAGATGCTGTATGATGTTGAGATATAAATGTGGAACACGGCAGGGGAAATCAAAATGAACTTACATGGCTTTCAGCACAGGTACAAGAAAACAAGACGATGAGAAGGTGAGTAGACGACAGGTTTGTTTATACTGATGTGCAGCAAATCAAAAGCCAAAACAACAGCATGGCAACACTTAATTACTGCTCGCATCTTACAGTGGAATTATTACTAATTTCAATATGTACCAAGACACAAGTGGGGGGTAAAAGAGAAGAAAAGTGAAGTTATGAAATAATAAGGTAAAAATGTGGAAACTTGAACTTATTTGTTCTTTAGGTATGTAGGTAACTCTGTTGTTACAAGATGCAGTATTATCTACTTATTAACAATCTAGCATTAAGAGGAACTAAAAAAAAAATGTTTATGTTAAATAATTTTAAGTATTTGTTACTTGTTCTATCATTATGGGCTGCATTATGACCTTTTCTGAGTTAAGAGCTCAAAGTCTGGTATAAGAAAGTACTATATTGATGATATACTGTACTCGTTACCATAACTGGACCAGATAATATCAAAAAAAGGTACATTTGATAGCTTTTTAAATAGAAAGGTTGTTATAGTGAATAAGTTTATTTTTCTTTCTTTGTCAAGCCATTTTTGGAGCATCCCAAAGGACACCGCCTCTTTATAAACCATATTTATTTGGTAATATGTTTCAGAACAAAACTAAACAAACAGTACTATGCAGAAATTTATTAGACCCACACTTTATTATGATACAGGGCTTTTTTTCTCATCTCCCAGGCTTTCTTCATATAATTTTCAAATCTAAATGTTTTATATGTGAACAGTCACCTCAGTATTTGTGCATTATTCATATTTAAGAAATCAATATTTGTTTTTAAACAAAGCTCTGAGAAATTTCCAGTAAAAGGGGAATAAAAAAACAAAGTGAGAGTCATCATGTATTTAAACTAAACAGCAATTTGAACAAATCCACTGTTCTTTTTCCAACTTACACACTGTCTAGTACCATCTAAATGTCAGTAGTATAAATTACATTAATATAGGGAAGATTTAAGCTTTATGTTGCAGGTTGTAATCTTAAATAACAAAAAACTTACATGTAGTAAGTACATTGAATAGAAAACAAATCCATCATCACAGAATGAATGCAAATGCACTGAGGGCTTCTGGCAGGAACCGAAGCTTATAACATTTCAAATCTTTGCAAAACTGAACACTTCTTTGGGGAAACTATCTGAAAGGTTTGAGTGAATACTGACAGAAACTGCATTTGTAAACCAAGTTTTGGAAGAACAGTTCAGAGAGAGAAACAGCGACTTGACGCGTGGAGGATACAGAGCTGGTTTTGCTTGAGTGTCAGATGCTCTGTGCGATACACTACAGCAAGAGGGCTGAAATAAAAGAAAAACAGTTTGAAAGGTGAATATAAAATAAGAAAAATTAGGAAGTAAAAGGTCACCTGGTTTATCAATAGAACAATAAAGATGCAGAATCTGAGTTTAAATCTTTCCATTAACGTAAATCACAGACTGTTAATCCTGACACGAATCCATTTCTAATGTTTAGTAAATATTTTTAGCTCTGTCCTCAGTCACAGACTCTTAACTCTTAAGTCCTTCACATATATACACACATACTTCTGTTAGTGTCTGTTGGTCCCTATTTTAAGATGTTCCTGAGGCTTAAACATTTAATCCAGTTAAATTTGTACTTTTCAGATTATTAAATCCACCGTGAGGAATGTCAGCTGAGTGTACAAGGTCAGCAAAATGTAAAATGTGATTACTCAATGAAAGAGTCACAAGCTTTCTCCCGCCTCAAGCAAAACAAGCAAATTACCTTCTGCATCCAAGCAGCTTTTTGACTGTTTGACTGTTACTGTGTGCACCTAGTTTTAACAAAAGCACTCCTGTTCTACCATCAGACTTCAAGGCCACGATGGTCAAAACACACAGGAAAACACTGGAAACACAAAATGTGGAGAAAACTCTGCCGGCCTTGTATCCAAGTAGTGAGAAAAGCATTTTGTGGCCCAAGCAGGGATTCAGCTTTACAGCTCTCTGTAAGCTCTCACAGCCATCGGTGATTTGGTGAAACAGGAACATATTTCATGGAGAAAATGCTTTAAATAAAGAACATGCAGATAAGAATTATTTAATGAAACATATTTTCCTTCGAGCCACACAGCTAGCATGACCAAACTTCCTATCTTTATCTTGATAATCACATCTATTACTGATATGCTACATCATATTATACCACAACAAACTTTGCCTCGTCTTTAAATTGTAAAGCCTGGTGCCACCTTTGAGGAATGAGGGTTGTTTGTATGAAAATCAGGCAAACATCAAAAGACACAAAGCATTCATGGATTATTTGTAGCTGCCTGGTAACAGTAATTTGCAAAAAAACTATCTGCAACATTCTTTTGTCCAATTCTTCTTTTATTCTTCGTGGACATAAAAACATTTTAATGACAAATGTAGAACGAGTAAGTGATGGTATATGATGGTATGTAATGGTGGTTATATATGGTGGTGATGCTTTTTGAAACATGCCCAATCTTTGTGATCGCACAACGCCCATACTAAAATCACATCAGCATTACATCAAAAAGGTCAGGAAGTTTCTTTCAGCTGAACATAAAAGGAAGCAGAAATGTAACACCAGCTCATCTCAAAAATATGAACTCCCCAATGTAGAGCCATGAATCACTGCACCCATGAATGTAATTAGCTGTGTGTTGAGGTCCAAAGCTTTAAATCCACACCTCTGCAAATTTTTTCCTCCCTTTTGAATAAGTGTGAGTCAGTAGCAGCTCTGGCTTTAATATACAGTCAGGAGACAGCAAACATTGGGCTCGGGACACCCTGAGCAAGAGTCGGCTTTGATTTGAAAGTTCTCACCATTAACTGAACACGTTATTTTATATTTACTTGCTTTAGAAAAGCACTCTGAATGACTTTCTACAATGTGATCTTTCTTATAACCACAACTTCTGATTTTACAATAGTGTCAAAAATCCTTTTGGCCATGCTGCCACCCGCGTTGGTTGTGGGTGCAGATGCTTGTTTGATGTCATGGCGGTTGACTCAGAGAAAACTGCTGCTTCTCCTACTTAAGTTTGGCAAAACTTTCTGGTTCAGTGATTGATAGTGATTCACTAAAACAACAGTGTTAATCTAAAAGCTGTAAAACATTCTCCGAAAATTCATCAGAAGAAGTCAAGTTATCATTAAATCATCGAATAATGTTCTCTTAGTACAAATACAGATGTATGCTCCAATTTCATGGCTTTTAAGAAGTGCAAGAATAAAAAAACTGCAGTACAAATAAATGAGTTGTCAGATCTAAAGCCAGGCAAACGCTGTTTGAGCCACAGTAATCCTTTCTTTAATAAAGCCTTTGTGGGTATTTTCAAAAAGTTAATCTATATTAATCAAAAAACACTTTGTAATCAGAATCAATCAAAACTATTTGAAAATAACCCTCTGGAAAAAATGCCCCTTTTAGCTCTGCTATTCAACAATCAGACTTTTGCTTCTCAGACTCTAACTTTCTCTTTTTGTACATATTCATCAAATAGATGAAAATTACTATGCTCACACCTCATTTTACCTGTTTCCAAGGCCTCAGGATTATAATAAAAGTCTTTTTATGTTAACACCTCTGGTCAACACCTCTCCTGCATTATAAAACCCCCAAAACTGAGGCTTAAAATGATGTATTTGACCCTGCTTTAGTTTGAAAACTCTTGGATGAGTGCAAAAAGAGAGTTTTGGAAACGATTACACAGACTTCATTGTTTGCTTTATCATTAATTTTTCTATCATAGGATTAATTCTCCTCAGTCATGAATTCCTGATTCGTCACACCCTTACCACCTGATACTTCTCTTGAATACACCAAATGATGTAAGCTTGTATTAATGTGTGAGCCTTGTCCACAAGCAGTCAGCTCAATGTGGAAAAATCAAATTACATGCATGTTACATGTTGAACTTGACATCTATGTCTGTGCTGCTGTTAACTGCATTTTATAATGATAACTATTCCCCAGATGTGAGAGATAAACACCAAACACATGCATGCCCAGTGTATTAGGATGTATCATAATTACACATTGTTTTTCAATGCTATTTAAAATTGAAATTGTGTTAGTGGCCACATTTAATTCACTTTAGTTCTCCTGCCTGAAACACAGCATTGTTTGGGTCATAAGTACACAAAAACACTCTTTTTAATGGCCAAAATACACTAAATAAATTAATGCATTAGAACAGAGAAGAGTCCTGTTCTTAAAAACTGTTCTTGTCATTTGGTTAGTTCACCCCGATTTGTCTCCTTTTTTTTTCTTGAGGCACTGAAATCACATGGTTTATCAGCATCATTGTTCATTGTGAATGGTAGCTGGGTTGTGCAGATTAAAGGGTGGTGAAAAACAGAAAACAAGAGAAATCTACTCTGATTCTGATAAACAACATGAAATAAGACACAAACAGTTCAGCCAAGGTTGAGTTTAACAGATCTGAGCAGCTCATTCGCAGCAGTTTACATTAAAGGGAGCTTTGCAACACCAGCATAAAGTGCTTGTTTTGGATGGGACTGACTTTATTGTCCAACTTAAAGGATGTTTTTTGTCTTTTGCTTCCCAAGTTCAGAAGAACAATTGCATACACTGCATTCAATACAACACATTCATTAAAAAAGCATACAACATACAAAACACTGAACTGTTCAAACGAGCAGGCATCAGCTGACAGGTCTTATAAATAACTGATGTAATATGGTAGTATAACCACTGTTTGCTGATGCAGTCATTCTGTGTTCAACATCTGTATGGCTTAGAGAATAAAAGCCTTTGTCATATATTTCCCGTCGGGCCTTAGGGCCCTAATTGGGGGGTCAGAGGGAAGGAGCTCAAACTGTGAGTTTAGTGGGTGTGAACCATCTACAACCCTGTCAAATATGTTGCAGAGTTGTTTTTGTGATTTTCCAATCACCTCTCCATCAATTTCAGCAAATTTAGAGAGTTTGTTTTTTACTCTTCACTCCCAAGTTGCTGTATCAAACTGTTGTGTCACATGATAGGATGCTTTCCACCAGGCTCCCACATGCCATTTCAAGTATGCGTTGGAATTGTAAGACAAAACAGTTTGACCAAAAAATGTTGCAACATACACTCCTAAATATCAAAAAAGAAAATTGGTTTTATTGCTGTATTCAGAATGTTTTGATGTCTTATTTTTTGCTGTTGAATGGGGACTGTGGTGTGTTTGTCTAAGTGGAACAGGAGACAAATCAGAGGAAGGAAAGACAGATGTAACTGCTGTGAAAAAAAGTGACATTTAAATTAATTGTGAATAACGCATTAATGCATTAAAAACTTGGGTTAATACGCCCATAATAACTGCTTTTCAGAGCTCCTCTGATAAATAGCAGGAATTCAGGACATTTGTTGTTACCAAACATTTAAATGTACCTTGTGCTCAAATTAAATCCATCTGTAACCCGACTCTTTTCCTTTGGTCTTACAAACTGATCAGGAAACCACTGCAACCATTTCCAATTAATTACTGATCTTAAAATTAGTAGTAATTTTAGAGGAGTTGATGTAGAGAACTTCCTGTTCTCAGTCTTTGACACAGTACAATTTAACTTCACTGCCTTAAGCACTGACTTGTTATCACAGCTGCAGCTCTAGACTGGACCACTGATCTGTAATACACCATCAAAATCCTGAACTTAAAGGACCATGCTGGTGATTTTTCATATTTTAACCACCACTTAACTGTAAACCACAAAAAACTTAACATACAGGATATTTCCAAAATAATTTCATAGTTGTTAAATGTTTGAACTGTGATAACTATGAATATATAATAATCACTAATCAACATCGTATATTGTTATAACAATTAAAGGTTTGGATTCACTAGAAAAGTGTGGTGAAATCACTGCCTTACTGTGCTTCGAGGTTTTTCCTGAAAATTTAGAATTTAAGAGAAGTTCTTGTATTTTTAAAACCTGGGCCCTATTTTTTAAATGCTTTGGCAAGCAAATGACTGGCATTTACCAAAGCTTTTGTAATTGTTCCAGCAGATCACCTCAAAGGGGGAGCAGCAATTGTGGTAACTGTTTGGTGAGTCACTTTCACACCTAAATATTTAAAAATAGGGCCCAAGATTAAGAAAAACAGAATTACCTTTAAGCTGTGTAAAGGTTTTGCCTGTATACAATATTCATAAAATATGCCAACGTAGAAATTAAAAATAAGCGTGGAGAATTCATTGAGACTTCAGTCTATGATGTAAATATAATATCATGAGGCAAGAATCTCTCTTTGTGGCAGTGTTTGGGGAAAAGAGGAACAAATTATTCTGGACCATGTTATGACAAGTGTGTTCAGGCCAGATCTGCTGGTCCTGGATGATATGAAGAGAATAAAATGATGAAATTTTATTCTCTTTGGTTTCAGATGTGATTTCTCAACAAGATTTCACAGTACAGTGTTAGTCCACTTGTCAGTATCAATAGCTGTAGTCTTATTTCACTATTTTTAATATGATCCCATTTTTCTGACACCGGTGGTTATCAGATTCTCAACTATGACAGACTTTAACTTTTGCATTCACACTGTCTGTCGGATGTAATGCAATATGCTGCCAGGCACAGAATCAAATTAGACTCATATCCTGTGTTAGTAGATGACACATTCATGTATGAGAAATTGGATCTTAATGTTGAAAGATAAAATTATTTTTTTTGGCAGTGTTCTGCAATTTGGTTCAATATACCATGCAGACTGTGGGAGCGAAGACGAGGACAGCCATGAATGAATTGTTTGTTTTCGGGGAGTCTGCCCATGGGCAGTGAATGCCTGGCTTGAATCAGGCTTCAGCTCCCAACAGACATCTTTCCATTATAAGAAGTGGAAGTAGGTCCTGGAAGGAAACTGAATGCAGGAGACATTATAAAAAAACACAAGACAAATGTTAGACCAACTGTAGCATGAAAATGGAAAAGCTGTGAAAAATATAACAAGTAGTCACATCTTAATGAATGAGATTTAAATGTGTATTCATGACCATCATCACTTGTAGTGAAACCTTATTAACTTGACTTGATTATCTCATTCATTAAAAATGCAAAATGTCTTGAGTAAACAGACATTTGAATATATTTCATGAGGATTTTAACTGTCTGTCTACACATGGAAATTATTATTGATCTAAGGTAAATATGCACACCTGTGTTAACGTAGCAAGGTCGGCCATTATCTGTTTCCTCATAGTTTACAGTTTTACTAAAAAGGACAGATTAGATTTGTTGACATTTAACGATGGGATTAGAGTCCTTCACCAGCTATCACAGAGCTGACATTAATCTGAGCTTATTAATACCATCTTCCTACTGATCTATAAATTCTGCTAATGAAATGACAGTTAAGCTCTGGCGTAGTTGTGATGGAAACTGTCCTGCCGAGAAAGACATTTAAATGTATCAGCAGTGATGAGGTTTAAGACTAAAACCATTGTGGCTGTAGGAATAATGACTGATGAGGAGTGAGGGTGACACTGTTCACGGAGAGGCGAAGTTTATGAATTTAATATATAAAACTAGGTGCAAATCAAAAAGTTTTTTTTTTTTTAATTACCACAATCAGTTTATGAGGCATTTTGACCTGTGTCTGTCCAATCAGATAATATAGGACAGGTTCAATAAGATGTGTGACAGAGGGGCATTACCAGTCGAGGTTTTAAAAGTCACACATTACACATTTCGCTGCTCTGATTGGTTGTAGGTCAATACAATTACATCCAGCCTGCAGGTTCTTCCAGCCCCACTTAGTAATACAAACTCAGTCTGTCTATGATATTAGCAACATGATCAGCTGTGCCCAAGGCTTTGTGGTAAAACTTACTCTAATGAGCGCCAACATTTTCTGGCAGTCACTATTTTTATGATTACAGTATAAAACCTGGTTAAATATTTACTTAAAATGAGGCAGAAGATGATCACAGATGGTCAGAAAACACCACATGCTGTCAGTCTTGGTGAAGACAGAAGCTTAAATATGAAGTAACATTTTTGGTGCAGTTCCTTGGCTCTGAAATTGATCAAAATGAATAAATTACAGGATTAGAACTTTTCATCTTGCTGTAATTTTCTCACATTCACATACGCACCATCTAATTAATCATATTTTCTGTTTTCAAATTATGATTTATTAGATGGTGTGCACATGTTCCTGCAAAAACTTTAACACAGCTCTAACACAGACAAATGAGGCTGCTTCTTTAAATATTGCTGTCCTTTCATGTCAGTTAAAACACCAGTAAATCTCACGTCAATCACACTGATTCATGACTGACATATCCTGAGCTGCTGCAGTCCAGCTCTCATTGCTGCATACCTCCCAAACCTGAAAATCCTGCTCTGCTGCAGACCTGGCAGAGCGGAGATATTTTGGCAGATGGTGTTCAGCAGGGACACCTTGTTAAGGTGAGGCAGCCAGATCGTGTCCATCTGTCTGCATATGTTCTAAGAGCAGAGTTAATGCAATAGGCCAGGTGTGCAAGGAGAAAGCGAGCGGAAAAGATGTAGAGCAGAAACAGGGATGTTAGCAACAGATACCTTCTCTCGCTGTGTGTTCATTAAATGAAGCAGAAAAACTAGTTTCCTCCCCTCAGTTAGTTCAAGGTCACAGATGTTGTTCAAACTGTGATTAAAGATTATGATTAAAAAATAAGTACACAGTTTACAGTCATATTCCACTAAAGCCTATTATGTAATATTGATGCTTTAGCTTCTTATGAGAGATTATTGATTCAACCGCTCTTGATTCAACTTTTTCATTTGGATTTTGCAGTTCATTGACTGTTTCCTCATTGTATGTAAACATGTGGATGAACCTAGGTGGCAAAAGCAGCTGTGTCGAGTGAAGGTTTGTTAACAAGAGTCAGCATTCTACAGCGCTAGAAAATGCTCATAAATCTCAATCAGCAGTCTTGTTTGGGGATGCAGAACGCTGTGACAAAAACAATTAGAGCTGAAATTCCATGCCAGCTTGCTGAGACATCCCAGCAAGACACAGTGTGAGTATGTGTGTGAGTATGTGTGTGTGTGCACAAATCCTGCTCATAATTTAGAAAACCTGCATAACCATAGAGAAGAATGTGTGTGTGGGAGATGCTGAAAAAACAAGCATCCACCACAACAGTTGATTTTGATAGGCTGACTGACCTCTACTCCAATATTTCCCTTTGTGCTTTAACATCTGAAAGGACGGGTTCACATATAAACAGTGAAACATGTTTACTTGCTGTCGTTTTTTCCCACTTATACTGACCTTAAACAATTCCTTACAAAAAGAGTTTCAATTTAAGTGAGAAGGACACACTTAACAGGCCTTGTCCTGTAAAAAACGACACATACCAAAGTTTATCTGCAGGTATGAGGCTCTAGCAGCCTAAACTGAATGAATACAGTGGGTGTCTTGTAAACTCGAAGTCGGTTTAGTGCAATAATTCCTCTCCATTTGACATTCCTTTCACCACAGCTGAAAAAAAGAAAAAAAAACACAGAGAGGGGATTTTATTCTAGACTGTAACTTTGGAAGATTTCTATTCAATTTTGCTAAGTCAGACTGCTGAAGCCCTGTATTAGTTTCAGATGAGCACCCACAGAATGAAGACTGTGGATTTTGTTCCCCATCAGTTACATGGAGAGCATGTTAGAGGGGGCTTGGCCACAATGAACAGGGGGAATGATTACAGCGAGAAAAACTTGTTTGAATGCTAATTTGACTATTGATTTAAGGTGGATTTGAAAGTGTGAATTTATCCTTTAATGGAATAATTATTTCCTTTTTTTACATATCACAAAAAAATGACAGCAAAAAATGAAGATAACATAGTAAGATCCAGCCATGTTGTGGGAAAAAAGCGTTTTGATTGTGTATTTTAAAAGAGTGTTTGAGGTTTTGTCCAGTCATACAAGTATATTATCTAGAGGCCATTAAAAGATGTGTAATACGATAATCTTTGGCTGAACTTAAGGATTCATTTTTACAGAAAATGGACCCATCTGAGGCGTTTTTGTACTCGATTTGCCTCCCTGCTTGGTTGGTTTCTGCAGCAGTTGTGTTGATTTTGACAGCAAACTTTTAGTTTGATAAACTTTGAAATAAACTAAATATTTTTCCACTTGAATATGAATTGCAGTGAAACTGAGTACATATATGTTTCCTAGAGGAGCTTATTGATGTGAGCTGAATTCTGTGCTACAATTTTGATTTACATTTTTGTTTTTCAGTGGAGTTTCTTGACAACTTTAAAATGCCATGAACTGCAGGATGTGCAGCTGTGTTTTAAGGTATTTTGGTATATATGGTATGGCTTATAATATATGGTTAAAGATACAAATAAAATAGATATAAAAGTTGATGGGCTTTGATGCTACAGTAAAGGCTAAGCTGTATCTGTTTTGTACCTCCATAAAAATTTTACTTTACCTCAGGGCTTCTGTGGCTGACAGATAAAACTTTGGGGCTACAACAACTGTGATAAGTCACCTGGCCACTTATTTCCCCTTTTTCAGTAACACAAATAGCACAAAGCCATTTTGCTGGCTTTGCTCCCTTTTAGCTGATAATTGAAGCTAAACGAGTAGACTCTACTGTTACTAGAAAATAAACAATTAAAGAGAGAAGAAACACAAAAGCAATGATGTTCTCATTAATGGAGTCCTGAATTCTATTTATTTATCTTTCCATTTCACCCCAGAACAAATTATATGTTCTTGGATAGATGTATTTAACACTTGCATACAATCCTCAATATTTTTAAGCAAAAATGAAACAAACAAAAAAAAGATGTAAACATTTTTCACAATGCATTTGAAACTGTACCGACAACAATGATAATTTCAATCATTATAATATAATAATATTTCAGAACCAATATAGATAGATAGACAGACTTGTTTCCATATATTAACATACATATATGTACAACACATCACATTCAGCCTTGTTTGTGTCTTAGAAAATGGGGTGGGGGGGTGGGGCGGGGGTGGGGGGGGTGGGGGGGTCTGTAGAGCTTCTGACCTGTGTGTGCATCTGAATTTTACATTTGTCAGCGTTGTACAGTGCAGTCAAAAATTTGCAAATCGCCTGAGGAGAGGGTGAAGACAAAGGAAAAAATAAGGATTCACACAAAGACTTTGCTCTCCAGCTGCAGTCAGAAGATTCAGATTCTATTTGCGTCCTCCTGATCGCATTTCACTTTATTTACAGCGGATTAGCACAGACGTATACAGAGCGGTACTTATAGGATTTATCACATCATTCAGACCCAGTGTAGGCTTGAGGAGTTCAGTAAGTGCATCATAAACCATTACAAATACTGCATATGGAATTTCTGCTGATTTGGTCTCATGTCTCAAATTGGATTAACAAAGTCTTTGTCATGTTTCCAGGCTGCTTCTTGACAGGTAAGATTCAGAAAGGCAAAGAGAGTTGAGATCAGCACGTTTGACAAAAGCATCGCCATGATTCCTCACACTGCACCGATAACCAACAGAGGATTTCTTGATGCAAGGGCGAAAAGATAATTGCACTGAGCTCAAGCCGTTTCGTGCACACTTGTGACATATCAGCTTTAATTTCCACATAATTAAGCTGGCTTGCAGTAAACTGATCATCCAAGCGACTGTAATCAACAAACAATTCTGCTAGTTGGATTCTTCTTATTAAATGCTGCACAACTCTATTTCCCATGGGCCACAAATACATTCCCTGATTAATTGGGAGGTAGAAACAGTCACCTTCATAGAAGTTACATATACAACGACATCATAATGGATTAAATTTCCCAGTTGCACTGTTGTGTCTCTGTGGAACCCAACAAAACTATGGTGGGAAACGGAGCTTGATTGGAAATGTTCAGCTGTAACGGCCTGTTATATTATGGCTGTGTAATGTTAGAGATCTCGGTATTAGGACATAAGTCCAGTTAAGTTGATCCTTTTTCTCTTCCAGCCATTAAAGGAGCTGCAGGAAAACGGATTCCAGCTGCAGAGAGTGAAGCTGCTAACCTCGAGGCTGTTTGCACTAAAGCCTCATAATAGGAAACATTTATGGAAACACTTTCAAAGCCATCACTCAGGAGCTGAAAAAACAAAAAAAAATGAACTCCCCATTTCAAGACACAGCAAGGGGTTCCTTCATCTCCTATTTACACATTTAGGCTGATATTCATGATAATATATTAATTAATCTTGACATCTGTACATACACTTATTATTTACATACATGCAAACCAGTGTCTACATGAAATCCCTGACATCTGATCAATATAAGCTCATTGTTTGAGTAAGTAACGCCAGTGGAAATGACCCGGGTGGGTTTGGCTGATGATTCAGAATATACACTCTCAGGTTTTTGCAGTATATGTCCTTTGAGTAGAACAGAATAGAAAAAGGAGACATCAAAATCAGATTTTCACAGTTATGTTCAGTTACTGTTGTGTGTGTGTGTGTGTGTGTGTGTGTGTGTGTGTGTGTGTGTGTCCATCCAAGAGTATATCGGCCGAACAAACCCATCCAGCCCAGGAGCGGAAGCTGAGTCTTTGATATGTATGTTCTTTAAACGGTAACCTGCATATTGGCATAAAATACAAGAGTGAAAACCATTTTTTTGGCTCTGACAGTGTCAGTAAAGGTGAAAGTATCCTTTGGTTCCAGCATGACACACATTAAAAACCTCCTGAACTTCACCGATCTTTCTGCTTTTACACCTTTTTTTCTTTGAAGTCCTTCACAGCCAACATGAAACCAGCAACACTTTTCATCCATCAGAGCGGTCCGTACAATCGCGTAGTTTTTCCAGGGAAACAATTGTACCATTATGGTTGGTAGATGCTTAAAAGTGTCACTCATGTGTTCACCCTAGAGGTAATAGAGCAAGAAAAAGTAACAATCTACTACCCTGTACATCCATGCAGTTGTATACAACAGTTGTCTCAAACATCCTGGTAAGTAAAAATAATAAATGCCAGTGAAAAGGCTTGTTGGTCATTGCAAACAGTGTTTCTTTATACAGCAGAGAGGCTTTGATACATACTTATGTCAGCCAGGGGCTCAAATCTACAATGAGCCCGGGGCCGATCTATCTATTTTAACTAGACAACAAATGTTCCATGGCTTCTATTCAAAAACCTTCATTTCTTCTTTTATTTTTCTTTTTTAAATTTTATTTTAATATGGGTGTTCACCACAGCAAAAAAAAAAACTGCAATGCTATGTAATGATGGAGTTTTGCTTCCGATACTCTGACATAAAGAAATATAACTCCATTATCATACTTATCATCTATCCACCTCCTGATAATCATTCTTTTAACACTGTCTGCCACATCCACTATCTTTGCTTTCTGTACCCTAATCGTAAGCAAGCAAAAGGAAGCAGGTATTTTAGAAAATGAGAGTATCAGAAATATGACAATATCAAAAATTACAACATCAAGATTAATTCAACAGTGATGTTCTTCTCTGACTATAGGGTTGCAAAATTATAGGCTTATAGTATAGCTTAAATGCTTTTCAGATGCAAAAACACTGGACAGCAATGTATAATTAGTAAAGATTTTACAGCTCAGGAAAGTGATTACAATAGTTGTTGTTTCCTTCTTCATTTTAGAAAGTCAACAGTAGAAATAAGCCCATCAGATTATCAGGAATGTGTACAAGCACATGTTTGATTGGTTAATTCATTGTGTGGCTGCATTAAGTTAAAAACTAAACCACTTTTTTTTTGCCATTTAAACTGTTATTTTGCGAGAGCCCTTTGCCTCAATGCAGTGGCCTCACTGAAATGAATGAGAAGGGCTGTACTTTTAATGCAGTGTATGAACGGCACAGTGGGCTATTAGTTCAGTTGCCATCGGAGGTTTTAGTATTGATTTCGTTAAGAGGCAGTCAGTATTCATGTCAAAGCAGTCATAAAAGGAGAGCAGCAAGCAGCAGAGTGCGTTGCATGTGCTGACACGTTGTTTTGCATTGCTTTAACTAAATGATTTCATGACAAAGTGAATTTTTTTTCTGTTAACACTCACACAAAAAAGAAAGAAACTGCAAAGAACTGCAAACTTCTCTCACCATTGTAAAGAGAAAAATCATGAGCTGGCATGAAAGTCACACCAGTCGACCACAACTTGCACTCCGGCAGATCTAATTAATCCATGGCAGGGTTTTATTTTTTCCTTTTTTCAACTTTCATTTGATGACCTGTGTTGCCAGAGGAAAAATGCAAAACTGCTCGTTAGACAAACACTGCAGTTAAAAATCAAATATGCTCACTGGGCATTTTTTATTGGAATAATGTTGATGCACTGAGGCCAAGCTTGTATCTCTCATGTTACAAATCCTCATATTGAACAACAAGGGCCTGTCTTTTCCAAGAGGCAAGAAAAGCACTAAAGGCAAGTGGCCTATTTATCCATGCATAGACGTAAGTAGAGCTTTTCCTCTCGTTGTTTTAAGGTTATGAGGAAATATGCCCATTTCTGTGTTCTTTTTTTTGTTGTTTGTGCATCAGACCCAAAAGAATTTGCTGATACACTGTTAGTTTCTCTCAGGAGCTCGCACGCTTGCACTTCTGCACACACACTCACAGAGGCACGTTAGAAAAATACACACATAGAGTATAAATAAACCACACAATTTTTCTTTCTCTCACTTTCATACACACGCAAACAAACAGGCTTCACTAAATTTTATCTGACTGCTTCAAAGGCTCATTCGAGTTTATTACATTTTGGGTTTTATTTGCTTCATTTCTGTCAGTTATGACAACAAGCCCGACCAAATTAGTTGATGGAATCTGGCGACGCGACAACATTGCTAAGGAGAAGTCTGATGAAAGCTGCGAGTTTCACTTCTTACTAGTTTTAGAAAAAGTTTAGTTGGTTTGTTAAAGTTTGTTTAACTTTAGACAAGAAAATGAATGGAATCTAATATCTGCCCTTTGCAAACATCCATCACATTTACATACAAGCTTTGAGGCAATTTTTGACCTATTGTTTTTGCTGTAATTGTGCACACATATAGTTTCTGCTATTGTGCATCATTATCAACATTTTGGATGAACTGTTCTTTCTACAGTGAACCAGTTTAGACAGTCAAGCTAATTTATTTGGCTTGTTTATCAGCCTCTTTTATTATCTGACAGCTCCTTTCTTGCTTTGTCTGACTCTTTTTTTGGTAATCTGTTTCACTGTGAGCCCAGCAGTTACTTTGAATTAGCACATTTTTTATCATTTCCAGTATTAATCATAACCAAAACTGTGACATTAAGTTCCAAATTGTAGAAGAGCAGAATTATTTTTAATCTTTCCTCTATCGTGGAGGTCATACTTGATGACAAAGCTTGCTGATTACACCTGATTAGCCTTCTGGACATAAAAGATGCCAATATGTAAACACAACTCCCTCGTCTCCCCATCATCCACACCCCTCGTTTATTTTTAGTCCAGAGGTCTCCACATATATTAAGAGAGAATAGAGCTTATTGAGTGTAATAGATTAGTTGTCCAAAGTCCTGCCCTCATTTCTTCTGCTTATACAGTTCAATCCTGCTTTTTGTCCTGGACACAGCTGATGTGACAAAATTGACATTGGCAGCTTCTCTTTGAAGAGGAATCAATTCAACACCCTGTGGGGGAGTTGGAGGATGCCCATGTTCATTTTTACACATGTAACAATGGACACACAAAGCCAAATCTTTCCCACGGTTCTTTGTTTTTTTACCTCCTAGTCGGTCAAACTCATAAAACACAGAGGCTGACATACTTTAATTAATTTAAATGGGGCTTAAAAACCTTAATGTGTCCTCAGAGGGACAGAAATATTTTCTTATCCAATAACAACAGTATTCTATGAATCTCTGCATTTCTAATTGTAGGCATGCATTATAATAAATACATATAAAATATGATACATAATCAAAGACAGTACTAGTTTAGGGAGTGGAAAGTTTCAATATCAGCTCCTCCCTCTTAATCCAGCTTGAATTGATATTGCAGTGTGACCCCATGGATTTTCAGTCCTGTTTGCTTAATGTTTATTGGTCAAAGTGATCAGATCAGTTATTGACCCGCTTAATTTGACCTGATGAAATATTGATGTGCACATCTGTGTTTGCATGCTGCCTGTTTGACTTGTTTCTCCTCCTGTATTGGCTTTTAACTTTGTGGTCATTCATTTTTTTTGTTTTGTTTTTGGCAGTATCACATATTTGAGGCATTAGACAAGTTCTTAGCTTTTAAACTTTGAAATTTAGAGTCTGTTTTCCTTCGATCAATCCTTATCTTTCGTGTTTTTTTTTTTACAATTCCGTTTTCCCTTTTCAGCAACTTGCAATTACTGTCTTTCAACCTCGGTTCTTGCAGTCTTTTACCCTCCTTTTTTCACCTTCTCACACTGTGGCTAAGTTTGTTTAGAGGAAGTCACTTTGCAGCTCATTGGATAGCTGACTGACAGCCACCTCACTATGATGCGATCCTTTAAGTATCCTGGCAGTCTGCTGGGGGCTGTAGTCTTCTCTATTGCCAGTGACTATTTCAGGGCAGGGACAGTGTCTGCAGGTCCCGTGGTTTTCCGGCAGCCCATTTGACAACCTCGTAGAGTTGCACTCCTCTTTGTGATGAGATTGCGTGCAAGTTCCCTTCTGTGCAGAGCTGTGCTCGCACAAACATCCACAGAGTGTCCTCCTGCACAGAGCCACATCCCGACACAGGAACTTGCGGAAATTAGGCTTGAAGACCAAATAGACAATAGGGTTGTAAAGGGTGGAGGACTTGGCAAAGATAGCTGCCAGAGCGAAAGCCATGGGTGGCACATTTGCTGGGTTACCGAATGCTGCCCACATGGAAACAATGGCATATGGACTCCATGCTGTCAGGAAACCGATGCAAACTGCCACAGACAGCTGTAAAGAGACAGATCCACACACACAATATACGTTTCTCATGTATGAAAGTATTTACTTCCATTATTAGAGTTTATCTTAGAAAGTAAACCTATGCATTTACCTTGACAATAAGTGCATGTGCGTTGGTGATCTTGTTCTGAGGGGACATGTGCTGCTGCACAGCCTGACGGGAACCCCGCACGGTCAGCAGGATGAATGTGTAGGACAGGAAGATGACAGTGCAGGGCACGATGTAGCAGAAGAAGAAGAGGCAGACGATGTAGCTCATAGCTGCAGAGTTTTGGCTGGGAGCATGCCAATTGATGCAGCAGGCTGTGCCGTAAGGCTCAGCCCCGTACTCCCCCCAGCCCGACAGAGGACCCACTGCAAATACTCCAGCGTAGCACCAGACCCCAGCAACCAGCATGCAGGCATGGCAGTACGAGAACTTGTTACCTGGAAGAAAGAGCACACAAGGGCAGAGAGGCAGAGGAGGGAGAGTTGGAGGAGTGATTGCTGACACATGAATACATGGAAGGAGGATACAGGACCAACAGCCAGTGTTACTTTGTAACGCGTTACTGTAACGGCGTTATTTTTGGCAGTAACGAGTACTCTAACGCGTTATTTTTTAAATTCAGTAACTCCGTTACCGTTACTACATGATGCGTTACTGCGTTA
>JAPZDY010000002.1:16224835-16241215 GCA_029783645.1 Ctenochaetus hawaiiensis
GCCCAAAACAGCAATTCTAATCTGTTGAAACACCTACAGAAGCAACATGCTGCGACGAGGCTAGTAGCTAAAAGTACTGGCACAGAAACAAACTCATCAAATTACGTCGATTTTTTTTTTCCAAGAGCTGGCGGCATGTGTCAGAGTTGTAAACAAGTGCATTAATGGGAGCTTTTTTTTTGAGTAACTAAATAGTTACTTTTCACAGTAACGCATTACTTTTTGGCGTAAGTAACTGAGTTAGTAACTGAGTTACCTTTGAAATGAAGTAACTAGTAACGGTAACTAGTTACTGGTTTTCAGTAACTAGCACAACACTGCCAACAGCATACCAACAATGTGCTACTTAAACATATCGTGCCAGGGTTATTTGATCCTGATAACAGGCAATAAGTGAGGAGGAGAAAAAGGAGGACAGAAGAAGTATGATGATCTCGTCCAGTAAGTAATAAACACAGTTCACAGTAAATTCCCCAACATGTTTTCAGTAGGTCAGATTGATAAAAAGAATGAATCCCTGTTCTGCAGACAACATGGATAAGAGGATGAATTCATTTAATCCACAGTTTCAGTCAGTTCAGATTTTGTTGTGACCTCAGGCTTGTTCAGATGAGAGATCACATGGCCCATGCACGTGTGAAGTTTGCTGTGGTAATAATGTCAGGAACTTAAACATAAACATTTTTCTTTGTGTAAGAGGAGAAGTCGTGCAGCTCTACCAGAGCATGTAAAAAAAAATATTTGGGAAGCTACATAACTGCTTCCTTGTTCTCTTATCTGAGCACAGCGCACATGAGACCTCACACAAGATATTAGGAAACACAGTCACTGCTTTTCTGCATACAGAGCTCGTTATCCTAACAGAGGAAACACAATTATACTGTGTAATTTTTGCTCCACGTGATTAAGTATCCGAAACCTGTATTAAAACGGAGTCGTAATTATCTTTGTTTCCCTTCACTAATATTCAGATTCAATTATTAACTCACAAATTAACTTACTAAATAGTGAGAAGTTTTCCATAGCTACAATTTGATTTGTATTTTGGTCACGCACGGTAGTTAGGAAAATAGCAACAATTATTGACAAATTTAATCCTTAGTTTATTATACTGTAGATACAAGAAGTTAGTAGTGTTTTGCAAATATGATTGATTTGCAATGAGCTTATTTGTTAATTTCCTGGAGTTTTATTAATATTTGTAAAATGTATAATTTTCACATTATAAGTGAAGAAGCGTGGGATAATGGGATTTGCTGCCTTTATTGTTCATCAGCCACCACTGTTGATGGCAATCGATCTCACAGTTGTGTTTACAGTTAAAGTAATGTATTAAAAATGTTTACGTGTTGTGTTTAGTTGTTTTTTGCAAACTTCCTGCCTCATGCTCTCACTGGTGTTAACCCTGGAAGTTACAGTAACAGCGTTTAACTTGTTGCTATTATGTTTCTAACAATTCTCAAAAAAATTAATGTCAGTACACAAATCAACAAAATATGAACCATGGGTATAGTGACTTTTATGCAGAAATGTTCTTTATTACATGTTTAAAGTAACAAATTAAATGTGTGTATTATATATTTATGACATGTTTCTGTCAGCATCGTTATTGGTGGAGCACTTGTTCGTCATGATGCTGATGTGCCAGAGTGTGAATAACGGGATCCATGGGAAACACTGTAACAGCCCTCACCACCGACTGTTGACTGTAATTGATTTAGACAAGGGGCTTCTTCGGCGCGGAGTCATTGAGGAGGAGAATACAGGGAGCCTTGATACCACACAGCCTCTTCAGCTGAACGTCAGACCCTCTCACAGCTCAAACTGAGGGTGGGGGTTGGTGATTCAGCCCTGTGGCAGCTGATCTGTGTGGTGCTGGGGTTGGTTGGCCATCACAGACAGCTTTTATCTGATGTGAAGCATCCCTTCACTGATCTGACTTTGCAGCTCTCCGAGTGGCACATTGAAGATTCAACCTGGGTGCTTTGTTCATGGAGAACTGAACACAGTGTGTAGCCTCGTGCATTCATACATTTTTAAACAGGGGAAGTACCAAACTTTTTTTTTTAATATCTCGACTGTACAACTACCAGTGTGATACTGGCTATGGCTTTGTAAAGTCATCATTATTTCATGAAGTATGAGGTTACATAAGGCTGGGGATTGCCCTGGCATATAAAACTGAGTTAGAGACCAGCAGTGATTAAATACATGTAACTGGCATTGTAGTTTTATAAAACAATTACATTTTCAAAGGAACCATTTACTGTAGATTGAATAAATCATGGAACTCAATTGGCTTAATATCATAAACTTTGAAAATTTTCCTGCAGTTGTCTCCCCTCCAAATCCTCAAAAGGACTTGCTGTAGTAAGTTTTTTTTTAAAATTTAGATTGTAACTGAAATAATTTTTGACCAGTATCTTTCTTTAACCATGAGCTTGTTTGGCTACACTGTAATCAGATACACCACTTGCTCTTCTGTTGTATTTCTGTCAGACTATCGGCTCAACATGTTGAATCACACTGAATGTTACAGCAACAACCACAAATGTCACCAACTTGACTACAATCATAAGGATTATATGTTTTAAGAAAAAATGTTTTATAACAATCAGACACTGATACTGATACATTTCCAATTCACCTGAGGAGTTTAAATGATCTTGGCCTCATTGAGAATTAGTGCTGAATCTGAGTTTGTGCAGGAAGAATCAGATAACTGATAAAGTGCTATTAAATGGAAATGCTGACACCAGTTTTTACTCTTTAGTCCAACAATCTAACTGTATGTTTAAACATTACATTTTACAATATATTGTGAAAAACTCGAGCTCTGACTATGATTGAGATCTGTTCAAGCTCACTTGTCTCTAATAGGCATCAATTTTCACAGCCAATACCACTTAACATCAGGACAAATAACTCTCATTGATTCTGTGGTCAGTTACATTTAAGTCACTCCTCTTTACTGTAAAGCAATTCCCCAGCTCCTCTCCTCATTGTCTGCAATTCATGCCCCTCTGCCCTTTTACCATTACAATGACAACAGTCCTCTTATTGAGGGCATGTCTGACTCATCCACACTCAGCTGTTTGTTTGATGGACTTCGATCCAGCACTCACAAGTTGATCAGCAGCAGTTGCTGGCTGTAGATTAAAACCAAATAGGAAGCTACCGATCCATGTGTGGCTGCTAGGTCACAAAGTGAGGGCTAATTTGTCTCTGAGCAGGGGTTCATTTAATAGCCACTTAAGGTTCTCCAGCTGTGACAAAAAACTAATCAAAGAAAGAAAGAAAGGAGCATCCTCCATTATTCTCTACCGTTTTCTAATGCTTCATCTCTTGCATGCATTAAATTCATCAGTTTGCACCTGGAAGCATGTTCTTTAGCGCCTCAATTGCTTTAGGACATTTTAGCAAGAATGTTACAAGAAGTTTCAGTTACATGAGCTGCAACGATGAGAGCACCCTGAAATTATCTTAAAAAAAAGGTTTAGGATAGTTATTGCAAGGGTTTGTCGGAATGTTTTTTAAACATGCATGAGTTTAGTAGGTTAAAAACATGTGTGGGTGTGTTTATGTGTCCCTGACTCGTGCACCTAAACTTAAAATGTATGCTGCTCACTAGCAAAAGAATCCGTCTGGTAGATTTAAAGATTGCAAGTCTCTACAAAACTTGCTTTTGTCATTCTGCAGGTCTAATATTCAGACTCAACCCGATTCAAGAATAATGGGAGGATCGTTTAAAAAGCAAAGCTATTTATTATCTTGGAAAAGAAGTCTTTGTAGAAATAGTTTGCTTTCTCAACAGTTTTATGAAGAAGTTTGTGTAAACTCACCACTCCAAATAAAAATCCCAGCAGGATATCTTCTTGCATAGCCAGTTTCCTTAACATATTTCTTCTTCTCACAGAAGTTTAGGGGCTATTTCATGTTTCAGAAAATGTGAGCATTTCTATTGCTGATTCCAGTGAGTCTCAAAATTTCACACATACACATCCAATTCAATTAAACCGCAGTTTGTTGTCCTTTGGCAACTGATACAGTCGCCCATGTTGAATTTAATGTGATGGACAGTCTCTATAATAACTCTACACATGGAAACTGAACCTTGTGTCAGCAGCCCATAAATGTTATCATGGTCCTTAGTCTCCATCCCCCAAGTAATTGGATCCTCTGACATTATTGGTGCTACTCTATAAACATAGTTTTTACACCACTTATTTTATTTCTCATGTTTATGCAGAAAAACTTCACAGACCCCCATTCATGTTTGACAGATTCTCTGCACAGTGAAATTGCTCGGTCACTTCCAGACCTTGTATTCACATGACAGTGAGCCCCATTTAGAGAGACTAAGTAGTAGCTGCAGCAGTTTGGCCTTTAGGTGCAGACATTTTTATGTCTCTTTCTCCTGAAAGTAACAGCTGCTGAAATTTTAATGTGGACGTCACCTCAAGGCAGTTAAAGTTATACTATCTTGGTTTTATTGTTGCTATTTTCCATATGCTTGACTTTGAGTGCCTGTGTTAAGCATTTTATATGGAACAAATATGATCCAAATAATTATGTACTTCAAGGCACCGTACATTAAATGTTTTAACTTTATGTCTATCTTGTATATTTAAAAGTATTATTCAGGGGATAAATGCTGAAACTTCAATGTTTTAATGCAAGGGAATTTGTGTTGGATCAGGAGCTGCATATCCCAGGAGTAATCACTAACTACCACTGGATTTACTCTTAACTGTAACTATCTTTGGCAGTAGCTGGTTGCAACAGTTAGCTTGTTAGCTATGTAGCTGTGCAGCTCGTGGCCTCATTAGCTGATCAGTCTGCATAGACTAGGAGTTTTGAGTGTTGGGGGAGTGATGCTTACATTATTGGCCAGCACTGGGAGCAACCTCCCAGGAAACAAAACCAGACTGGGGCTAAACACAACCTACCACACTGGCTAGGGCCATGTTTGAAAACAGAGATTATAGGGGTGTAACTTAACATCCGCTTTAACCAGGACTCTGACTTCAGGGTTTCCAAAGACACAACAAGCAGGGACAAAGAGAGCGGGGACAGTTGAAGCATTGGACGAGAGGGTAGCAAGAGGATGATCGGGCATCGCAAGCAATGCTTACTTTGTGTATAGGGGTTTATTTTAAAAACAAACCAGAGTTAGTTATTGTTAGAACAGCAAAAAAACAAACTGAGATGGTTTTTGGGGGCTTTTACTTTCTATTGTTTTTGTCGAGTTAAAGGAACTGTGATTTGTGATGATGTTAGCTAATTTTTGAATGTTTTTGACATGAATTAAGGTGAAATGTTACAAAGTTCCGTGTGTACATGAACAAAAAAATGTCCTTTCAGAGCATCTGTTTGGTTTATTGGTGCCTTTTCCTCTTGAGAATGTTTTCGCCCTTGTAACCGGCATTCAAGATATCTTGTTAGGATGCATAAACTACCTTGAAGAAACATACTCCACATTTGTTATTGGACATGTAAAGGTCTCCCCTCTCCAGAGTACTCAGAAAACAATGCAGGATAATGTGACAGTCAAAGCAGCGTGAACTCCATCTCCTGTGTTTCTTGTAAACAGATGGCATGAAAACCACTAGAGCAACTGCAATTATTGTCTGGATCTTTGCATCAATGAAACTGCGTCCCTGTTGACTGAGAGCATGTATGTGTGTCTCTTCGAATGAGGGAGCTGTCTGCTAGAGTGCATAAGCTTAGAAACAAGAGGACAGCATGATATAACAGCATGTCTGTAAAGTACATACATTTGTAGAAAGGTTCCTTGCAGGGGAGTCTCATAAAGGCGTAATTATTTTTGCTCATTTGCATTTCAAACACTATTTGTGAGGCTTGTAGTCTCTGGGGTTTTACACCCCGCGTTATAGACTGTTCTTCTGGTAAACAGACAAGTGGAGCTCTTTAAAAACGCAGCCTTGACTTCAATTATGCTGTGCTTATTAGCAGCAATCGTTGAACCTACAGGAGTCAGAAATAGACTTCTAATTCTATTTGGGAACAGCTAGCTGGTCTCTCAAAGCCCTGCAAAGTTATATCATGACAAATGAGGCTTGAATTAGTTGTAGTTCAATTGTGACATGCACATGTAATCAATATAGGCTTTCCATCAGATCTATACCACCTCCTTCTCTGCTTAAAACTAATTGAGGCTGCCATCATCACTTTTCTTTTGCCTACTGCTACATGTTGTAGTGGTACTAGTTGTGCTTTCTGGACCAAATCTGCCCTCTTTACTCTCCTTTTTCTGTCATAATAATAATAGTAATAATGGTATTTGTCCATGCATCTTTAACCTTGTGTCAGGTATTATATATCCCATTGATAAAGTGTGTCAGATTGGTCTCCTCCCTGCAGTGTGTATGAGTGCGTGTGTGTGTGAGGCATATAAATGGGAAGATCCACGGATTCTTTACTCCAGGATGCATATTCCATACAAACGTGCATCCATTAATAGCATTCAGCTCATGAACATGAAGAGATGAGTCGTGTTCTTGAGTGAGAATAAATTATAAGCTGATTCATATGTATTGCGTATTTAATCTTTCTAAATTAATTACGGTTTACAAATTATTAATTATGGCTAAGTGGTGCTGTGACACATGATTTTTCACAGAAGGACAAAAAATGATGGTTTAATGAGCATATTAGGAATGAGTGATGAGTCTTGAAAAATTGAAATTTAATTAACCTCCAGCAACATATATATATATATAGATGCATATAACTAATGGGAATGTCTAATCAAATCAAACATTGAAGAGTGTATTTATAAAAATTATGAGGATACTAAATCAACTGTCAGTGTAGTTTGAATTATTTGCAGTGTGTAGAGAAGGAGCTTTAGCGGTTCACATCTACAAGCATCAAGAGTAGAGAGAAGAGTTTATTCAAAGTGAAACCGGGCTTTGAATGAGGAGATTTTGCATCCTTGGATGAAAAATTGTAGGTAACCCAGCAAACACCATTGAGAATGTCATCGTGTCATGGTCATGGTCACCGTAGCTAAAGCTACATAAGGCGGACGGCCTTATGGTGATGATGCTTCACCTATAATAAAGCTCCAGACCTTCTCTGACAAAACCCAAAAATATGTCCAAAGTTACTACTATATTATAAAGCAAATGTGTTTATCTTTGTTTATTTTGCTGTTAAAATCACTATTTTGACACTCAGTTGTGATCAGAGGTCCACATGACATCATCTCCGTGTATGAGGACTTGTGTTACTTCAAGCTCACATGGGAGAAGATGATGTCTGACTTCTGGTGATGCATTTATAATCGAGACACAGTCCATAGTCACTAGAGAAACGTGGTGCTTTAGAGGGTAAAGCATGTGACCCAAGCTCAGGAAACTGGGGTGCAAGGACATTTTTTTTGCCTTTTTTAAAAAATTTTGGACTTTGTCGTGTCACTATTTTTAGTTTTTAGTATGTATTATGCTGCTGAGGGATCACTGAGGGTAAAAACTTTGGTAGAATAGTTGAATAGGCCTGTTTGTAGTTAGGTCACATTTGATGCTGCTAGGATGTCAATCTGACAGCAAGGTATGTCACAGACTTCAACAAAACCTCTTAATCATTACCAGGCATCCTGAATGGATGTTCAAACAACAGTCTTTTAGAGTCTTACATTGTGCTAAGGGGTCACATAAATGTTACAAACTATGTGTATTTCACAAATAAACTCACCTTACTTTCCCTGCTCTCATTTAGAGAAACGCCATGGCACCATCTTACTTTTATATAAACCACTCCGACCTTTGGACGGGTATGTCAAAGTTACTCGTGCTGTCGGATAAAAATTCTGGTTACTATGGTTTCAAGAGCTAATAGCAGCACTGGTCTGAAATTTGAGGGAGGAAGACTTGCAAAAAACTTAGAAAAAGAGAAAGAGATGAGGGAAACACAGCTTAAGTTTAATCTAAAATAGGGACCAATATGAATTGCTAATAGTTAGCTGACCCTCTTAATGCCCCTGAATAAAATTTGCATCATGATATTTAACTCTTTACAACTGCTAATTAACATGAAGTCTACTGAAACTTTAATGTCTACAGGGTTGGTATAAATGTTTTGGATGATATAACTAGACATTATCTGTACAAGATAATATAAAATCTGGATACACTAACATACATTATTCATTTAACCTGTGTGTTTACTTGAGACCCTTTTTACTCGTTGCTGTTTGTCTGTTTGTTAGGACTTGTTTGTAATTAACTGTGAAGTTTAAGCGTATTTGCATTTTGGACACATTCAATCTGTCCTTCGCTGAGCTGTGTTTAGTTGTTTGGTGTTGCTTTGACAACATCACTGCCAAGCATTGTTTTTACAGCTAATTAGCAAATGCAACTAGTTAAAATTCCACCTACAATTACCAAGCTTTTTTTTTTTTTATAACCCTGTACAGAGAATTTTATTACCTTGTTATTTTTTTTTGTCTCCTCTATCAGACGCCTTAAAGCAACCTAACATGCAGAAACCCCCCACAGACTTTCTGTCCCACACAGGTCCTTCCTTCTGCAAGGCAACAACACTGACTACTGAGTGACCTCGCTGCGAACAAGAATACAAATTTAGTTAAAATGACAAAATTAATGTATATTTTTAATATCAGCTCATTATTTTGCTGCATTACAACTCAACTGATTTGTCCCAGCGTGAGAAAGCAGCTGTTTTCAGTAACAAAGCTCTAAAATCCCACCACACACTGCCCACTCAGCACCAAACAGTAGTGGTTAGCAACTGGTTGGTGAACAAAGTGGAACATTTAGCGGCTGAAGGGCCTGATGTTTCCCTGAGGAGTTTGTTAGAGACCAAATGTGACTGCGTATTAAACTTTTATGCTAGATAGTGAACTCTAAGTAAGGAAACTTGCACGTCAACATTTACCTCTGTGAAAACTGATTAAATGATTATTTTATGATCAGCTTGTTCAACTAAAGTTCTATTGATTAAAATCCTCCATCGGGTTAAAAAATCTAATTTAAAATTACCAAAATCTAAAAAGGTGATGGTGACATGACTTGAAACAGAAAGAAACCTGGTCAGCTGGAAATGTCTTGTTGACTCAGTGTGGCTCAATGTAAATAAAATCTCATCTTGATTTTATTCCGATAGGAAACACTGGAGATGACAAGTTTAAATGGAGTCAGAGTCATCCTTGATGTACATTTATCTCTCTGTTTTTCACTCTGCTGAGTTCTGATGACTGATTGATAAACGGAGAGCAGCTTACCTGAGGCATCGCTGAATTATGATGAAAACAGAACTCTTTCACCTTGACATTCGCGTAACCTCGCTGCACAGCTGCTGCTCGGCACTTTGCAAAAGAATTTTGAATATATGGTTCCCCGTAGTGTACCCGACACATGAATGTCAACTGCAGACCTTGAGTTAAACCAGGGCATTATCGGGGCTATATCCAGGCTGAGAGCGAAGCTTTTTCAATGAACATCTAAGGTAAAGTGTTTCATGTAATAGGCACCATCATGGATTTAGTCAATCCACAGCTCAGTACATCTGTCTCGGCGCTACTTTCTATTACTGTGAGCGTTGTGTAATGTGAGTGTGAGTGACGTTCACATAACCAGAGCACATTTGATAAATTTGCAGAAAAGTCACAGAGGAGACAATGTGTCATCTGAAGTTGTTAGCACAAGTTTTATGGCCCGAGCGTGACTCAGATTGTGCACTCTGTACGAAGGACTTTTTAAAAACTTCAGTCATTAACTTAATTAACTTTAAAATCCAATTCCCCTGTTTAGCTTTCAGCAGTACCTAAACATTTAATTAATGTTTTGCAGCACATTATATAGTTGCAAGCAAAAAGACAATACATTTTCTCTCGTCACATCTTTAGCTTGGTCAAAGGTCGCAGTCTGTACAGATTGAATCATAGGTTATTCAGGGTTATCATGAAACTGGCTAAATTAAGAGTCTGATTTTCATGTTTGATTACCACTCTACACTGCTCTGCTCTCAAGCAAAGCTTAAAATTCATTAGTAAACACTGAAATATAGCCGCAGTCAGAACATGCATCCAGGGAATCATGCAATCCCAATAATTGGATGGTTTGTAAGTTTTTCTAATGTTCAAATGCCAGCAGGAGAATACATTAGAAAAAGGAAAAGAGTACTTTAGATCTCCTTGTAAACATCTCCTTAATTACTTATGCTGCTGTTTTCAAAAGGTTAAAACATGGTTATGAACACTAACATTATCGCCCCATGGCCTTCTCGCCTTGCTTCATTTATATTCCTCTGATCAGATCCGATTTTTTTTGTTTCAGGGCTCAGCAGGAATCTGATTTTAGCAAAGAGTTTGTAAACTCGACTTAAGCCCACCTTCTAGATATCAATATTAATACATGGATATCAAATACACTTTGAGTACATTTTTTCCATTTTAAACACAGTTTGTTATTACTGCCAAGAGGGGTCTCTAAATTAAAACACTGAAAACAAAAGATGTAGTTGTGAGGAAGCAGGGGATCATGGGAGCTGTGTTTATTTTTAAACAGCCACCACTGCTGAAGAAAAAAACATCTCAATCGATTAAGGCAGAAATACTGACAGGAAAAGAGAAGTTTTTAAGTTCATCTTACGTTAAATTGGGTCATATTTTCTGACTAACAGTGTGTTTTCTGTGTTGCTTTTGAAGGTGACGATATAAAAAACAGTCTTACCTTTAATAAAGTCACAGATTTTTTTCTGGGGTTACAATGTTGAAAAGATTTAGGATCATTTAAGTACTCTCTTGACTCTTCAGAGATTATACAGTTATTCCAGTTTGCCTCTAGATATTTAAACTTTAAAATGTTAAATGTTTTATGTGTTTTAAATAGACTGTTTCCGATTATGGCTTCTTTTTTTTTTACATAGAAAAATGTTTTTAAGCAGAACACTGGTCGTCTTACCATAGTTTGGGCAGCAGACCTTGAGCCAGCAGACACAGGAGAGCACAGTGAGGTTGGTCAGACTGCACAGGCCAAACAAAACACCACAGAAGGCATAGACTGTACACGTCGTCTCATGGAACAGCCACCTGAATGAAGAAAGAAACGGGGGGAAAACTTCCTCAGACTTGATTTGCGACTGACAAGCTGATGCTAAGCCAATTTCCCTCTGCAACATCCCTCTGATGACTTCCACTATTCTCACCCAGTTGATGTAACAGGTGATACATTTTTCTGGCCTTCCCTCTGGGTCAAATACAGCTGCAGCGAGCAGTGATGCGTTTTGACCCAATCATGGCATATATGACGGCTATCAGCTGCACATGCTCAGGGGATCAGCGCAGCAGGGAAGGTCAGGAGATGAAGCAGGAGACAAATGAAAGGCAGTGTGCCATGAATCGTATCTCATCAACCATTTTTTACTGCTTTTCAAATCGTGTTATTTTGTACAGGATAAAGACATTTTGCTCTGTCTTCAGGCTGTCTTCAAGTTTTTAACACAATAAAATAATTTCCGATTCATTACTCATTTATTTATCTTTACTTATTTAACTGTCTAAACATGGGTGTTAGATTTAGCTGTTAAAACGCTCTAGTTATTGTAAAATGAGTGACTGCGTTGTCCTACAATTTTAAAAACGTTTACATCAGTCTTACATGAATGTCTTGTAATTAATCCACATCAATCTTGTGTGATGAAATAAATTTTTTTGGTTCTTAATCTTATGCTAGTGTAAAAAAAAATAATACTAAATCTCTATTTTTTCTGTACAAAACCTGGTTAAAATCATTCACTGATAGAGAGCAAGGTGGAGAATATTCTATATTTTTTTTAAAAAGACCTTGGTCCTTGACTTTGCTCTTAAACTTAAATTCAGTCACAAGTCAAGAGTATATTTTAGTATTAAATTTAACATTATTACTGTAATAGAATGAGTGGAAGCCTTTTTTTTTTAGCCCTGAGAGGATGAGTGAAGATACCACTTCATGAAGCCTGAGAGATGAACCCTGCCTGTAAAGTTTACAGCCCTCTTAGCTTTATGGCGCTTACAGCAGGTTTAACTCAGTGTTTAGTTGTCTGTCCATAACTGTTTTGTTTCACTCTCCCCACTTAAAAAAGGGTATCCCTGCTGCAGGCAGGCAGCTGTTTTCAATGAAAACGCTCTGAGAACCTACTGTGCACCACCTGCTCAGGAATAAACAGACTCAGTCTGACAAAGGCTGGTGAATAGGATTTTGAAATATTAAAGAAGGGGGGATGCTATTCAATTTCATGTGCAATTTGAATCTTGTGTGTTTTTATTATTTTTGTAAATTTCTCCTAAAAGACCTCCTCAAGCTCCACATATGTTTATTTTTATTTTTTTCTGGTGGAGTCATTTCAAATGCTTCCTAATTTTTTATAAAATTATTTAATAGTACAGTTTTATGTTTTGCTTTTACATAACAACAGGCAAATTGAGTTTGACTGAGCATAAAAGTGACCAGCCTTTAAATAGAAAGCCATTTTTATGTGCATCGTAACACCTGGACAGCTTAACATTGTCCGTCTCCAATGGGAACATGTTTCTTTAACGATTTCCCACCTTTCATTCTTTGTCAGATTCCCTGCCTTCTTCCCTGTCCCTAAGGAATGTACTGAATGTCAGGATGATGGAATGACATGACAGATGAAAGGAGAAAGAGTGGTAGAAACCTAAATGGTCACTCACATGTGAGCAAAGGCTGAGGGGATAGCCAGTGGGAACAGGGTTATGGTCATGCTCAGGTCACTGATGGCCAGGTTAACCACAAAGAACTCTGCTGGCTTCAGGGAGGACTTCTTTCTATAGGCCACGAACAGCAAGATCCCATTCCCCAGCACTGACAGCACACCTGGGAGGGGCAGGATACATAAAGTAAGGGGTTGTTGGATTTGAAAACACATTCACACAGTTAAAGGCTGTAACGTTAAGGGGGAAAAGAAATCACATTTCTTACCAAAAATGGTGTATAGAGTTCCCATGAGGAAGTCATTGTCTTTGGATATTCTGGATATGAGCAGAAACGTTTCGGAGGCATTTCCCATCTAGAAGAGAAACGGAGAAAAAGACAGGGGGAAAGAAAGAGGGAGAAAATGTTTGAAGTGTTTTGTCCTTGAGCAATTTAAAATAATAGGGAAAAAAAAAACTTTCTTAGAAATCCACCTCCTTCGTATCTCAGATAGAGAACAAAAAAGTGTCTTGTGTACTGGACAACAGCTACTGTTGCAATGCCCTAAAACCAAGTTGCAATAATAAACACAGTTTAGCCTCACTTCACCAGCCTCACTTTTGTAAGGTCAAACAAGATTCAGTCTAAGAAACCATCCAGCAGGTTCACATCTGTGCTCATTTGTGCTCCTTCATCTCTGCCTTCATGATTCAGCAGTTTTTCCTACAATGACTCGTATCTGTAAACACCACTCAAAACTGGAGGAAAACAACATTCCTGGCTGCTACTGGGAAGCTTTTCTACCAATTTTACTGTAAGTGTTGACACAGCAAACAACAATGTCACCGCCTCCTTTCTCTCTTTATAATTTAGAGCAAACACAGTCTCATTAACAAGCGGAGAAGACAAGAGGCTGCTTCTGTGTTCAAGTGGAAAACCATCCTTCATGTCCAAACCAGTGTCCGTTGAAAACCAGGCAGTAATTTGCATACACAGAGCTGCTGCCAATACAGTATTCATTGAGGCCAAGGCAAGTTGCTGAGGCAATCTTTTTAAAGCAATTTATGGGTGGAGATAACATGAAAATGTATTCATGGCCTTTCTATTTACTCAATGACTTCACCCTTTCTTACAGATTAAAGGGAGCCAACAAAGGGAAGAGACACATTAAATCACCTCGGGTTAAGAGTGGAGCCTCTTGTGGATAAATCCATATTACCATAAACTCAGGAGATTATCTTCAAAGAGAACCAGAGGTGAGGAAATTATTTGAGTATTTTCTCTGTTCGGACCTTCTGTCAGGGTTTTGTAAGGCCTTGGTGTATGTTGCACAGCTCATACGCAGATGCAAACACAGGTGAGTGCAAAAAATGCAATGCCTTACCTGTCTTTGCTTCTGTGCACAAGAACACTCGAACTTGTGTGTGTTTGCGGGTTAGATGGTTTAGTAATGAACAACATGAATCTATTACACTGGAATTTAAAGAGTCTAAAGTGTTGTGATGTTACAGTAAGTGTTGCCTTTTCCCTTCTCAGATGTTGTTTGGCACATAATTCATAAAATTTATGACGACCCTGAGTGCAGGCCTCGAGTCCAAATCCATTGTGTCGTTGCCGCAGTTTTGAAACCGTGCCAGAAATCTTGCTTTCTATTTCAAATGTTCCCACAGATGTTCAGTGCGGCTGAGGTCTGGTGACTGTGGAGGGAACAGATGGGACATGACGAAGCTTTATTGAGCCCTGAGCGGAGCTTTAAATGTAAAACCAGACAATGAGCATGCAGATGACTTCCACAAATGGATGAAAGAGGCCTTCTGTCTTTGCCTTCTTACTGCTCTTGTAACCACACAAAAGCACTCCATTTCCCCATCGCATGTTTGCTATATTGCTTTCAGGCAATGTCATCATAATGTAAAAATACACTGCACTTCCAATACTTCTGGTACGTGTGTAGGCTGCTGGTTTATTTAACTTGTTGACCTGCAATCATCCCATGGTAAACTGTGGGATGCTCCTGCTGCTTTTGCTCTTCTTACTTTCCCTCATTAAAGTTTGTTGTCCTGGCAGTGATAGAGTAGCTCCAGGGCTCCACAAAATCATTTTGAAATCAATTGCATCATTCAGAATTACACAGTGGTAAACTTTCAAAACATGAGTGTTGTTGCTTACTAGAATAATCACAATGCAGAGTTTTAAAAAGAGGATCAAAATCAGTGTAGAAGAACCAGAGATAAGCTTTTTTAAAAAAATAATTTTGTGCCTTGTTCTTTCATTATAAAACCTGGCCTCCTCATTACCAATAATGCAAGACGGACAACAAATTAATTTACAGATTCAGTTGTATTTTGCTAGCAGAGGATAATGTAGCCTTGATCAGTTAGAACTCAGCAAAGATGAGAGGCAGGCGACAGCTGTCTGATTGAGTCACTTTTTTCTTTTCCCACATCCCAGGAGTGTTTTCAGCCCCAGCTTTTGACTCAAGAGGCAGTTTATCAGACTTTGCACAATTTGCTTTTGACCTATACAACTTTTTTTCACATATTTAGTGAACTTACTAACACATGTAAACAGACTTTAGTGGTTAAAGTAGATTTTCTTTCTTCCAAAAAATGTAACTGAGGAGATGCAGGGATTTCACCCTACAGCGACTTCATGGTGTCGACAGTGATCTTGCAGAATATTAGAGAAGTATCTGTGAAAAACTGAATAATGCATCTTCAGATAATACCTTGTCTGCCTGCCTGCTTGTCTAAGTGTTTAAATCATTGACCACTTCCCCCTTCTAATGTCTGCTCTCCTCTCAGCGGTGTCAGAGGTACAAGGGGCAACACTGGATTAACAGTCTATTTGAGTGGATGAAGGCAAGACTGAAAATGAGAGCGATGCAGAGGAGGGAGGCAGGGCAAGAGGGAGAAACCTTCACTAACCCCTGTCAGAGAGGAGGAGTGAGCAAAAGTCATAAAGTGACAGTCAGCCCGGCTGAATGGTGGAATTTGGGCTAATCATTATAGAGGACGTCTGTGACAACTTAAACCCTGCTGTCATACAAATGGAACTTACAGTCTACACACACACACACACACACACAGGACAAACTGAATGAGGGCAAATTTGTCAAGGAAAGCGAAGGACTGTTATAAAAGAATAGGAGGCTGGAACGAATGAGCGAGGACAACGGAGGGATGAGAGAAATCCTGTAAGTCAAACTGTCGGAAGCATGGGATCGAAAGCAGAATGATGGAGATTACCCATAAAACAAGTGCGGAAATGTAGTGATACTGAAAACATCCTTCATGCACAGAGTTATTCTTGAATACCCTTATGAAATAAAAAGTGATTGAGGTTGTGGGATACAACTGAGTACTGTAAAGCATCGTTAGCCTTGGTTCACAGCAAAACATATACATATACAACAATACATAGAGAAAACACCAAATTAAACAAAAATGTAAAGAAGCTTTGCACATGAAAAATTTTGTTTCTGAAGAGGATTACATGCTTCCATTCCTGTAGAATTCTTAAAACATGTTTTCTTCTCATAACATTGATGTTTTTTTAACATAAAAAAAACTCAAAAGGAAATGGACAAACATCTGCTCATTATTCCTTATTAAGAAATTCTTGATCTTTAGATCACCGGTCTTGTGCCTCCCCGTGTCCAACAGCATTGCCAGATTGTCTGGTTAAAGAACAGTGAGCG
>JAPZDY010000002.1:16258570-16276845 GCA_029783645.1 Ctenochaetus hawaiiensis
TGTTAAAAAGTTTAAGGGACTTTAATGTAAAAGCACTGAATGATCAGACTTACAGTACATATTTACCCGATTTTCTGTTGCAACTTTAATACACAATATTCATCTGGTCTTTTAAATTAGCCGGGGTTTATTTACCAGCTAAGAATTCACCTTAAGATCCTTCTCTGATGTTAATGTTGCATTTTAAAAACCGCTGGACATAGATCATTAATAAAAACCTCTTTCCTTAAGTAGTTTCTCAAAAAACAGAAACAATTTCATTTTTTTATATTAAGCATCTGTGGAGGCTAGCAAAAGACCTTCCCAAGTTGAGCAGCTCTTCGCCTATTAAAGTACCATTCGATAAATCATACAGGATGTCAGTATATTTTATTATAGATTTTTTTTTTCAATTCAGCAGTGCTCATAGAGCTTGTATAAAAGCCTTTTACCCATAAACAGAACATAAACATTTGATGAATAAATAAAAAATAATACATAAACAATCACAGGACATTTTTCCCAGTTACCCACACATTCATTGGTGCCCGTCTTCATTACAGTGAAAAATTACAAAAGAAAACTTTCACGTTCCACCTCTTTCACATCATGGCAAGAGGATTAAAATAAACCCAAGTTAACACAGGTGAACCAACTTGAAACCATACTTAGAAATTAAAGCAATTTCCAATTTTATGGAGTATAATTATTCTGCCGTAAGCTATGTTTTTAATGTTTTGATAATGATTAGTTTTACCTGACATGTTTTACAAGTTTTACCTCTCCTGCTTTTCTCTTCGTTGCCTTGGCACTGGAGGGTTGAGTCGTAGCTCATGTGTCGTTTCACGCATTTTATCTTCATTAAATATGTATGAAAATGTATTAGGTCAGAATCGTTAATGCATACAAATGTGGAGACCCAGAGGGGATTATAATTCAACAGAAAGCTATTCAATGCAACCACCTGTGGCTCAGTTATTACAAACTCCATTTAAAATATCGAGCCTTTAGCAACATTGTGTTATAACCTTTCCCTGACATGAAGTAAAACTTTCAGCAGAGCTTAAGGAATCCAGTGACACATCGATGAAAAATACAAAAGTTCAGAGAAAAAGTGAAAAGGTGCACAAGTATCCTGTTACATAGAAAAATTCCCTCACAGTTTCCCTGTCCTTCACAACTTAACTGTTTTAAAACATCCTTGGTAAAAGTCACAGGATCAGCAAAGTTTCTTGAGCAAGTAACAATATGGCATTCATATATGGGATGTTATTTCACATATTATTTTTACACTTCATTTAGTGAATTTTCAATCTCGTTTCACTGTGGCTCTGTTTAAATTTGACACATTTCAGCCCACTTTGTGCACTAAATATGCACTTTGGGCACTGGCTGACTCTTCTGTCATATAAAGCTGGAGGCAGGTGAACAAATGAGAAGTGTATGTTACACACATTGAAAAGAGTGCCGTATTCACACTCACAAACACCCACATGCACACGCATACACACAGTCCCTTATACCAGGACACTCAATGTCTGTTCATTGTTTTCATCTGAACCGAACTTGTTTGTTTAGTTTACAGAAGTTCAGCTTCTTCCTCGTCATCCTCAGAGCCAGAGGGGCCCTGGCGCACCTCTTCGTACCACTTGTTGGTCAGGGTCTTCATCTGGATCCGGCCGTGTAACAAGTCCTGCGAGGCACATGAAGACATACTCAATAATAAATCAGCACACATGCATGAATACATGAACATGCAGGAGAACTCAGGTGTAGACACAGTAATACCCAACAAGTTTGAAATGACTCATTACAAGATTTTGAACTTTGATGACCTGCGCACCAGCACTTCAAGCAAAAATGATTGTCAAGAAAAACTATGAAGGCCGTTACACTGGAAAGTCATATCAAAAATCTACCAAATTCCAAATGTCTGTACAAAGTCTGTCCCCTGACAATCATCTTTTTGTAAGTGATTTTTTTCAAGGCAGCAACAGAAAAAGGACGGAGCTGATCAAATGTTATTTGCTGTAACTGCAAAAAAAAAAAATAGGGAAAGTATTTAACTTCAGTAAATGATCATCAGGGGTACAAGTCTTTCTTTCACCAAAATGTTTCAGTTCAGTTTATTTACTAAGACTTCAAATGTAATTTATGTTTCCACTACAGATAAACAACAGGGGACAGCTGTGTCACACTGCCATGCCTTTGATAGAGATCAGAGAGGATGCTCTGTGTTTAAAAGTCTTTTAGTAGCTTCTTCCTGAATCTGCTATTTTGGATTTTAGTTTCACTCCTGCTTCTGTTTACACTTTTGGATATCACCCAAATTCCGTCTTACTGACTGTACTGGAATAGTGTCAAGTAACCGCTGATGCAAACCAAAGCTTTCCTGCTGTTGCTGCTTTACATTCAATACTTTCCACTGGCAAACTAGCAGGATGTTTTCATTGTGAAGAGGTCGTAGAAAATAAAATGTGTTTGCCATTAAGTAAGTGGAGCTTCATTAGCGATGCAAAGCTACAATAAAAGAGTTCTAATCAACCAGTTATAGGCACATTTTATGCCATTTAGACAGTGAAAGCTTTTGATTTACAAGCAAGACTAATGCAAAAAGAAACCATACAAAACAGAAAAGGGCTGTGGTGAGAAGCATTTCCATTTAAGGACTGAAAGTAAACCAGCATCACTGGAAATATGTTTCTGGGATTTTTAGCAATTACATGGGGCCCTACAAGTGACCAAAGAGATTCCTGTATCTCTCAACCACTCTTACCTCTTGGGTGAGCCTGCGAGTGAAGAAGGGGTTAAGGTATTTAGCATCAAGCCACATAAAGCCCTTTAGATCTTGTCTCTGGTAGATATGAGCCTCGTACTCCTCCTCCGTCAGTTCTGATAGGTGTTCTGACTCAATGGTATTACCCTGGAGAGAAAAGAAGAGGAATGAGAAGGGGAGCCGGGTAAATAGATAGAGGGGCCAGTGAATGAAGTAGTGGGGGGAAGAGATGGAGGGGAGGGAGGGGAGGCGAGGGTGATGGAGTGGTTGAGATCACAGCGAGATGGACAAGTGATGAGGGAGAAGAAGCAAAGGGAGCAAAGAGAGGGAATTACATCAAAGGGGCACATGAGACCTGAGGGGAAAATGGAGTGTTGATAGATCTGGTTTCTGCTACCTCGGGGTGTTACACCACACTTTGGAAGACATCAAACATGCAAATACTGTACACACAAGTCATGCAGACACACCACCACATGTAGCCGGCGGCCCATTATCTAGACTCAGAGTAAATGTTGTTAACTGAAAAATTAAACATAAAAGCTTGTATTCTGGTCTAAGATATTGTGTTAATGCCAGTTGCTGCTTTTTTTATGCTAGTCTTGAGTTTTTTATTTTTCTAAGTGGGTATCTCTGTGATAAGGGCTCTCTCCCCACTGATTCAGTGTCCTTCAAAAAAACCACAGTCAACCCTTTGATGCTTTTACCCTTGAAGAGGACAGAAAGAGCATGAAGGCGGATCATGAAGGCAAAAGACTCGGCTGGTATCAATTCAGCCAACAAACTGTGTATGTGTGTATGTGTGTGCAGATCAGAGTGTAAACTAAGTGCCTCATCCTTTACCATTTTCTCTGTCTTGCTGAGATTGACGTCTTTCTTGTTTTTACGCCGGGACTGGCTCTCCTCAATGTCCATGATGCGAATAAGTGGCATGGTCCCGCCCCCCAGGAGCAGGATGGTAAAAAGCACAATGATGATGGTTGTGGTGCCAATTAGCTGCCGCTTCTCGATGGGCTCCAGGCCAAGATGAAGGCTCAGAGCGTAGGGGATGGCACCTCGCAAACCTACCAGACAGAGAAAAAGACAAAAGAAACAGGATACAATTATTTATACTTGTGCTTATACTTTTAAGAAATAAATATTATCGAAAGTAAAGTCTTGGCAGCAGTACTGTCAATTAATTAAACTTTTCTTAATTAAATATAGGGCTTCAAACAATATTTTGAATCTTTTGATTCTTTTTTTTATTTGTTGACTGATCATTTTGTCTATAAACTACAAGTTGACATTCCAAAAAAAAAGCTGGGACTCTGAAAATAAGAAAAAGAACCCTTGAGGATGCCTCGTTTCATACCTGATCATTACTGCTATTTGTTACAAATGAACCTGTTTAACTGTGGAATGTTTCAAAAATGTTTTTAGAAATTTCCACTTTGCCAGTCCTCCGTTGCCCCTGTTCCAATTTGTTTGAAATGTGTTATGTCATCAAATCCAGAATAAGCATAAATTTAGAATTGAATTTATTTACTACAGAAATTTATTTCTGTCCACTGACTCATTAATAAATAAACTACAGCTCATGTTGTCACTACCTGCATTTTCCCCCAGACACATGCACGCTGTAATACTGCCAGATGGTTTCCATGTCATCCATTGAAATTAAAAAGGAAAAAGCATTTTCAAAAAGTCCTTGGCAGGGGATTGAACAAATGATCAGTCTATCACTGTCTAATAAAGGCTAAACTCAACCAGTCAGATCAACAAAACTTAAAATGTAGCATGTGAGAGTTAAAGCAAAGAGAAAGTGGATTTGTCAAAGCAAGTTTGGGGAAGAGAGAAAAAAATCTTTTGAGAAAAGCTTCAAATAGCATTCTTTGCTCTTCTTTCAATAAAGAAATACACTCCTGCTCTAATATAACTGATGCTATAGCAGCATCTATGCCTGCATTAGTCTTTAGTGCATTCACACATTAGTCAGCACTTCTTACCACTAAACCACATGATGAACATCATTTTGGGTGTGATCTTGTGGTCTCTGAAAAAGTTTAGCAGGAACGACAGAGGGAAGATGTTCACAGCTCGGCCGAGAAGAACGAGGATCTAAGGGGAGAACAACAGCTGTCACACTGACAGTCAGGGGAACAAACACAGTATTATGTAAAATCAACTTGCACAAGCTCACTTACTATGCACCAGATGACGAAGGATATTTCAAACTTATGAGGGAAGCTGAAAATTGAGAGACCGAGGAAGGCAAACACGCACGTCTCTGGAGAGATATATTCGAATAAGTAGCGTTAAAAACATAGTAAAAAATAAAAAAACAAAGGAGGAAAATGGGTTGGGGTGAGATTCACTGACCACACATGAAGGCCACTGTGCGCAGAGTCTGCTGCATGAGGATCTGGGTGACAGGGGACAAGTTGTGATGGGTGTAATGAGACATCACGATTCCAGCAAACAGGATGGACATTATTCCTGGAGAGAGACAGAGAGGCTTTAAGAAAAAGGTCTAAGGGGTCAAACATAATTAAGCCTGTGTATGAGTGAACCTACCAGACAGTTTGATGCCTTCAGCCAAGCCATAGGGAAGATACGCAAAGATAATCATCATACCAAACTCCAGTGAAGGAGTCTTCCTCAGATCAAAGTGTTTCAGAAACTATTTACCGAGTAAAGGAACTTAAATATGATGAAACACACACAAACACACACACAAATACACATACAGAAGACTAAATTTCTTTCACACACAATAAGTTGGGATACAAGAGCCGAGATGAGTCCAGTGAGGGTTCCCAGGGCAGCAGAACCGAAAAACATCTTCAGGAAATAACCCAGCGCTTGCAAAAAAGTCTCCCAGCCTGTTACCATGGAGTTGTCTGAGCGCGAAAAGAAGCCCTCTGCTGTACTGAAAGACAAAAAAATAAGAAAAGGAGGATTACAAATGACATTATTTTAGTACAGGTATATTCATTTTAAGTTGTAATACCTCTAACCAACCCTGGAGGGCAGAAAAACTCCACCACTGAATCCTATGAACTCACAAGTACAGTATGAATGCACTTTTTTAAGTGGATTGGAGTGTGTGCAGACTTTGTAATCCTGCCATCAAAATCCTGTTTGCTAAACAGAGTTCAGCTGTATTGTTTCCCCCCAGTGACTTAACATGATATAAATGAAGGAATTTATTATGAAACTTTATTCAGAGCCACAGTTGTTTGTTTTTCAATGTCAAAGCTTATGCTACCATTAGATAAGCAGCACAAGCTTTAAAGACTTCTAGAACCATAAATAAAGCAAATATAAACTGTGATGACACATTGATGCTCAAGCATCTCTGCATCATCTGCAAAATGTTACTTAGCAAATAAATCTGTTAGCAGTGAGCTACCAGTTTCTCCCACTTAATTTATACTTTGAACTTACACCTTGTTGGTTAAAAAAAACATTTATCATTATGTTTGCAACCAGAAACAATTGAAATATGTATCATTTGTAATATTTTTTTACAGTAGGAATGCATACAATCACGATATTAAATATTCAGTTTTTAATTCTCATTACACCTCCCGAGCAAAAGCGGCAGAGCTGGTATAAATGACTGAGCCAAACTTTACAGGCGCTTTCTATGAAAACCAGTCTGTGAGGTGCTAACAAGAAACAAACTGCCAGTGCTGTTCAGTCTATCTATTATTCATGCATTCATTTACTCTACTGGGCATGCAGACACTTGAGATCACTTTGCACATTTAGCTAGCTGTGAGTAGGAAAGATAAAGTAGCAAATTAAGTGCGTACAAAGACAGCAGATAAGATGACAGTGACATGTACAAACAAGGGATTACAGCCAACTGTCTGTTTCTGTCAAACTCGTCTATCTAGAATTTGCTGGTGTTGGCGTGTGTGGCCATACAACTATCGATTAATGCCAACCTCGGTAAACAATTCCAAAAGTGATACCTTATTGATATACAGCAGAGTCTGACTAAGATCTACCCACATCCTACGCAATTGAAACTATGGCTTTATCAAAGAATGTGCATGACGCAGTTGATTTAATAGATCACTGGTTCTGTGCCACTCCTTGCTTCCTGTACTAGTGTTAACCACTAAAAGCAGGGGGAGGTTCAAAAGTGAGAAATGCCTGTCTTTACATCAGTTGATATATATTTAAGCTGAACAAAGCCCAGAGGAGAATATAATGTGATAAAAAAGATAAAAATCTAAAAAATGCTGAAACCATGGCCCTGTGTTTTCAGTGTGCTGTTAAGAATGTGTTATGGCTGCCAGAAAATCTGAGGAACTCTGTCAGGGAACAGAGTTGCAGAAAGTTAGACAGAATTGTGATTACTAAGGCTGTCTAATCCTTATAGTAGCTAACAAATAGAAGAAACTATCTAAGTGCCTTACTGATGCCCCTTTGCCTTCTTCTAGCTCAAAATGGTAGAAACATCTCAGTCAGAGTTGACACGTATTTTCTACTTTGAGAGTGCGTTTCTGGGCGTGCAACATTTGGACTGTAGTGCTATTGTATGTCTGGGCCTTTCATAAAAGTTTAGACTCCTGCACGTCGTCCTTACGATCAGCTGATGGTTTAAAAAGCTGCAGACAAACGTATGAGAGGGGGGCATCGTTGTTACTAAGAGAGCCGAAATTAGGTCTGTGTAAAAAGGGCGAATCAGCATGAGGACAAACAGTCTTCACACTAGACGCAAATGTTATTACACATAATGCCTCTTTTGCTTCCTGAGCACTTGCATGCTCTCTGATATCATACGCTGGGGCGGCATTATGCTTAAATTATTTGGTTTTTGTTTAAAAGAGCAAAGTGGGCACAGTGGTGGGTCTTTTCCATCACAGTATTGCAGGAACTCTGTGCATAAAAGGCTTGTGCAAACATTACGCATGGACAGATGTAAATTTGCCAATGTGTGCCCCAGGAGAATAAACAAGCCTTTAGGGAGTGGACAGAAGCTCTTACTTTGTGAGGACAATGGAGACCGCATCATTGAGGATACTCTCACCAAACACCAGCATATTGAGGACAGGGTCCACATTTAGGGCGTTGAAGATGGCAATGGTAGCTACAGGGTCCACAGCTGAGATCAGTGAGCCAAAGGCAAAGCTACAGCAAGGAGTGAAAATAATGTCAGTTAAACAGTGATCATTAGAGAGTTTTACAGGCATAAACTCACTTAAAAGAAATAAAGAAGCAAACACATGGATAACAAAGGGACATGACACAGCCAAAACCACGCCCTTTGTTTTTGTACAAGGCCAGACAGTGGCAGACAGGAAATGTGTCTCAAACAAGAGAGCACATAAGTTTGCATAGTTGGCACAATCCTATAAATTCATATTTAATAAACGTCATGGTTTTTGTGGAATACGTGAGTGAAATATATAATTTGGTAAAGTTGTATTTACTGTAGTGGGAGGAGTGATCAAATTATTATTATCATTGTTTTTTTGTTTTTTACAAAAATAGCATGGACAAAAATGGGTGGAGAAAGATTTCGCAAGAATTTGAAAGGGAAAGCCCCAACCTTCCTCTGCTCACGTCCTCGGATAGCCCACTTATAAAACTGACAAACAAAGAGTCAGTCCAATGGGATTGAAAACATGTCCTCCTCTGTGAAGGAAATGCATATAAGAGAGCTCTACTTGAAAACTAGAGACTCACTTATACTCAGCCTGACTGTGCACCAATGAGGATAAACAGTTGTGCACAATAACAACCACTGGCTTCTCCAGAAAAGAAAAACAAAACCACATGGGTGTGGAGTAGCACATTGCTTATGTGTCAGCTCTCTCTGACAGCTGGATTATCCTACTGTCTGAAACTTACTTACAGTTTAACTCTGAAGTTTCTGCAGGTTTGGTTCTCTTAAACTTGAAGGTGTTTGTGGGCTTGGCTACTACATATTATATATATATATAAATACTATTATGTAATACTGCTATAAATAATAATATCTAATTTTAGTGGATGTCATTTTGAACAGAAAGTATATTTTTTATTTGAAAAACCTATGTGTTAAAAATGTAAAATCCTTTGAGCTTTAGAGAAATCCCCTCTTACTCTGATGACATGGATGCAAAACACATTGTTAAGCTTGCTGGAGTGGAAAAACTAACACTCACCTATCAGTCATGGTCATCTTATAGATTACATCAGCCTAAAAATAGGGCACAGAAACACAGAGTTGCTAAGAAATCTGATCATATCAACTTCTGTAGAGTATACAAAAAAAAGAGGATAGAAATGGCTATATGTAATTAGAAAAGTGTTCTTTGTAAACAGGTGTGAACTCAGTCTCTGACCAAGCCCTGGAAGTGCCAGACTTCAACAGATACTACTACAGTTCTCACCTGTCCAAGGAAATAGATACCTCCTCCTACTATGAAGGCGGAGAATGCCGTGCCGATCACAGCAAACAGCGTAATGGAGCCAATGTTCTGAAAGAAGTTACCCTGAGCATACAATGGCACAGCTTGAGTATTCATGGGTTAGGCAATAAGACATTTGAGGTCACATATTGTTGCATAACATGCAGCCAGCACTAAAATAAAAAAAATGCTTAAAGAAAAGAACTGCTTATGCTTTTGTGCCATAGCTGGTTTGAGATGCAAGCAAACATTTTTTGCTCTGAATTTACACTAAATGTATTGTAATACATTTCTAAGCACAATGCTTGGCATACTTTGTATTCCTCTTACTGACATTAATCAGAATCAGATTTCTTTTATAGACCAGTTAAGCTAGCACAAAAACAAACATCCAAAAAAAATGCAACCTAGAAGAAAATAACGGAGTCAATGTAATAAAAAAGTAATAAAATTAAAAATGAGCAAAACCAAGAAATATCTAAAAAATCTCTTATGGCCAATTTATTTGGTATAAAAAATATGTTATGTACTTAAAACTCATTTTGTTTTAAGTACATAACATTTTGACAGTCTTAAGCTGTGTATATGCAGCTGCATACACACACTCTGCTGTACCTTATGTAAAGAGTATCCGGATTCAAAGATGATTGGCGGCAGGAGCAAAAGAAAGAACATGTTGGGTCGAAACATTTCCTCCTCCTAGAGAAGGACAGAGACAAAGTCACATAAAATCCACAGCAAAAAAGCAGCAGTGGTCAGGCAGGTGACCTTGGCTTATTGCACCCTGGCAAGTGGAAATAATTTGAATTTGTAGCAGTAAAAGGGAAAAGGCTCAGTTGAACTATCTGGAGCTGGGAGTGCCATAAGCATTTAGGAATCCTGCCTAGATTAAATGAATTTAAGAGTATAGGGAACAGGCAAGATTTTTGCAAATTAATAATTTGCAAAAAGATTTGTAAGTGAACTGCACTGATGTGCATGCTCTCTTGTTCGGGATTATTAAATGAGCCCGAAATGGTCTGTAATCCAAACACAATAATCCCAACGTTAATCAGTTTCATCATAACTGAGCAACCCATGTGTCTGTCAATACAATAATAAAACACTTAAATAATACTTGTGGTTATTACACAATACTTAGTAATGATTTCCTTCCTTTATCTGATCATTAAATGTCAGTTAGGTAATGTTGAGATGACTACATACTCAGTAATCAAAAGGAAAGAGTGACGTGGAGGGTCATGCCTAAGTTGTTAGTAATAGCACTTTATCTGACAAAACCAAAGTTGACTTCAATATGACACACTCACACTCTTTCCTCTTCTGAAAGACACACAGATACACACACAGAGCACATGCACTTCTATATTCATTGTCAAAATGCTTTTCTTAATACATTTACCTTAACCTTTCCCATAATTATTAAGTGCCCTTATCTAACTCTTATTCTTAGCCTAGCCTAAATCTTAACCTAAATTCAGCCTTAAAAAAAAAACTTTTAACAGCGCTTTAAAGTTGTGAGGGCTGGTCAAAATGTCCTCCTTGTTCAAAAAATGTCCTCACTTTCTTGGTTAAAATCTTCCCCCTGTCCTCATGAGGTGGCAAGCATACACACACAAAAACACACAGGACCCCTGTGACCTTAGCCTTCTGATTATTTCAGCGATATAATGAAATCATTGTTGCTTCTCAGTTAAATGGGCCAGCCTCTCAGATCAGGCGTAGGCATCATGTGCCCATGCATTACGCTCTTACTGCCAATGTGTTTGTGCATGATGCACCATGTGTTCTGGGGAAAGCCAGTGTGTATACCAGTGTGTGTGTGCATGCGCTTGTGTGTGTTCTCTCTACATAATCTATGTTAGTAATGTAAAAGTCAATATAACATATGCATTAGTAAATGTCCTTGTAAAAAAATCTATTTCTGAAAGGTGGATGAAACCACAGTTATATCTGTTAGATAGTATGGTAGAGTGCAGGACCATTTTTACTTCATGCAGTCAACAGTCTCTCTTATTTTATAATGGGAGCCAGTTTTGACATCTGGTAGAGCCTGACTCAACCCCAAAATTCCCCACAAGCAGATGGACAAGACTATTACTTCCACATGAGCATTTCCTAAAAAGTATCCATTTATTCCTGCACAGACTTGGTGTAGGTTAACACTGAATAACTGCTGAAGGGTGAACCAGATAACAGCATGATTCGCTTTCCCCTGACAAGAGGAGTTTTAATCTACAATTATCTATTATTTGATGTACAGTGCTTAAATTTGAATACACAGCGTGGCTAATGGAATTAACTGTTCAAAAAAGGGATACTGCTGGCAATGTATTCAAAATATGATGACATGACTAGTTTCATAATCTTCTGATAATATAATCTATTTGTTGCCATCTAACCAATTATGCAGAGCGGAGACCCAAAGGAGCATGAGGTGATTGGTGAATGAGATGAGACAAAAACACAGCACGTTGTTTAATTAAAGACTTTACAATAGCAGCCAAGATGGTAACTTTGTTTCTAATGATACATTTTTCTACACCAACCTACATTATTCTACCTACAAGCTCTTGAAAATAGGTCAGTCATGGAGGATAGCCTATACAGGATGTACACTGGAATACAAGGCCATGCTCCTGCTTACTTTGTCTAATTATGCATTCAAATTTCAGGGAAAGTAGGCCGACAAGGATGCTTCCAGGTTAACATAATTTCTTGACATTTAACTCTAGCATAATTCTACCCTTCATGGCAGGTTGAAAGGTCAAGAATGTATGTTAACACATGAGACAGGGGAAGGGATGCCATGCATGCCCTGAATTATGACTTCTGCAGCTGTAATTCTGCATGCATTCAAGCATGTACAGGTTTTACTGCCTCAGTATACTTGACTGAGCAAGCACACGCTGACTCTGAACACACATATCTACACATATTTAAAACAGCAGATGTCAGCAAGCTAGTGCTTTGCACTGTAAGGGGCTACAAATTCAGGATTACAACTATTATCAATAAAGAGTAAATCAAGTTTTAAAAACTGAAAAATATTTTAATTACATTTTCTCACAGCTAATTGTTTTTTAAATTGATTGTTTGGTCAGGCGAACCCACAAGAGTGTTTAATTCAAAGTAATATGGATCAAGAAAAAGCAGCAAATCATTGCATCTTAGAAGTTGAAACCAGCAAATGTCTGGTATTTATTAATCAATTAATCAATCAAACATTAAAATTGTGAGGTATTCAATGACTGTTGATTGACTGACAGATTCAGCACTAGATTGACCTCATCATGAAGCCATGAGGAAAGAGGCCTGAGATGGGGTGAGAGAGATTTCACTGATATTGACAGACAGCAGAGATATGTGTTTTACAAAAAGATCAAATAGATAAAGCCAGAGAGCTTAAGAGGGGCTGAGACATAACTTGAACTTAATGAGAAAAGATGAATGCCAAAGATGAAGGGAGCGCAGTTAAAAGAGGGTCGAGAGATAACAGAAAAATATGAGTGGGAGCGATGGAGAGAACTTCATTGGGAGTACAGGCTCCCTGGAGGCTGCGCTTTGACACACAGTGACATCACCACATGGGAAAAAGGCCCCTGAAACCACAATTAAAATTGCTCTCCCTGTGTCACTCTCTCTCTAAGGCGTGGGGATGGATCTATTAAAAGTACGCGCTGCCTTTTGGGGCTTAAAACACACCACTGCAACTGCTGAGGAAAAAAGGATGATCCCAGATAATACAGTACAAGCTAGAATGCTAAAATAGAAAGAAAACTGAACATCTTTATCTGAAGTACACTGAAGATGCAAATATATTCACCTATGTATACCTCTCTGTGCTCTGGCTGAGAGACAAATTGCTGCAAGCTTGTTACTTCCTACCGGCATGCTATTTCTTCTTCAATCTGTGTCACAGCACAAGGGAGAGATGGGCAGATGAGAGAAGAGCAGGAGGAAAAGCAGTGAACAGCACCAGAAAGGTACATAAGAAAAAATAAAAATCTTCAGGAGTAGAGATAGAGGGGTTGGTAGTAAACAGCAAGGAAAGCAGACTGCTGGTGAAAGAAAGGGCAGAGCCAGTGATGACAGGACGCTGCTGGCTGAGGAGAATTGTACACCCTCAGTGGTTTGTGGGGCTGTTCCAGAGGCTTGCTAGATTAGCCAAGTGAACCAGCTTTAGAAACATGTTAGCTGAAGAAGATAACACCAGCTACAAGATAGGCAGCTACAAGAATAAGAGCAAATCCAGCTTAAACCTGCTACATGAGGTGGTCATAGTGAAAGAAAGACAGATGCCATTCATTGACTTTGATGGGGAAAGATGTATGTGTCAGTAAGTGAACTGTATGCATAGTTTCAAAAGAGTTGCATTTGAAAAAATGATGCTGACAGACTCAGAGTTTTGCCACCGGCTGTGTTACTGACTGAACAGGTTACATGGTGCAGTCTGCTCTTAGGTGCTCTCACAAAAACAAATAGGTCAGACATAATGGGTTTGCATCATGGCCTGGGTCTTTTTTCAAGTCTTCAACGGCCTATAAACCACTTAGCATATCCATGCTGCTTCAAAGAGGCCACTGGATATCACGATATGACTCTATTACACTCAAGTATAGTAATAATACATCAAGCCACTGCCTTAACACATCTCAGAGATAGCGGTCAAGAGACTGACAAATTGTGAGTGAAGTAGGGAAAGGGAGTCTGGGGGCTCTGGTTACTTGTGCTGATGACTCAGCAACACCCTGGGGCCCCAAGGCTGAAAAACAATGGGCCCCAGTGTGCAAGAAACATTGACACAACCTGTCCTCTTTTACTCTCTCTCAACCCTCACACTGCATGTCTCTCTCCCTCTACCTCTCTTGTTCATTTGTTCTCTCCCTCACTGGCAGAGAACAAGGAATGTTAATTACAGGCTGTGAGAAGCAGGAGAAAAAGAGGAGGGCTCACTGGGGACACAAAGGGAAAGATAGAAGGCAAGAATGGTGTATGTCACTATGAATAGGTATCAGAGTGGAGATCAAAAGATGAGATTTGTGACAAAACAGTGGCCAGGAAATGAATGGCTGAGCAAAAAGGCAGACACTGGAAAAGAAATGAAAAAGTTACAGCACAAGGACAACAGATGTTTACTGGACTGGGGTTGGGTGGGGGGGTTCCCGAAGAATCTGCTGTGGTACAAATTGCATCATACATGAACTAGGAAAATTTGTTGTATACTCCATGCTTAGTTTTTAGTTTGCTCCCGCCCTCTAAATTACAGTTAATATGAAGAATGCAGTGGGTGTAGCTCTTTTGTTTATGGATTTGAAGCAACGGTGTCCTGTAATTCAAGCAGTTATACTGAATGAGGTGCACTGTATAAAAAAAGCAAGCCACAAACCTGTGCAAAATGTTTGTACGTTGCATATTTATATGTGATTGGTTTGCTCCATGCAAGAGCTGGGCCATATGGAAATCAATAATCCCATTATTTTTTACCATATATCTAAATATCAATATTGCAACAACCATACAGGGAGGAAGGTTGGTGCTTTCATGAAATTTTAACCCTATGAGATTTTAGATTGTTCAATATGAGTAATGTGGATATGTTGACCAAGTGGTTAAAGAGAATAAATAAAATAGACACAACGGTCTGATACAAGTCTGGTCTAAATTTGATCTCTTCTGTAGAGATAAAAATATATTTTTTGTTGCATTGTAGAAACATGCTTATTAAGGCAGTTTTTCTGAAGGTCTTGCATGATGGTGAAATTTTATACATGCATGCTTCAGTTGGGACTTTGAAGCTGTTCGAGAGGGTTTATCACTCTGCACTGACATTTATTCCATTATAATTCTCATCATTTTGAGCTGCATGCTAAAGTCAGATGGCCTTCTCTTTCTTTAAGCCATGAGAGATACTCACTGTATTTTGTATTTTTTTTTACCTCTTTACATAACTTTCTTGCTTTCTTTTAATGTTGCTTTTTATAGAACAAGCTAAAAGGATTGAATTATGTTGCACGTGCCAGCTGCTTTTACATAACTTAGTATATCCGGTTTTCCTCACTGTGTATCTGCAACCCGGAATAGTGTACAGAACAATCTAAGCTTTCCTAATTTTTTATCCTCAAGGCAATTTAAATTTCTAAACTCATACCAATCCAATTGTTCTTGATCTAATTAATTCATTTAATTTTTTTTCTAAGGTTTTATTATTTTCTCTATAAGTTTTATTACTATTTACTCTTTATAACATTTTTTTAACTGAAGTTCCTATTTGTGTTTTTTTTTTCTTATTTTTCTCCTTAGTTTCATTGTAATTGAGGTTTTTCACACAATAAATACAGATTTAGAAAATACTGAACTTTATTGTAATTTAGCCTTTCAAACCAGAAAAAAGACAACGCTTTTACCAAATCAGAATTTAACAATGTCCACAGACTAGAATGATACCTTGTCTCATATTAAAATACTGTCATAACATCATTATATTGCTCAACCTCATGCTAAATTAATCTAACCAAACCAAGCACCATTAATCAGGCATTGTGTGCAGTGTGGAAAGAAGCTGTGCAGCAGGGTGTGAACAGGTAATCCAACCATACCTTCCAGTTGGCCAGTTCCTGGAACTCAATGATCTTAATGAAGCCACCCATTAGAATGCCTGGAAAGAGTGAGCAGACAAGTAAAACAATACCACTGTTTAAATATTTTATTACTTCATATGAAAATTTCAATACTACCAGAATATAGATGAACTGCAAACATGAGGCAAAGTGCTTTTTTAGTCCTTAAAAAAAAGGATGCCTGGCAAATGCCCACTATAGTTTGGGAACAAAATTAGGTACAATGAGTGTAAAAGGGCTATTGTCTTAGTTTTGTCTTTGAGAAAATCCCCTTGGGTCCTCAGCTCTCTTGTTAAGCAGCACAGCAGAACATTTATTAAAAGGGCAAAGGAACACAAAGACATGTTAAGGGCAGAGAAAGAGAGAGATTCTATTAGAAAATAAATTAAGGATAAGCACTACAACATTGTAAAAAATCAAATGTACGTCCTGATGGAAAGAGACTGTGAAGAGGAAGATACAGACTGTGTAGACAAAAGAGGAAGTGATGAGGAAGGAAAAGTGGTACTTCCTGATTTGTAAGCAGGGTGATATCTCTCCTCAGCAGAGAGCCCGGCTCTAAACACTGAGCTTTATCTCATATGCAGTAGGCAATTCATGCAAGAGAAAAGGGCCTTTAGGGTCAAGACAGATGTGTGTCACTGAGTTTGAGCGAGTGTTACTGTGTAAACATGTAAAAATGAAGACAATAGGGGGGTCAAAGGAAGAGGAATTAACCTCACATATGGAGCAAAACGGAGTCTCTTAAAAAAATAAATCTTTTTATTTTAAATCTTTTAAATCCTTTTAGAGCAATGCACTTCCTAAATCTACAGTAAAGCAGCCAATGAAACCAGTGGGTTAGCCATTGCACATCTTAGTTAATGATTTTAGTGCCAGAGTTCATTTTGCTCAGTGCACTGCTGCTGCAGAAGTGTGAAAGCGCCACTAAAAGTTCACACAATCATTGCTACCCTTGTATTTTACTGATGGTTCAGTTCCTTCAGACACACAGAGCAGAGCAGAGGAGAGAGAAGTAAAATTCACCTGAAAATTAATTTATTTACATGAATATTAAGAAATGACATAATGTAGCCTCAGAGCCTTTTTAAAGCACTGGATGTTTAAATAGTAGCCTTTCAAATGCCAGTTCTTTCTTGTAGTTACCATATGTCCAACTGGTCATATGGTAACCTAAGGCAATTTGGCCTTGTGTGCTATAATTAATTATAGTTCTAAGAATGCATACAGCAGTCATATTTTTTTGATGAAAATTGGTGTTGCTTACCTAGTTGCAAACCAGATTTAAAATTACACAGTACTGTGAAATTTTAAAGCTGTATCCACCACACAGTACTGTGTGGCGGATCTAATTTATGTCAATATGAAAAGTAGTTTATTCAGATGTCAAAAAGTGGTAAATATTCTTTGGTAAACATTGACATGTTGGCAAGGAAGCCTTTAAGTGTTAGAGCTGAGAAAAAAAATATTTACCGACAATCTTGTGCTTCAAAGTTGTCAATGTAGGAGAAACACTGAGTGCTGTGACCTTATAGAGATTTATTTCTCTAAGCCAGCTCACTAATCTACAGCTGGACACACAATCTGGCAAAAATGTTGAAAAGTTACTATGATACACAACATGTTTGAGAAAGAAAACATAAGGAAGAGAGGCCAGAATAAAAAAAGAACAGGCATCAACTATTTATACATGCTCTAGAAAAGCAAAAGTGGAGTTCTCTGGCAGACTCCCAAATCACTCTCAACATTAGTTTGCTCTACTGAAACTTCCCCTGCCTTTATTTCCTAGAGAGCTCTTGAATACAGAAACATTGTACTTTCATAGCCCTAGCCTGTGCAGGATGACATGTTATGTAAAATGAACTTACCGAGGGAAACGACAGCCACACTCTCTGGAAGAAAATGCAACTTGAATTTGATAAGCAGGTGCACCAATATGATGCAGATACCTGGGGTGAGGGGAAGAGCGAAAAAAAACACTGAATGAATATTCAGGACAAATACATCCATATCCCCATCATCATGTCACACCAACTCAGATCAGCCCAAAAATAAACCCCACATCATATTCAGTTAAGATCTTCTCTCTGGCCACTTTCCTTCACATAACCTGCTGTAGACAGGACATTGATGTCTACAAAAAACATATAATCTACCGCTGACGTGATTATCTGCCACTGAATGTCTAAATTGATGCCTAAATTAAAATCACAGCAGTCTATCTATAACAATACTCTTTGCTTGACATAAATATGACTACAAAGCAGTTGCCTGGCATTTAAAATTATAGGTCTGACACTGCATAATAACAGATAATAGCCCCCAATTAAAACATAAGATTAGCTTGCATCAGTACCAAAGGATATTTACCATGTATATCAATGTGCTTAAACAGTGTATACACATATTAGCATAATCATGGTGAGAAACCCCAAGAAGATGAAGAACAGTGAGCAACAATTTATATATACTGTTAAAATGCTATGCAACAAATAAAAAAATAATAAG
>JAPZDY010000002.1:16276945-16297685 GCA_029783645.1 Ctenochaetus hawaiiensis
CAGAGTATGCAACACTAAAGCCAGCAGAGGTCAGTTTATCAAAGCTGGACTGTTTTGTCATAAGGGAGATATTAAATTCAGGGCCTAATTAAAAGCACACATGCACAAATTTGTAAAGGAGAATGCTGCATTAGTGAAGTGCCACTTAGGACTATTGTGCGCCAGCCTGGACTTAACTCTGAGGTGGTTTCTCATTTTCTGGCAATACTACCTCTGTCAAACTACCGATAAGGTGGAATTACTTTAGAAGACAAATAATTGCAGTTCTGTGTAATGTGATTCTTGCAGCCAATCAAATGCTATAATACTTGGCTCAAGACAAAACAATATTTTTATGCGTGTAAGAGCTAGTTAAATTTAGTCCAGTCTAGTGGTAAACATGTGACCTCATCTGACCTGAAAACTAAATGAACTAAATTGCCCAGTGAACACTTTGTTTCAGAAGAAGCACTTTTAACATTAATGTGTAGCCATATTCTCTCTTTTCTCCACTTCCTTAATCCTGAATCATCAACCACTTATGTGATTTACCGGCACACTGACTATGCATTTGCACTCAGTTAGTAGCTGTATGAGCTGTGGTTCATGCAATGTGTTGTATCCATTACATGAACCATAATTATAATATTTCCTGTTGTTGATTAATTTCCTTTCTATTCAATCGGCCAAAAAGGAACCGACTGCTCTTGAAACAATGTGTTTAAGGAGTTTATGTTGACGATGTGCCTGCAACAGAAAACAAGACTGGGTCAGAAAAAGAGATACAACTAACCAATAACCAGTAGGCTGAAGAATATGGTCAACCCACTGGACTGCTCTTCCTCCTGGGCTTTGACCCCTGTCTGCACTGGCAGGATAGGCTTAGGGGTTGGAGGTGCAGGGGTCGTTGGTTTGACTGCGGGTGTTGTAGAGTGGAGTGTCTCATTGCTGTAGTTATCAGTGTCATTAGACTTGCTGTGAGGACACAGTCAGGAGAAAAAAGCATGTTGGTGGTTAAAGAACAATAAACGAAGGGGTATTAGAAAACGTGCAGGTGTTCAAGTCATTCTTTATACAGCTATGTCAAAGCGAGGTGTACTATATTTGAGTTGTGTCCTATTAAATAATGCTAATGACAAACCACTAGAAAATATTTTATGCTAAATTTATACGTCAACTTTTAGCATGAATAAGATAATTCAAAATAAATAATTCGGTTGTGTTACAAAAATACAAAATTTAATTTATTTTTATTATTGTTGGTGTTGTTGTTATCATCATCCTCATCATCACCATCTTCATAATTATTATTATTAACTGTCAGTGCGTGACAAAGCTAAGTAGGCTAACCTCGCAACGAAGTTGAAGTTGTCTGTAACCTAAAATGCAATACACCATACGTTACTTATCAAGCTATTGCTAGCTAGGTGGCTACACTGAGTTAACCCAAAGGGAAACACTTGAATCAATATTTGCTGGCTCAAACCTGACGGACAGTCCATCTCTATTTTTGGTTTCTTCAACAGAATCAACTCCATCTTCTTTATCATGATTCGTTAATGCTTGCTGGTCTACAGTTTTAGTATTATCCTTATGGTTCAAATCCCTTCCGTCATCTTCCACACGTAAATCCACTGAGTTTTCCTTGTCAGCTCGCTGGAACACACATGGATTCACGGACAACAACAAAAGGCACAGCAACAAAACTTTATGGCTGGTGCCCCCCATTCTAAAACCATTAAAATTACACCCAAAAACAACGTTTTATAACAAAAAAGACAGAAAGTTCCATGTCGACAGCATCACGTATCTGTTGACATCATGACTTCACTTCCTGGTACAGGCATTGTAGGGAACTGTAGTTTTTACATTGCCTGTATGCATTACAAAATAGCAAATAGAAAACTGACCGTGTTTGATGGAACTGTAAACGAGAAAATATATTTTTGTTTTCATCACAATAGCAAGATTTGTCTTAAAATTGTATAAATGAAGGTGAACATGACTGACAGTAATTCTTGTTTACTCGTTTTCCCATGAGCCAGAGTTATGTCGCGTCAGTCGTCAAACTGCTGTTTCATGGATATTGTAGTTTTCATGTAGCCTTCACTTGCTGCAAATTCCTTGCAGACGAAGGAAACACTGACCACAATTGCAAACTCGCTTGCTTCCTACACTGCAAGCTCGCAGCCAAAAACATGTTTCAGACTTCTGATCTACGTGATTTCAGTGGATTGAGCTTTTATATCTAGCAGCACTTTGTAAAAGGTACAAGGTTCATTTATTTATCATTCTACAACAGTGTTGTAGAAACGAAATTCAAGCTGCAGTCCCTTCATACTAGACACAAAAACAAAAATTATAACACATTACTGTTTACAGGTTGGATAGAAAACAGCTGAAAACAAGGACAACAAAGCTGAACAAAGATGGGTCAAATAAGTACAGAATGATTATGTGCATATCTTTAGGTAAAATATGTGTATTTAAAAAAAGACGTAGAAAAGCAACTATAACAAACAACATAGCCTACAAACAAGTCAGTTCTGTAGATTGTAAACGAATAAAAATATTGCAAAGAAATAATGGGTGTTGTTGGAGATTATTTTATGAAAGCATACATGAAATGGACGATTATGTACTGAATGCACCTAATCGTCGTCTGTATTATACAGTGCCTACAGAGTGCAGTATTTAGATTATAGATGTGTGGAAAAAGGTTATTAAATGAGTCGAATACTGTTGCCCTGCTATAAATATGCCATAAACAATAGTGATTTCTTGAGCGTAAAACGAAACGAAAGTGTGGGGACATTTTGGAAACTGCAGTTGAATTCTACTGGTAGCCTATACTCCCTGTAAACTGGCCAAAAACCAAAACACCCACCGGTAAAACACCAAAGAGTTTACTCGATCTACACACACACACACACACACACACACACAAAGAACTGGCATTTTTAACGAGAGACAACTACTACTGTTTTAGCCTAACTGACGATAGGTTTTACATGATTTATGCTATGGCTCACTTATAAATAAATTTTAAAAGAAAAAAATACGTTCCATACTTTCATAAATTCTGTTTTAAAGTAAAAATGCGGATAAATGACCCTTCAAGAGTTAACGCTGGGTGCGTAATTAGTCATAAATTAGACCCTGTGCAACGGTAATGTGAATCCTATTAAGCTAAATAGCTAGCTTATGACCATTCCATGTACCATAAAGCTGTTATGACGTCGCGAGACGGTTTTCAAAGTGGCTGCATTGCTACGAAATTTTGGGTCGCCAGGTTACGTCGTTAAATGTTGTGAGCGCGAATACATGTTTGTTGGGTGCTGTTAACGCCCACTTTAGGCATTGCTCATTTTGCGGAGGGGCTGCCCCATTCATAGGGCTAGTAGGCAGCCAGTCAAAGCGCAGGAGCGGCCAAGCACCATCGGCAACGTAGTGTGTGAGCCAAGTGATGGTTTCTGACTGACAATACTAGGCCAGGTTGAATAGCGCTTTCATCGTCAACCGTTTCGACATCGGACATTACTCTCAGATAAAGCCGAAACCACCCTCTCAGGAATGGAATTTGAATGTCTTGATTGAAAACTGGAGGACCTCTCCTGTGCTCGACCTGCCGAGAAAATAGACCGACTTCCGCCTGGCTCCTCACTGCTGCCGCAGACCGGCCACCCGACTCGGCTCATTTAACCCAGTCTGTCCGCGGACCATTCGCTCTGGCACCTGGACACATCGGAACTGGTCTATCGTCGTTGTAGATACGTAAACGTGCCTGTGTGTGCTTTTGCTGCCTGTATGATGCCGACACATTTGCGGTTCCGGAGAAGGTCATTCCTTGGGCTTTTATTCCTTTTTTCACTGTCCACCTCCGCATTGTATTTCATCTACTCCGCCCCTGGTATTGGTAAGTCAAATTCAACCGAATATTTTATATTTAACAGTCACAGGCCTACGATAGGACGAGGTGAGGTTGTGTGTATGGGCTGTTAGGTCATGTGTGACAGCTCGGTTGCCATTGGGAGTGTAGACAAGGAGCCATGCGCCTCTGCTGAGCCTTGATCTCTCCCAATCGATGATGAGACTCAGCTGGATGCTGAAACTCAATCCTATAATATCCATGTACCTGGCCATGATAATAACAGTGCTACTGATGAGCATCATGGCTACTGTAATCATGCTGATGTTGGTAGGCCTAACAGCTATGATTATAATGCTTACAGTGACTGGCGCCACGGGCAAAATATGGTATTTTGGCTTTGATTTCTGGGTTCATTGTTGGTAACCATTAGCCTAATCAAAATCGACCCGTGTGTAGCTCATGATTCGATTGCTTGTTTATCAGAGGAAAATATCAGGGTATGATCCAAAGATTCATAGGCCTTGAATGACTTTTATGAAGTCGAGCAGAGCTTTGAGATCACTTACTAACATATCTTCCTGGTATCAGCTGCCTTTGAGTCACATGCAGTTGTGTGACATTGCATGTCCCGAATCCCTCATATCATTAATTCATTAATGTTTCCCAGCATCCCAACCCCTCTCTTTTATTTTGTCACTCTTAGCTTCACTCAGAGTGTCACCATGGTCTTCCTCAGTCTCTGTGCTCTCAGCCCACTCATTCCTTTCTTGGAGACCTTGCAGCTTAGGCTGTGGTCCACTTATCTTATCAGCTTAGTTACATAGGGCCAAAGCATGCTTGCTATTTTAACTTCTAACGACAGTGTGATGTCTAAACATCAGTTTATCGAGCTTAACTGATAGAATGTATCTTGACATAAAACATCTATTGTAAAGTGAGTCTGTAACATGACTTTGTTTTTGACTGGTTTGAGAGGTGGTTAATAAAACACTGATGAGTGTAAAAATGAGCTGCATTCACTGTTGCTTTCTTCTCTTTTGAGACAGTTCACAAGGAGAAAGTTAAGTAAAACACAGGGTGCAGCTAAAAAATTTGTTCTTGGACTTTGTCCTTTTTAACTGTTTAGGCCGCTGTTTGTTGGATATCCTGTTGTGCTTGCTGAACGGGCATTATGGGGAATTTTGGGCTTTATTTAAACAATGTAGGACATCTTTTTTTGAATTCAAGACAGTCCACATCAGGAGATGTGAATCGTCTCTGAGCCTAGAAACAATGACAGACCAGTGCTATAGTTTATTGATAAAAGAACCAAAAACATCTTGATTTTTATATGTACAATCCATAGCTAAGGCCCTCATTCTGCCAAATGAGAGCCTATCATTGCTGGAGTTGGGAGTGACTGTGTAAGTGAAACAGTGTTTGTCAGACAAGTGTAGCCTTTCTAAAACATCAGAGAGCTGGTCCTTCTTACTCATCAAAATGGATATTGATCCATTCACGCTTTTTACCTGCTGTGGACAACTTGATCAATAATTGAATCAATTCTCATATGGGGGACACATTACTGACAGGAATAGTGTGTGTAAGTCTCAATAACATTGAGCAATGATTCCTCTAAATGTGAAACTAATAACAAATAAATCCACCAGGACAAAAATAATCCTTCATTTACTTGTTCCCTATTTTTCATTTCGCCATTGATGGCGTCTTGTAACCGGCTGAGAGCAGGGCATGGCCATATCTATCCTCCTGGGTGTTGACTATTGGAAGCTGATGGCCACATGGTTTACTAGGGTTTAGTACTAAAACAGAACAAGGACCAGCAGCACCAGTTCATTAATTATAGATTGTAACCAGGAGCTAGGCAGCTTCTGCTGCTGTTACTAAAAGCTACAGTTTAGTCTTTTACACTTGAGGTGCCTGGAGGAGCTATAGCAGCAGGCCCTCGCAGGAAAACCAGGTTGGGGTTCAGGAGATAGTTCAATTTGAAAAAAATAATAACAATAAAATGGTATGGTTTTCTTTCTCACTATATTGATCATGGAGCATGATCATTAGCTGAGGTTTTAGATCCTGTGGTCAGAGATGCACTAGTGAGCCACAGCTGGTCAGACAAGGATAGTCAGCAGCAAATGTGGCCAGTTAACAAAAACATTTCAAACCACAGCACAGCATTAACATTTGATTCAACTATCCCCAACAGAATACATTCTCTTAAGCATAGAATATCTTCTCAGCCATTTTAGTATCATAGACCTATTTATTCAGCAGAAAAAATAATTCATGACACAAAAATGTTTGTGAGATAAAGTAAGCATCATGTGTAACAAATGGTTTATTATGTCACAATTGTTTCAAAACATTGAGTACTTTGTGTAATGCAGCTCTCTTGGTTGGCTACTGTTTGTTTGATCTCATCTGACATGCTGGAGCCGCGCTGGGACATCTTCCATATGGTCATAGTCTGCATGGGCTCATGTCTTTACATTAGTTATACTTCCTGTAAGTAACTGTAGCCACAACACTGTATGTTTGAATTACTGCTCTGTCCTTTTAAGAGCATGCAAAGACAGAGGTAGTTTTCACTGTGGGCTTCAGAGATGCCAGTTCACCGCTGCAGTGACATCTTCCATAAATAATACCAACAGGAGTGAATATGATTGATCACTCTAGCTTTCCCTTTTTCAGTTATCCTTCAGAACACAATCTCAGTGAAAGGCAAATGCTCCTTTGTGATGTCCCCTACAGCACCGATGTGGGTGATCATAGATGAGGACACTGCATAGAATTTTCAGAAAAATTTAGTGGAGAAAGAAGAAAAATAAAAGATGGAAAGGGCAAGAGGAGGAAGTTTTAAAGTAAAGAGGAAGAATAAAAGAGATGCGCCAAGTTCCTTTCCTTATGCTGGTTTGCACATTGGGGAACCCATCCAGAACACCTGAGCAGGGCTTCCTATGATGCCCAGGTGGCTTCAGTGCAGAATGGCCCAATTTTATGGTCTCTCTCCCCTCTCTCTCTCTCCCCTCATGTCTCTCTCAGTCTCTCTCATGGTTTCTCTGTCTCCATGTACTCGTATGCACTGACACCCGAGCCTCTATGTTGCCCACGAGCATGGCTGCTGACTGATGCAGGCTGGGAATGCAGGGCACAGCTGGGCCTGATTGCAGCAGTTTATTTAATTAAAACATGAGAGGATCCCACTGGAGCGAGAGCTAGGGAAGACACAGGCTCTATTTATAAGTTTGAACACAGATGCGCGCGCACACACATACTATCTCATACATAGACATACACACTCTACATCCTGGGAGAGCGAGGAAGACAGGTGCTTCCCTTTGTCTTTGGAGACCAGGCTCATTCTCCAATCTTAAGGGCTATGTGTTTGTGTGTTTCATTGTAAGTCTAGTGTATATCTATTTGTAATACTGTTTATGTGTCAGCATTTACCAAAATATAGGTGTGGCCTGCTGACAGCCAGTACTGAGTCTTGACAGTGTATTTCAGGCTGCTTCACTGTGTGAAGCAATGCAGACACATACTTGGCTAAGGATGAAGAGATCCAGCAGGGGTTTCCACTAGCTTTAGAGGATCTTGCATATTTTGTCAAACAATACAAAGGTGAGGAAATGTTTAAACAGAGTTACCAACTTGACTTGACAAGTAGCAGCAAAGCATTTAAGATAACAGGGGTAAAGACAAGACTTTTTCTGTGTTCTGAATGATCATACATTTGGCTTCAAGGCACCCTTATGGTACCTTTAGGGTCCATTTCAGTTTATTGACAGCATCACATTCCTCATCCAGCTGTCAGCCTTTTCTCATAACTGTGGTGAGGGTCTGGACTGCCAGTAAGTGCATATCTAAGAAACAAATTATAGCCAAAGCCTTTCCGTGCAAACACACCTCCTGCTCTCAGAGCCAGGAAATAAATGTAGATCTACAAGTGTAATATCTTCAAGTCTGGTCTACTTTATTAGCATGTATTAAACTGAGAATAACTAATTATGAATACTGTCACTGCTGCCTAGTGCAATTTTATCTTTTCAGAAAATGCCTACCATTTTAGTAACTACAGAATTATAAGCCAAGTGTGACCTCTACCATGCAAATAAAATGTGTGGAAGCTGTGTTTTCCTATAACTAATGTCACTACATGAAAAGATGCTGACAAATTTATTAATTATTTACTTATTAGCAACACTTCCTCTTCATCTCAAGCTTTTTGCTTGCTTGAGATGAAGAGGAAGAAGCCTGTCATCCCTCTTCTGACTGTTCATGGCTTGTTAAAATTTAAAGAGAAGCTCTTATGTTTATTTCCCACTCAATATTTTTTATTTTGGGAGTTCACTAGAATAGCTTTGCACAGTATACAGTAAAAAAAAAACTTCTGTATTTTAATCTGGCCTTATATGGAACTCCTCATCTTCTGTTTTAAAAAAGCCATTCCATGTAATGTTTCTTTAAGGCCTCCACTACCTAAAAGCAGATTTTCTTCTGATCAGCCAACTTCTGGAAGCTTTACTCAGGGGGCAGGCAGGAGAGACTACCATTACATGCTGGAAGCACTAAACCAGCAACCGTCCCTACTCTGCCACCGATTGGCTACAACGTCTGGGTGTCTGCTAAGTGCTGTCGTTTGTCAAGCTTTGATTTGAACTGTTGCTATAAACTAGATAGACCTTGGAGGAGCCTACGGCGGCTCGTGATTTGGTTCCTGTTGAGAAGCTCCACATACTGGCGCGACAGCAAGCTACAGACCCTGCTGTGAGCTGGCTGGAGCTCTCTCAGTAAACCAGTCTCATAGACTCAAGACTATTATTTCTCTTTTGACACATTGTTTGTTTAAATATCAAAACACAAATGACTACTATAAATATGATCTGCTGTTATCTTCCTGGTTCAAATGTCGGGTGTTTGCTGTATTTAGTTAATATTGTTTTAACAGAGCAGCTGTGGTGAGGCAGGGGAGCTGCTAGGGATACTAAATATAAGTTGCTGCACCTGCACTTGATGAGGACTAGGAAGAAAGGTGAAGTAGAGGGAAGAGAAGAGAGCCAAGTAGGCGGCTCTAGGAAGTAAAAACTTACTTGGTCCAAAGCTCCTATACTAGAAATACTAATAGGTTAGAACCACACTTCCCCTGTGCTTCAGGCTCCCAGTGCGAACGAGTTAGCTGACCGGACAACTAAGCGCAGCTGTATGTCTGGATGAGCTGACTAGCTAACAGCAAACTAGTTACACTAGTAGAAAATCACTTCTGCAATGAGGAAAGCTGTCTGTTAATCAGGAAAGTCTGTAAATCACAAAGTTTAGGTAGAGCAGATGGGGCATAGAGAGAAAAAAACAGAGAATATCCCCATCATCTACATACATGTGTTAAGAGCAATCTGAAACCCATAAAAAGTTTTTCTTTACATACCTTCACTTTAGTATTCGAAAAGCTTGCTGCATTACATTTGAACCTACAACACTGATATACAGATCTTCATAATGGAGAATATAACTGCTGATTTTTGAGAAATAAGTGCAGTTTATAACATTTGAGAGGTACTGTTCACTTACATATAAATTTAAGATGTGGCAATGTATCACAAATTGCTTGTACAGAAGCACTATTACTATAATGGGCAAAATATCAGTGCATTATTTTGTCATAAGTTATCTTGTTGTTACACTAGTTAGATAATTGAATGCTGAATGCTCACATTCCTCCTCCCCTACTTTGAAGGATTCATTTTTGCAGGAGGACAGTGTTTATTATTTGTGCATGCTTTGTGCCCTGTCATCACTTTAGTGCCAGAGCTATCATAGGCCACTTAAGTGTTATCACTCTGTGCACTCTTGGCCCTAATGGCACTGAACTGTTTTTCCCCCTCTCATTACTACTGGCCAAGTTGGTCTTTCCACAGTGTTCAGAGAAAGCTGTTTTCCCAGAGCAGTTTCCTCTGGTCACACCCACCAAGTTGTGTGATTGTGCACACATATGATTGTCTATACATATTCTGCCTGTTTGTTTTTGCAGCCACTTCCTGCAGAGCCGATACTTCTAACGTAACAATGCCTTGCTGCCTTTTCCTAAGAGCATTTGAATCCTGATTTGGGTAAAAACTGGCACTTGTTATGATCAGACAGATTATCTTGGTGCTATGTAGTCTGTTGCTTTGCATTAGAAGGAAATTCACATGCTACTAGCTTTTAGCCGGATTATAATGTGATGATGATAGCATTGTCTAGAAGTGAACTTTTTCCCCTAGTTATGCTGATGAGAGTAAATCATTTACCTAATCTTAAAACACTATTTGTTTATGAAACAGTGCAAGTTCAGTTTATCTCTTACATATACACTTTTTGCAGAACATGTAGCTTTGATTTTTAGCTGTAGTTTAATTCTCTCCCCAAAGTTTTGTAAATTTGGTTAAGCTATATAGTCATTAAAATTAAATAGCATTGTTGGTCACCATAGTGCTCAGACTGGCCAGGGTCAGACACAAATTTAACTGGCTGTTGTAATACAGGTGTTTGTTCTTTTGCAGAGTAGTGGTGAGCGAGTGTGTTTGTATTTTTCTGTGTATACTGGAGTGGATGTGTCTGTAGAAAGTGCAGGAGGGTGTGGATGGCCGTAGTGGTACCCATGTGTGCATGAGCCGGCGCCTTGCCCGTATGAATGTAGAAAAGCTTCCCTGGTTGCAGCCATCCATCTCTCATCCTCAAGGCCCACTAAAATGCTACCACGACCCCACCTCCCACCCTCCCCCTTCTGCTTAATTGATCCATCTATATAGCTCAACCCAGCCAGTCTCTTATGGCTAATTCCCAGCGGTTAGTGATCGCCAGGGTGAAATGGTGCCATGCTGCCCCAGATGAATTCCATTGTGAATAAACAAGTTGATTGCAACAAATTATGAAGCCTCTCTATTTAATGTGGCAAAAGATCTAAAGAAGACTGTAAAAAAATCAGATTAAGATGAAAACATGGAAAGCTGGATGCACAGCAGTTCAATGACAAGAAAATTCCTCCGGCAGGAGCACTTAGGGTCTGGCGTTTGACATTTTCACTGCAGTTGCCATGGTTCCCTCAGGGCTTGTTCCCATCCTGAAGTGATTCTTTTTTTATTGTCACGGCAACCGCAGAAACATGCCATCCTTGTTCCCATGATGATCAGGGTGACAACAAATCCCCAAGAATACAGTTACTTGGGACAGATCCACAGACTCACTCTTTGTCTGGGACATCTGTTCACTGTAAAGGAGAACCCTCAGTAAAAGTCATTTACCACTAGTATAAATACCTCTAGATAATGCCAGATTTTTTCTTGCACCACTGACATTTCAAAACAACAACTGCCCCTTTACATAAATAAATACTTAATGAAAGTTGTTAGTTCTGCTGCCATCTAGACCTTGTTCTCTTATAAATCTGCCTGCAGTGGTAGTCTGTTACGTCCCTGTACAGTCCAGAAGCATGTGACTCTAAATACTAATTAACAAAGGAATTTAGTTAAACATCAATAGAGTGGGAGTTCATTTTTCCTTGTGAGTCAAACAGAGGCATAAGCAATCCTCTTAAAACCTTCCATTGACCCTCTGATGCCTGACCGCTATTCCCCATCAAAAACACACACACACAGACGCACACCTACTGTAAATTCCAAATATGGTTTACTAGAATACACAGGAACACTGAGCGCCACCCAGAAAAAGACATGGATTACATAACTGCCTTAACTGTGACTCTGTAAAATCTCAAATATTCCTTTCCCTATGCCTGCAAAAGATGCTAAGTGTGATGACAGAAAGTGACTTTATTAAATATTTTCAAGGCAATTTGGCTTGTATTTGTAGATATTGATAATCCTGACGTACACAACAGCATGAAAAAAAAATCGCCTTCCTAAAATGTGATAACATGCTGGACGCAGATCCACTAAAGGATCGATTTATAACAGATGGTTGCAGTGTGTTTATGCTGATAAATTGCAATATTTATTTTGGTGTAAAAAGAAAACATTACAATTTTCTGTGAAGTGAATGAATTTGCTCTGCATCACAGGATGTAGCTCATTTTGTTTATTGATTTGTAAGTTAAACACATTCACAAATACTCACGTACTGGCCCAAGCCAAAGACTCGTATGGCAGTAAATTTTCCTTATCTGAAAAGGACAGTGTCAGTTTGGTGAGTTACACCCATTTTTTTTTAAATGAACATTTAAAAGGGATTGATTAATTAAGAAGGACTTTCCTTGACTGGCCATGAATGGCATAATCAAGATCTTGTGTACACAGTTCTCTAAGTACTTTAGTTTCTTAGGGATTTCATATCGCTGTGTTTATCTAAGGTTTTTCCAAAGTCATCCAACATTACTGCTTTGACAGCAACCCGTGAAGGACCTAAGGATTTGAGCTTCCATTTTCATTACATCTCATGTTTTCCATTTTATTCTTCCAAATTCTGTGTTTTACAGATGAATCATGACTCATTATAAAATTCATGTAACACAACACTGCATTATTTTTAATAAAACCTGTTACACAGTTTACATATTAGATATTTCTGTAATAGTTCAAGTTTTACAGTTGATTGATTTTTATTATTGTTTTTCTGGATCCATCTATGCCCTCTGCATTATAGAAATTGTTTTGCCTTAATCTGAATATCTTTAAATTTCTAAAAAGTAATATCTCTAAAAACGGTACAATAAAAGCAAACTTCTTAGATTTGTAACGGTTGCACCACTACCCTATCAACTGTATTGTATTTTTTGCAAGGAAAAAATTAATTTTAAACACACTTTGTATTTATAGCCCCAGCTTCCTTCAGTCAAGCTCAATTTCTGTTCCTGTTCTGGATTCTGCCACTACCAGTAAAGTCTTTATAAAGATGTTGCAACCAGTGAAGATCTCTCTACTTAGTTACATTAGTCTTATGTATCATACTGTTGCCTGTAAGATGACCCATGTCCAACGTCTGTAGTGTGGATATTTGACCACAGACAGATGGTAGAGCTTACTGCAGTATAGAAGTGAGGGGAGTGGAGCTGTACCAGTGTGTAGATGGAGAGTCGTTAGTCATTTCGGGGGCTGACTAAAGGTCTTGTGTTGAGCCACTAATCATTTATGTAACCTAATCATCCTGAGGAGAATCCCAGTCTTTGTTGACCAGGTCTGGGCCTCCCTTTGTTGATGAGACTGTTGCTGTGGTTACTTTGGTCATGTGTTTGAGACCAGTCGGACTGTAACTTGTGAATCATGGCTGGGAGGACTGCACCTGTTTCCCCATAATAAGTGTTTAATGAGAGAAAAGTATGCTCTCTCTAAAGTTTAATTCTAGTCAAGCTAAGGAAACATGTTATTTTTCCATACAGACCTCACACTTAAGCATTTTTTCATGAATTAGTTTAATCTCTTATCTTATCTAACTCTAGATAAACTCTTATCTAGAGATTCAGTTTGTTCAATCTGGGTTACTGTAGAAGCCTGGCAGTACAGCATGGCTGGATTTCTGTTAATTGACCTACTAAATCTACACTGTTCCACACTGGTTCGGTAAATATGTTATTGTTTTCCAGTGTTTAAAACAGTATTAAAAATTATGGACAGGAGGAAGGACAGTGACACAAAGACAGAATTTCTACTAAAAAGACTGAAACTGTCTTGACTGTGGATTGTAACTCTCATCTCTTACATTGGAATCATTTCAAAGAATCCATTAGGAGCTAAAAGACAGAGCAAGGGTAACTGGTCTGTTGTTGTAGGTGCTAGTGTGATGTTGAACTATAAACCAGTCAAGGTTTATTATTGACTGTTTAAAAGGATATCTATTGCCTTTTATCGTTAACTTTCACTATTTCCTGATAGTAGTTCATGATTTACTTGTATGTTATCTGACACAGTTTCCAAAACCCTCAGGTCATCTTGAATAGAGTTACTCAGAGTGTTCCCAGGATCAAAATCGAGCAAGGTTAAGCAGTTTTTACTTTTTATGCTCCCCACCTGTGGTCCTAAATACCTTTGGTCTGCTACAACTATCAGTTCATATAAATCCGAGGTTACAAAATTACTTTTTACTGTGATTTTTATTTTAATCCTTAGCTGTTTGGAACTTTGGAACTGGAAGTTTGTACTTGCTTTCATTTTTGTTGTCTTTTACATGCAGTTTTTGTATTGTTTCTTTGTCTCTCTAAAGCACTATGAATTGCCCTGACCAGTGCTATATACCCAAGAAAAGAAAAACCTGCTCTGCCTAACCATAAAAAGAAAGACATTAGAAAGATAATCTGTGTAAAAAATCAGGCTCCAAATTCCAAGGTTCAGAATTCACTGTGCCAGAACAAAACCAACCAACTATGGCCGGGAAATTGTTATGGTTTGATTTCCTGGTTATCATAAACTTTAATGACCAATTAGGACTAACAATTAACTTTTCTCCTCACCAACTGCTCCTTAATGTCCAGACTGAAGAGTTATCTTAACTTTTGATCTACTTTTTGCACAATGTGCTTTAGCAGACCCCCTTTGTGGGGACATCCCATACTACATCAATGAAATGGTAACAATGAAATGCTAAGGAGGCTGCATAATCTGTGTCATTATTGTTAAAACCAGCCTAACTGAGAATGTGTTTACCATAATACTGCCATATAATACACACCTGCCTCATTCTCATGTATTCAGAACAACACTTTAGGTTAGTCATGGCAGCAAACACAAACAGTCATCTACACAGGAGCCTCATTGTAAGGCTTCTCTAATAAAACCTCAGGAGATTTTATAAGTTGGAGCCTTTTATTATAAGTTGATGAACAAAGAGCAGGAATGGGCAAAGCTGATTCACATTGTACATATACTGATGTACTGAACTGTACATGTAATAATTATAATAGTGCAAATTCACTTTAGCAATTTTAGCAGTTTCTTATGCATTTTGCTTTTGCCTGACTAATTGTGTGGCTAAATGACTCACTGTTTGCTGGATCCCAAGGTGGAGTTGTAGCTGTAGTTGCACAAAATGTTTATAACCGCACAGATTCATACTTGAATTTCACTTCCATTACCTCTTGAATCCAAGGCTAACTTAATTTTTCAGCCCCTCCTGTAAAACATATTTCCAATTATCAACAGAATCATTTTCATGACCTGGATTCATGTTGGCAGAAATTAAATTGTTTTGTAGCTAAAACTGGAATTTAATTAATCAATTTACTACCACTTTGAAATGTTTACATAACTCCCAGTGCATTAAAGCAACAAATCTAGTCTTTCTAATAAAATATTAATTGCATTAACTACAGCTACTAAGCCTCACCATGGCTTAATGTTTTCCAATTAATACAGACACATTTTTAATAAGCAGCATAAAACCATACAGTACCAACATGAACATTTTCGCCCTATGCGCAAATACTGTGTCTTAATCTCTTTCCCAAGTACAGTCACTTGACAGCAAGAGTTTAAGTCAAGCAGAGCACTGTTTTATTTTGTAAGTAATTTTGGGTGTGTGAACAAACTATAGTGCCAAGAGCAATTTAAGTATTTAGAGGAATAAAAAAAGCATTAGGGTACAGCAATATAGATTGTTGCAGAGAACTAGATGTGGAAATTCAAGGGAAGGGAATTTGTGTTTTCTTTCGCATGTTGCTCAACTCTGTGTAGCTACTGTGGCAGCGTGGTATTCAAGCTGCCTGCTCTGGCCCATTTGCTCAGTCAACAGGAGTAACCTCCAGCTGTGAAGAGACCTCATCTTTCTGCTGGAGGGGAATAGGAAAATAATGTGAGCAGGAGAAAATAGTCTGAGACAGTATGGTGTGTATGTATGTGCGTGTGTGAGCGTGTGTATGTATGTGCGTGTGTGGGGTGAGGTGGGGGTTGGGAGGGTTCATTAGGTACTCATGTGTTTGTGTGCCTATGTGTACCTGTCTGTGTATGACCTCCGTACACTCTGTACACTGGGCCACTGCAATAACACAGGAATGTTCTGGGCAGCAGCCAAATAAAAAAGCAGGCGGAAGTAGGCTGGCAGAATGGAGTGGTGGGGGAACTGAATGAATTACTACTCACCGACCCAGTCTTTCTATCAACATAACTGTTTCACTTACTGGAAGTCTCGGGATTAGGTTAGGACATGGACTTATTGTGAAAAAATGTACGTTTGTATTGAGTCATATGTGGGCTGACCGGTTTCAACCTGAATATACATGCAAGAGTGATTCACGAAGTAATGCGCTGTCCATGCTTTGAAACCACAGATTGATGAATGGGATGGGTTTGCTTGTGTTTTAAGGCAAGAAAAGACTGACAGGCTGTGGTGAGGCGGAGAGGGCACACGGCTAAAAGAGACTGACAGCAATCTTGAGATGATTAAATGACCTGCAGTGTAGTGGCATTTGGCAGGATCTGAGTTGCAGGGTGATGAAACCTGCAGTTTTAGTCCTTCCGCTCACGCAAACCAGTGCAATCAAAGAGGAAGGTAGTAAGGGTGGGGGGGGTGGGGGGGGGGCACTTACTACAGCACTACAACCACCTTTAGAGCCATTCGACATGCCTGACAAAATCCAAAACTTAGATCCTCATTGCTTATAATTAGCATCACATGTCTGTTTGCGATGTAAAGTTTTATGGCTGAAGATTTGAATTTTATTGTTAACTCTTTCTCCAGCAGCTGCAGATTATGTAAAAAAATTGCTCAGCTTTGTTAAACACTAAGTGGCTAAATGTGTCTGTCTGCCTGTCGCTGTCTGTTTAGTAATGACCAGGTTGTCCAGATAGGTTTTCTTTTTAAAGCTTTGAGGCTGAAAACAGCTGCTCGTTTCAGCCAAAAGTGGGGCAGTGAAAGGTGTATAACTGAACCAAAACAGTTAATTTATTTAAAATATATTTAATACATTGATATTATAGAAATATTAGTTATAACCACCTCACATTTGAAAAAAATGGTCTTCATATAGTACCTGTAACTGTTCACCAGATACATTTATAAATAGAGGCAGTTATAATATTATTGCCAGCTGCAGCAGATGATGCCTTGATATCTCGCATATAGTGGCAAACACAAGAACTTTGTTTGGCAACAACTTCTCTCTCTTCGTTATTTCTCCTATTTCCAAACTGAAGTTCTTACATAATTAGACAGACAGAATTTTCTACTTGTTAAGCTACCCTCATCTTTTACCCTTGATGTCAGTCAACTGGACTGAGTGGAGAGGGCGAAATCAAAGGTCTCGACCGAGGCAACTCACTTTGTGTACCCTACTGAAACAGGACTCTTTGCTTCTTACTCCGTATTCTAATCTTTACATTAGTACCCATTTAAAACCAAAGATAGGACTTAGGTCACATGGGCATTTTTAATCGTGATGACTCAACACTTAAAGAAAATAACTGGTATTTTCAACTTCATCCACCCATAAAATTGCACAGGCAGCAGGTGAAAGACATGAGAAAAAAAATGAGAGTGTGAGCATTTGCAAGGAACAGAAAGTGTATCTCGTGCACTAACACTCATACATATACACAATCTGTCTGTCTTTCGCTACCCATCTCTCACTTTCCCTTCCTCAGATCTGTTTTCCAGTATTTGCTTGCAGCAGAGTGAAAACAAGGGGTCCTGGCACCACTGTGTCATTTATGTAATTCTCCTCACCACGTCTGGTCCCTGTGTTTTTCTGCCATGTAGTGGCTCGACAGACACAGCGACTCAGGGGAGGATCACACATTCACACAAACAGGCAAATATGTGCACGAACACATACAAACACACACAGAGACACAGACACACACACACACACACTTTTGGGACAGCAGAGCAGATGGAGGGGCAGAGTGACTAGTGCAAGACCAAAAATGAACTCAAACTGGACCCCATACTGTCCCCCCTGGCATGTGTTAGCATATACTGTGTCGAAGTGTGATATGTTATTTAAGAGAGGTTTTTTGTTTTCCACAATGCATGTTTTATTGCGCATTCTGTTAAATGTAATTATTAGTAAAAAATGCCCTCCAAATGAATATTATGAGCACCAACCCCTTTCAACACCTTGTACCATAACAAGCGTGCTGCTGCTTTTCTGTAGGAGAGCAGTACTATTTTTTTCTGCCTGGAGGTTATCGTCATTGATTAATGAGGGCAATTCACACCTGACATAAGCAGAGAGGTTAAGAAAAGTGAGTTTGAGTTTATCAGTAGAGTTCATGCAGGTATGAGAGCAGTTGTGTCAGACCGCTTTCCTTTATCTGAAACAGAAGCCGTCAGTTACGCTAAGTGGTGTCATGAAGAGGTTGGTTCATTTTGGACACATTTCCCCCATGTTTAAGCTCATCTCCCTCCCCCAACTTTCAGATAAATGACTTCTTTCTTTACCATGGGGTCAAGGGGAAATTCTAATCTTTGGATCGGTTGCTGTTGTCTTTACTTTGTGTTCACACAGTTATTAGCATAAATGAAGATGTTCTCTGTTTCAGTTAGCTGTCAATCAGCCCCCAAATTTTTAGCATCAAGTAACTAATAAAACCAAACCCAGCCCATTAAAAAAAAACAAATGCTTAAGTTTATGCTAGTTTGACAAGAGGGCTTATGATAAAAACAGAAAACATCAGTGGGGAAAATTTATTGAGTGTGTACTTGGATTTTTTTTTTTTTGTAGATTGGCACTTGTCCAATCTTCTAACACTGAGGAGCCTATTTCTCTATTTATATGACCTGTTATGCAGTCAGACACCAGAGGACTATCACTGTTCTTATTTTAAGGATTTAGGCTTTACTTTTAAAAAGCTGTCAAGTCATCCATCTTTATTTGTTAATGGACACGGTGAACCCAAACTATTACCCTATAAGGCTTTCATGGCTGTACGAAGCCTCTGACAGTTGGGAAAGATGAAGAATGTGACCTAATATTGTGCAAGGACTGTATAATGTGAAATCCTGCTTTTCATGCATGTGTACAAAGTATGAGGGCCATTAAGTGCCTTTACAACTGTTTTTGTGTATGTTGAGTTTAGTTTGTGGGTGGAGGCAGTTTAGTCTGTGGGTGGAGGTAACAAAAAGCAGAGTAGGGATGAGCAGCAGCTTAAAGTCTTTGGTGCCAGTTGTAAAGAATGTAGGGAAGTACCCATATTTCTCGAGGCCGGTACACCCATTAATTTGTTCATTGTTTTTCTCCCATGACATATCGGAACTTCACAGAATGTGCCATTACTGCCGTCCTTGTTGCAAGTCACACACAGGAAATTAATACACAAAGCTTTGGTCGAGTTCAGCAAATGTCACATGGATGATTTTCTTGTGTGTTTTAGAGAAAACACTAAAAAAAGAACTAAAGGAAAGGGTATAGATCATTGGCACTGGTGTTCATGAGCAAGATTTTGAAGGCAAATGACAATTGAACGAATGAATGAATGAATGAATTGAGCTGGCTAACTAAGAGAAAGCAGTGAAGAGGAGAAAGGAGGCAGAAGTGCTTTGGTTGCTCTCAGGAAGCAGGCAGGATGCCACAGACTGTGATAAGTGCTGCCATCATTTCTGTTGCCGTAAATGAAGAGTACTCAGCCTGTCAAAGAGACATCTGCTCTGAGAATCTTGTCTTTTTTGGGTTTTTTTTTAATATTTCCTTTTTTTCACTGTCATGGACTTGGTTTCTCTTTCTCCTCTCACTGTCAGCCAGCCAATCCGTTCATGTCCTCCAGTGAAATTGAGCAACCAAGCTCTTGGGAGCTTTTTTTTTATTCCCACGCACATGTTGAGGGTTCTGCTCTATGCAGTCATGATGGGTTTTCCCATCGTTGTAGTTTTGGGTGTGGTGTAAAAGAGCACCACTGTACACATGTATGTATGTATGTGAAGGGAGCGTGATTGTTTCTGTATAGTGTGTTTTTGTGTGTGTAAGTGTGTATGTATGACTGTGTGCAATGCAGCTGTGTGGTTTGAAGGAGGTCTCATGATCCACTTATGACTGTGTGCCGTGTGACCATAACTTGCACTGGACTAATACTGTCCTCATTATTGGCTGCAACCGCTTATGCACATGTTGGTGTATTTTTATGGTTTAAAACTAGAAAACAGGGCAAAACTACATTTTAATTTGCTGGATGGTCTTATCACAGCTCCCTTTTGCACATTTTAGTGTGTTAACACCAGGAACATGAGGAAATCTTTTCCTTGTTAAAAAGTGACTTAATAATGTTGCAAATGTCATTTCATATCAGCAGCCCAAGTTCATTGCAGAATAATTAATATGCCCAGGAAATATATCAATCTCAGTCAGTTATTGCACAACCAAACCTTTTAGTGGACACACCTAGCATACGTTGTGTTAGCATTTTGTAGACCTACACAGAAAAAGCCAATGGAGAGGGAGAAAGTCATGTGATAGGGAATGTTGCGCAAAATTATTCTTCATTCATGTTTTGTATAGAAAAATTATACAGAACCACTTGGCAATGCTCCACACACTGTCCCAGTAAATACAACAAAAATAGTACATACAACTTTGTAATCTCAAGATTTCTTTTAGCTTCAGTAAAGCGCTTCCTCCCACGACCACACATCACTGGTTAACACTAAAACATAAATCTCTTATCTTTGCTTTGAAAGACAATGTCTTTCTTCCTGTGGTGACTAAGGACCATGAGCAGGTCTTTGTAATTGTGCCGACTGTGTAACAAGCTGATACATAGAATGTGTTTGCGTGTATGTCTATTTCCAATATTGTGCAAATTAGACACAGATTTAAAATGAATGGACATTTTTTTTGTGAACCTACAAATTAATGTTTGAGGTATTCTTGCATGATAGTCCTGTATCCTTAAGAACAGAACAACTACATACAGTTAGGGGTCTGAGAATTGAGAAAAGGGGTTGAAATATTGACTTATTCTGAAATAATGTCAACTACTGGAT
>JAPZDY010000002.1:16306296-16330150 GCA_029783645.1 Ctenochaetus hawaiiensis
CTCGAGTATTGTTATTGCTATATCATGTTGCAAGCAGTATGAACATGATATGCTTATTGCACTTTCCATGAAAATTTGACAGTCTTCACAGCCTGCCTGCACAGTATATATAAACAAGCCTTTAATGTTTTTTTAGGGTGCAGTTTGCTAACTACACAGTAAGTAGACCACATGGAGAGCACGGCCGCTACATGTCAATTCCACATCACCATCGTGGGGAAGTGCAGTTCCTGGGAAGGTAAGTGTCTTTGCATGAACAGCTCATTTACACCCACACACACACACAGACAGGCACAGGCACACACACACACACCCTTTGGTTAAAAGTGGAAGCTGATAATCGGAATGTGGCTTAGGCTCATGTGGTGTAAGCCAGTCACATGAACAGCCAGAACAGTGACTTTGAGAGAATTTCAACACTTTTAAAGACTTTGCATGTGATAAGCTTGTATGCTTCAGGGTGGAATTCCAGTCATGCTCTCTCTACTCAAGTCTAAGTTACTTAAAGCAACCCAAGGAATAAATGTTTCTTTCATTTGTTGATGAGAAACTTAAAGGTGTCAATACAAGGTGAAAAAAAAACAGTGTAAACATTGATTTATATTTTGCAAAGTTTTCTAGAAAAATGTCATGATTTCTTAAGTGTTTTAATGCCAGAATGGTTTGCAGTGATCTCCCGCTGTTTCATTTCTGTGGAAAATAAAAAAAAGTGAAACTCTCACTCTGTGCCTAAACCCCAAACAATGACACTCTCAGTACCTCATTTGACATCTGATGTTGTGTAGGAGGGTGGAACCTGTTTTAACGTGTTGTGTCATTGTTTATGAATGCTCGGATGCCGCTTTATCTAGTCTGATCTAGTCTAATATGAACTTTAACCTTGCTTTCCATCAGAGTCAGAACTGTTGCAAACTGTTATGTCACTTCTCTTTTCCTAAACTCTTCTCTCCTCTCTTTACCACTTCTTTATTAATGGTTAAGTTGCCACTCAGTCTGCTTGTCTGATAGATAGATGGATTAATTTATTGATGGACTGTGTTCTTTTGCAGGTATAGTCTACTACGCCACTCAAAGGAGAGACAGAAAGTGGATGGTCTTAACAACCTAAACTACTCCCCCCTAGTGTCCAGGAGGCCTCTCTACACCAACATTACAGTCAGTTTGAGCAGAAAGCTTGCACCCGTGGCTGACTACTGATGTAGCCACAGCTGGACTGCAAAACACCTGGGAATCAAAGCCCTCTGGGACATCAGCCATATCTCACCAGTTGCAGCACTGCTTTGGACTTTTTAGTTGACTGAGTTTTTGCTTTATTTGTTTTGTTTGTATGCAAAAAAAAAGGAGACTCAAATAAGTATGTTGGATGAATTATATAAGAAATTAAGGATAAATGCTGCACTTGCTTGTGCCACAGTCCATCACTCCTCTCATCTGGGCTTATCTAGTGTTCAGTCTCCACATGCCTTTTGCACCATTTTGGCCTTCAGCATCCATTTATTCATTCATCCATTTTCTTATTTAGTCAATGATTAGCTCAGCCCGACACTATCGTGCTTGTTTATTAATAGAGGCCATGATACATAGGCGTTTTCACAACATGGTCCCCATGGCTTTTCTTTTGCTTTGCCTCTGCACTTCTTCTTTTATAAAACAAATGCAGTAAACCTGTGTAAACATTTGCATGCACACATGACCCCATAGCAACTTTAACCGAGTGGGTCCCTGCAGCTGGTTCTGCAGAGGGTATGCCAAATTTAGAAGTGATAAGAGCAAGAAAAAAAAAGAGATTCAAAAAAGAGTGTGTGTTTTCAGTCATGTATACTGTATGTGACAAAGTTGATCCCAAGTTTAGACAACATTCATACCTTAATCATCTCTTCCCGACTACGTTTTTGTCCTGTGAACATACCATTTAATGACTGTGATGTTTGTGTTTGCATAGTTGCATTGGACGTTCTGGCTGCCTGCAAGTGGCTGTATGTTGGAGAGCAACGCTCATCCTGTAAGCAATAAGCTGTATAATCAGACAGCAGAACTTAGACCTGACTTCCTCACTATACAGATGCAATAGCATGGGTGCTAGCATACCCTTATTGGACGACAGAGAAGAAGTGACTGCTTATGCAAACTTCACATTCAACACACCTTTGCCTAAGCAAACATACCACCCTGTGTCTAAGTGCGTGTCTGCGTGTATGTAAGTGAGGGAGAGCTATGCAAATGGCCTGTATGTATCCTGTTGTCGGCGCAAGGTCTTCAGGGTGACTTCCAGGAGACTTCACCACTGAATCTGCGACAGACTGAATTTAGACCTCACTTCGTGTGTGGTGTGTAAGTCTACGCCAGGGAAAGAGAAACAGTCGCTGTTTTATTTTTAGATCCTGTATCCTTAATGTTTACTCACCCTTATTTTCATGTGAGAGAACCGAAGGTAGAGAATACTTGATTGCTGTCACTGTCACTGGTGTTTACAGAAGCTTTTGCTTTGTTATTTTTCAGATTGTCTAGTGTTTGTAATACTGTTAGCCAGCCCTCCTCCTCCGTGGGTGCTGTGAAAACTGTATCTCTACAACAACCAGTCTATGGCTGCCTTTATTTTATTTTTTTTTTAACTAACACCTCTTTATCTAGACGTGGACAGGCAAAAACAGATCCAAATAATTATCTTAAATATCAGGTGATAAGAGCTTAGGTAAGCTTGTGGCCAGCCTGAGATTCTCTGCGTAAATCATAATTCAGGATGTAGGAGTAAGTGGAGGTTTTGTTTTCGGTGGTATGCACTAACACTGTGCATGGACACAGACGGCAGTTGCTAAAATGTCCCTTCTCTGATTTGTGTGTTTTTACAGTGTTGATTTTGAGTAAAATATCCCGATACTGTAAACGTAATTCCGTTAACGAAACAAGACACAAATACAGACACTTTCTTCTTACTCTCTGTCCTCTGGTCATGCAGCTACTTCATTTCACACAAATCGCCTTGTATGCATTTCTAATGATATATCTTTTGGGGAAATTGTGGGTGGTTGACAAATTGTTTTGTTCCCACAATGAAATAAGAAGTAAAGAGGCAGGCCCTCATTTTATTTATTTGATCTTTTATGGATTATATTCTGTAATTGTTCAATTTTTATTTTTTTCCTTGAGGTTGATGTGATGATTTAGTAGGTGATTTATGACAGACTGTGTTAGATGCACTGAAACTTGTAGTTAGGTGTATTTGTGTGAGATTCTACGGTTTGGGTCTGTGAAAGCAGGAGGCTGTTCCATTTTATTCAGACGCAGGTTTCCTCTTCTGTTACAGAGAGGAAACCTGGTTTTGATGAATTGGAACAGTACCTGTAGCCTGATGTGTAATAATCTGCTGAAGAGACCTGTTGGAGGAGGCCATTTTGTGTGATAACCACAGGAAAAGGACGACACCTAATCAGAAAATGCTAGTGGTCCCTGTCTTTCACTGAGTACCTCCTTTTATTATAATTGATAATCAATGGTGCTGACCTTCTAGAGCTCCCTTAGAGGGATCCTCTCTACGTGCTTACTGGAACCAATCCTAACATCGTAAAGGCTTTTATCAGAGGACAAAACAGCCCTCTTACTTTCATGTTTTTTTTGTTCTTTTAACATCAAACTGCATGTGAGCGGAGTAGTTCGACTTTCCACCTGTACATTTGTACACCTGTTGCCTTTTCATCCTGCCAGGTGAATCACAGCTCCAAACAGAAGCACGTGTTTACTTCCTAGCCAATTACTGAGGCGGTGCTCGGTGAAAGTCACGAACAGTTGCAGCATTTGTATAATGTCTTCTTTTCTATGCGTGTTTGAGTGAAATGGCTCGACCTAACAGAGGTAAAAACCGTCCTCCATCTAGACTTTTTTTTTATGTTTTTGTTTTTGTTTTTTTTATTTTGTTTTCCAGCACTGATGAGAAAATGATTTATAGTGACCTGGCGATGAACAACTCCCAGGTTCTTTTCTAGTCCTTGACACTTAGATTATACACTGTATATGCTACTTTTTATTTTTTCTTTGCTTTATATTTACTGTTACAAGGACATATAGCAGAAGCCAAACTGTTTTAGTTTGAGTATTTCTGGTGAGGATTCAGACACTGAGCATCCATTAAGTATAAAGAGGTCCTCTGAATGACATAGATGTTCTTGGAGTCAGTGTCAGGCTCTATACTCCCCAATGTAGAACAAGCAGCTTTATTAGCAAACACCATGATTAACAAGATGGAGATTTGAGTAACAATTGAACAGCTTTGACCGCTCAAAATGACTAAGGAACAGGGGCAAACCAGTCAGCGCTCTCTAGCATTTTGTTTAAATTTGAAAGTGGATCGTTTTGAGTTGGTGATAAGAGCATGCTGGCTAGTCTTGTTCCTCTTTATATATACTATACATGGTCTCAATCCAAACCAAGACCAAGCCTGCTGCTCACTCAAGAGGCTCCATTGCACCATAATCCCACCTGCTCTGATCCATTCTGTGCCAGTTTAAATGAAGGAACCATTCAGTGGGCATCTGACAAGACTGGCAGCCTTAAAACTTCTTAATTTATTGCAGTGTTTTGTTTCGTTTTTTCTTTTTCCACTTGAGTTTTTATTTTTTTTTATAAGCAAAAATATTTAAATTGAAAAAAAGTGTATATCAAGAAAATGATCATTGTAAATATTGTTGTGTGTAGTGTTTTAGAAAAAAAAACGAAAGGTCTTAAATCGCTACAGACGCTAGCCTAAAGAACAAGGCTTTGGAGGGATTTGGCTTGGGGTTGATCCGGTGCCATCCAAGTGCTAGTGAAGCTTACACAGCGACATCAATGTTTTTACATCACTGCTTCCGAGCACAGCCTTTTTTTTTTTAAAGAAGAAAAAAAAATTCAAAATATCCTTCTCCCATGAATTCTAGATTTCTCTCACAATCTCCGAGTTGTTCTGCGTTCCTTAGGCCTCCCTGCACTTAATGTGCTGCAGCAGTTGAAGAGACGGATCATGGCAGACGTTGGCATGGCTCTTCAAATGGAGTTAAGTGTCCTTGTTTCTGTCTGTGATGTCTCTTTGATAGCGACAGCAGTCGGGGTGAGGTGTAGGTCGGGGGAAAGCGCTGCAGGATAAGCAATGTGTCAGCCAAAAACACCATATGCTTCCAATTGATGAAACACAGGCACCCAAACCAGCGACACAATCCACTCTAAAATCTACACAGATTCTTTTTTTTTGTATCAAAGCTAACTATTTAAAAAAAAGAAAGTTGATTTAAAAAAAAAAATGCTAAATTTCAAATATATCTTCTCTGATTGTAAGGAGAGAAATTCTCCTTGAATTGAAGCCATTTGAAGCCACTTGTCAAAACTTGATGTCAGCCTTATGTGGATCTGTTTGTGTAACGGCATATTATCTTTTGATTATTGAAATTTGTATGATGGGGATTTTCTTTTATACCATCATTGTTATTGTCAAAATACACCAATAAAATGAAACTTGTAAAGATACAGTACCCCTTCTCTCTGCCTCTGTTTTGGCATTGTGTGAGCGTTAAGGTCCATTTACTTTCAGTGTGCAGCCGGGAACTGCTGCCTGAGCGTTTCTTCATAATGTGGTCAGTAGGTCTATTTTAGATTTTCAGAATAATAATGTGGGTATATGCATGCTACAGCTGCTTCACAGAGTGAACGGAGGCATGCTTCCTGTAAAAAGGCATTTAGTTCACACGTCATTACTTATGCAAAACACAGAGCACATACTGACCACAGTTAGAGCATGAGCTGCCAGTAAACGGACTCCCCTGGGAGAAGGCCTATTATACTGTAGTTTCAAATGACTACTGTTACTCTCTATAGCCTTGCCTGCATTGTCTATAGAAGGTAATAATAGTAGATGAGAGAGGGAGGTGTTCACTGAGGGTGTCCAAGAGGATATTCGGTGATCTGGAGTCTTAAAATGGATTCTCTACTTAGTTTCTTGCATGAAGAATGAGGGGTTCTTCACTGTAAGCAGGGATATAGACAGCATCACGTCCCCTCTTAAACACTCCCACTCAAACAGAGGATTATTGTCTGTGTTTTTGACTCTTGTGATCCAGAGTTAGCAATGAAAATCCTGGCATCTTGGGGCCAGAGTCCTGCTTCAGAAACAGTTCTTTTAATAGCCCCTCTTACAACTCTTGTCAGTCTGAGTGCTCTGCTGATATTGTGTGTGTGTGTGTGTGTGTGTGTGTGTGCGTGTGTGAGTGCACGTACACATCCGGAGCCTCAGACAAAGATGATGCTTGTCGGGATTGTCCAGCCTGTCAACCATTGAAGAAAAACAGAAAGCAGAATGAGATGCTTTGAGGAGAGGTTACTTAAGATTCATTGAATCAGAGCAGCTCCAGCCCTGTGGCATTTAGCACATTAACCGCGCATCTCCGCAAGTTAGCAGAAGTGACAGCTGATAATTTAATTATGCTCTCGGAAAAGGAAATGCTAAGTGGCAGTGATGGGATATCTACATGGGAGATGCACCGCTTTCCACGCTGTTTTTCTCCTGCAGAAATGTCATGAAAACGATGGCTACGTTGCAGTAATCAACTTAATGTGCTGTGTTTGAAAATATGCAAAAAAACACCTCCATTTATCCTCCCTGCGAAGGCCTCTGCTTCTTTCCTGCTGTGTAACAGTGATGGAAGTGTGTAAGAGACTTGGCAGATGCACAAAGCCTGGCTGGAGTGGCCACATCTTAATGGAGTCTGGGAAACACAAGGCTTTGGTACTCAGTAACACCAGTTTCACTTGGCTGTCAGACACACACAGAGGAAAGCTCTTGAGATTTCAAGAGTTGTTGTGGCATGTGTATACAACACACGCCGGCATGCGCACACACACACACACATCCTTTATTAATTCATCCACAAGCACCCCCCTTGTGTGTTGAGACTCTCTCGAAGGCTTTGATGTCAACTTTGGCGCCCTTCCTTTATATGCTGCTTGTGCATCTATGTCAATGCACTGATCATACGGAGACTTCAATGAGAATCTGCAACAGGAAATAGCTGAATAACTGATTTTGTGTCTTTCAGTGGTGCAGAATCATGTCGCTCTCTTGATCTACACTTGCTCTGTGCTTCTGTTGTTGTGCATGTGTGTGTGTGTGTGCCTTCTCTACACACACACACACGCACACACACATGCACTCTCAGCACTGAGAAACAACCAGAGAGACATGCCTTTTAGCTTTCCACAGTATTTTAGCTTTGTACGTAACCCGTCTTTATAACATACCGTAAATGCTGACTTCATCGTTTAAATGCTCTCTCATATTTGGTCAAATCACATGTTTGTGTAACAGAGAACATCAGTGCCTCATGGGAAGCTGTGTGGGTGTGTGTGTGTGTGTGTGTGTGAGGGCATGAGTATATGTGCTGTCTCATGAATACACAAAAACAAGAAGCAAGAAAAGAAAGAGAGGAAAAACCACTCCCATGTGTGGATGTTACATGAATTTATAACATCGCTTTGGTATTACATAACTGTTTATCCTGGTCTCAGGTACGGGCAATACCCAGCTTCACAGCAACCTGCCCCCCTCCCCTCTCTATGATACTATTTTCTCTCGCCCTCCTCCCCCCCTTCTGCTGTGTCTCTCCAGGTCACTAATAGGACAGTTCTTTGTGTAGTGCTGCTTCCCAAGGGAAGGCAGAGCATCCAGCTGCTGTCGGGCCCCTGGGGTTTGGACTTGCACTGCTGCAATTTGCTCAGTTTTAGCGAACTGTTTGTGCTTTGTGCATGTTCGTTGGAGCAGGCATGTGTTTTTTTTCCCCCAGCTCCTGTTGTGACTCCTGCCTCCTTTCCTGTCAGGATACGAGGGATACAGCTGAAGGGACGAGGGACGTTGTAAACACATCTGCTTCCGATTCTCACATTCTTCATCTTCCTTGACACTGCTGTGCTCTCTTGTCTCCACGTCCATCCTTTACCATCCTTCCTGCCCTGCCCTTGTCACATCCATGTCTATCAGCTTGACTACTCCTCTTCAGCGAGCCAGGCCCATTCTCTCACTGACTGTCACAGTCACACTCGTCCGCTGCTCTGCTCATTGTTCCTCTCTGATGCCATCTTAGTGTATGATTCTTTTCAGAAAATCTTATTACATCCATCCTTCTTTATGCACGAACTATCACCCAGTAGTCAGTTTTGTTTCTTAGTACAGCATATTCATATTTGCCTTTGCCAGTGACCTCCACCCTCTCCATCCGCTCTATATTGCCCCTCCAGCATTTTTACTTTTATGTCTAGCCTCTGGTTTTCATTGTGCTGTGATTGCTGCATCCTGTTCTGGTTCCTAAGAAATGTTGTCTTCAAAAACTATGTGCTGATGCTGTGTAGAAGTCCTGCTGACGGAGCTTCAGTGGCACAAGGTCAACTAATTTTTACAGCTCACCTCACACAGCTTCGTTCATTATCATTGAGCCCCGACTAACCTCTGAGTCTATAAACACTAATATCCTCCACACGTTCACCTAATGACCCCACCCTATCATCTGACTGCTTCATGTGACCACAGTCTTGTGAGCTGGTGAAAGGAGCACGCAAGCTGTTTCATTTTGCACTTTATCAAATGAGCACTGTTTCCTTCAAACATCAGTTTGGTAAAGTCAAGGAATTTGAGCTAAATTGAATTTTTCAGCAAAACTGCTTACTCTCTACAGGCACGCCTCAGTTTCCCTGAGCCAGTATGGTCTGTGGTGTATATTAATCATGCATTTCTGCTTCCCATTACACGCTGACAGCCAGTTAATCAGTGAGAAATGTTGCTGTCTTAAACTATGTACAGATATTCTGTGAAACCTGCAGACAGTGCAACCTGAGAACAGGCTTAGTCATAATTCAAAATCTGTTGGCTGTCCTAAATCTGTGTTAACAGATATTGATAGAAATAAATGTAATGCAGTTTTTTTTTTAAAGCTGCTTCTTTATTTTGACAATTAATTGCTTTCAGTCAAGGGTGGCTGGTGAAGGGTTTGTATTCCTCATTAGCTGGTCCCATAGCCTGTAACAGTCTGGACCATAATTTTAATATCTCCTCATGGGTTATTGTAGAGACACTAATGGATCAGAATTATTTTTGTAACCAACAACATGATTAGGAAATCATGGGTTATATTAAATCCACCTGATTATATCTTAGTAAAGTTTAATTTGATTTATGGTTTATCACTGAGAAGGTACCATATTTAGTATTATTGCCATCGTATAAAGCATGATGAATATGTTTGCACCTGGAATCAATTGCATCAGAGGAAGTGTAGCGTGAAGAGGATATCCATTTGCATTTTTCCTTAGCCAAATTTTTGTGTTTGGATAGTTTCGTCTGCCTCAGGGCCTTTTTTGCAATTTTATTTTCACCATCCAACCATAATGCCCAAATGATAACAATAAAAATTCCATATTAATATTTAAAAATTTACTTAACAAGTAGGAAAGTGGAAAGCTGCATACAGTTCCAGCTTCCAGGATAATTGAAGCTCTATGAATTGACTTGAATAAATTGTTGCTTTTAGAAAATAAATAGCAAAATACATTTTTTAGAAAGGGCCTACGTAATGGATTTATGGATTTGTGTCAGAAAAACATTTCCACCCTGGACTGTTTTTGATTTTATTTCTTTCCATCTACCATGCCATGTAATGTGTTGTCACTGTCCCCCGCTGGTGACTTTTGGAACTTCTCTGCAAGTTGGAGCAATGCAGAAAGAAACAAACAAACAAAAAAAAACAACAGTCCAAGCAGAAATACATATCATTTTTAAACATATGTAAAACAGAAGTTTACAAAAATGTAAATAGCACCAAGATGACATACAGTATTTTTTTTTCTCAAAAAAAAACAGACAAGTGTCCACACAGAAGATGTCAAGTGTGCTTGTCAGTAGAAACCCGTAGCAGCGTATTAGTCCCATATCATCCACTTTGTTCTGTTATCATTTCTCTAATACAAACTGTTTAACATCATAGCAATGCAGTCACTTCATATAAGTTAAAAAAGGGTAAAATGTGAAAACAAAACAATCATGATCAGAGAAAAACAAATGCCCTATAGAATAAAATCTCAGGAAAAAAATATTGCCCATCTATACAACCATTAGGTGTGTCTTTGTATCCTGTGACTTCCTCACTTCACTAAGCTTAAAACTCAGGACATCTGGAGGCACTGTGGTGAGGAGCTTCTTCTAGAAATGACTTTCACCAGTTCAGTTAATTTGCATTTGTGCAGATGGGATTTGAAATAGAGAGGAGAAAAGCAGAGGAAGTCACTTGAGCCTAATGAGAAGCACACATAAGTCTTTTCTTTAAAAAAAAAAAAAAATTCTGTAGCTCAAATGCTACTGGTCTCCTTTTTGGTTGGCTGCTCCCTTGGACGTGCAGTCTTTGACCTCCCCTTTCAGTTCAGCTAGCTGTTCTGAATGGATGGCCAGGGTGCCGTTCACCTGGGCCAAATAGGAGTCTGAGTGTCTCTCAAGCTCTGCCCTGATCCTCTCAAGGTGCTCTGCCAGCTCCCCCAGAGTGCTGCACTGGCCCTCTACCTGGCTCACCCTGCTATCAACGTTCTTCACCTCCTTCTGCACTTCTATTGCTGTGCTCCTGCAGCCCTGCAGCTCCCCAGATAACCGTCTCTTCAAGGCCACAAGCTCACCCTTGAGCTGGGCCAGCCGCCTCTCACCAGCACCTAAGAGGGAGGCTTGGTGGCCCACAAGTTTTGTGATTCCTTGCACTTGGTTGACTAGCTGGTTCTCTCTCTGCTCCCAGGTGGTGTTAGCATGGCCCACTTCACTTGCAATGAAGCTAATAGAGTCCTTTAGGCCCTTCAGAGTGCGGTTCACAGAGTTGATGTTGACCTTTAACAGGGTGATCTCTCCCTGGACGCTTCCCTCCGTGTCCTCTTGGGCGATACGGAACAGCAGGCTCTGCAGGGTGCTGTTCAGGCGGTCCAGCTGGTTGGTGTGGGTGTCCAAGCGGTCAGTCATCTTCTTTTCCATCCCCTCACAGTCCTCTTCCACTTCAGTGACGCTGACACCCCCTGCTGGCGGGGTGGAGGGTGAGCAGGAAGAGGTGCAAAGGAGCTCCAGGTCTATTAACTGTTTCTGAATGCCATCCAGGTCTCCTTCCACTCTCCTCCTCACAGACTCGATCTCTGTCTCCAACGCTGGGACCACCTGACCCTCCAGGAGTGCTGGAGCAGTGGCATTACTCAGCTCCTCAACAGCCACGAACACTCTCTCCTCCAGGGTCTTCAACTTGTCTTCCAGCATGGTCTTGAAGCCATCCAGACCACCAGGGAGCCCAGCAACGCCTCCATCAGGTCCCCCCTCTGTGGCATTGAGGCGGCCCTCTATGTCCACCAGGCGGGTCTCGATCAGTGTCTCCACGTGTATGCTCTGGTCAGTGAGGGCAGTCTGGAGCTGTCTCTGAGATTCTGTCAGACCTTTTACAGACTCCTCCAGAAGCAGCACACGCTGGGACAGACTGTTCACCTGAAATAATCAATAAGCAATCAATTATTAATGGAATAAAATGTCCAGGAAATGTGATTAAAATGCAGAGATGTTTCTGTCTCTATAGCATATGGTAGGATAAAATGTACAGTATTTACTCAAGAGATTATATTGATAATTTGAGAAATACACTTATTAAAATTATTGCAGAGATTGATAAGAGGACTGATTCTTATGTTTATGTAAGGAAGTTACTGTCAGTGGCTTGGCTAGCTTGGCTTAGCTTAAAGACTGGAAAAAGGGAAACACTATGAATACTGTCAGCATCTCTAGAGCTGACAATAATGATGCTATATCTCTTTTTTTTTATCCTCTCAATAACCAAAATGCAGAGTTGGAATTTTTTCTAAACTGAATTTTACTTCCAGGAGTCCTCCACTAGTTGTTAAGCAACTTTTGGTTGACAAAACCACCTGTAAATAACAAATGTCATTTATATGCTTCAGTTTTTGTTCAGGTTAAATCATGGAAATGTAATATGTTAATTAATTAGCTTAAGCAGTTCGGGTAGGTGGATTTTGTCACCTTTGAAAGGGGCTGAGCTGGCTCTGTTTCCAGTCTTCATGCTATGCTCAGCTGACTGTTGCTGGCAGGAAGCCTTCCATTTATTTCACAGATATAGAAGTGGTATCATTTCACTCTTGAGAGGTCAAATTATTTGAAGAGTATTTGCCTTTATGTTTAACACTTGAATAAAATCATGAGAGTTCAAGTGAACTGCTCTGTAATGTGTGCTAAAATGTTATGTATGGCACCTTTAAGACTTGTTCACTTGACAAACTAGACTGATCTTATTACTTACCTATTACTTATTACTGATCTTATTATTATTACAAACACATCAGTGTCATACCTGTCCGCAGCAGCTCTCAGTGAGAGTTAGGCCCTGGATCTGAGCCTGCAAAGAGCCCAGCTCCTCCCTGAGCCCAGTCTCTCTTCCATCCAGAGACTGCTGCATCTGTTCCTGGCCATCCATGTGATCCCTGTGGCACTGCTGCTGCACCTCCCCAATCTTTGTATCACAGTGGGTCTCCAGACTGGTCAGACGGCGCTCAAAGCCATCCAGCAGCTCAGCTCGCACTCCAGCCAGCTTTGCATCCAGGATCTCATCCAGATGGGCGGTGGAGCCGGGGCCAGGGATGGGCTTGCCTCTGACTCCTTCCAATAGCTTTTTCAGCTGGCCATCATGACCCAGGACCATTCCCTAAAGGCACACAGGTGAGAAAGAGAGCATTTAGAAAAAGATGAAGAAGAGCTGAAGCCTGATTAATCACTACACACACTGTTTTAACTGATCTTTTTTCCATGTGTGGGGGCGAAGTACCTTTATCTCCTCTATAATGTGAGCTTTAGCTCGCAGCTCATCCCTAACTTCTGTCACCCTCCCCGCTAAGTCTCCAAAACCAGTGAAGCTTTCTTCTCCATCCAGTCCATCCGGAGTCCCATCTGGGATCACCCCAAATCCCACTGTAGAGTCGGGCACACGGGGAGGACTGGGTAGCAGGGACACCAGTATCTTATTAGTGTCTTCCCGAACAGATGTGCGCAGTCGCTCCTCGAGGCCAGCCACCACCCCGTTAAGAGTGTCCAGACCCTGAGTTAGGCGCCGCAGATCCTCCTCCATACGGTCCAAACGTTCACCAGTCACTCCTGAAATCCCAAATTTATTTCCTGTATTACCAAGGATCAGACAGACAGGAAGGTTTCTTTTTTTACAAAAAGTCTGCCAGTTGAAGGAAGAAGGAATGCGGCATTGAGGGCATTTAAGAGAGAAAGAGAAAATGTATGCTTGCTCAGTTGCACAAACACATGCAATAGCACAACAGCAGAGAAAGTTTAAACCTGAGGGCTTTACGCTTAATTAGTTGGTGTTTTGTTCTTACCATAGTTTGGTTTTCCATTCCCAGCAGGCAGCTGTCCTGTGGGTATTGGTCTGTGGTCAGGCACACCAGGATAAGGTTTGCCAGGCTCCAGCTGGGCTCCTCCAGGCCTCTGGTCCACAGGGGGTCGAGGGCCGTGGGGGAAGCCCTTCACCCCTGGGCGATGGGGCAGACCTGCGCCCTTGAAAGGTGGCATCATGACGTCAGGCAGCGACGTGGGTCCATCATAGCAGTTTTCTCCAGAGTAACCAGGACAACATCTCCACTCCAGCTCAGTCACCGTCTTATAGCCAACCTTGTATTTAGGCTTGTAAAATGTCCTGTACCTGAGGGAGGGATGATAAAAAACATGTTTACCATTGAGGGTTAAGATAGTGTCGCCATCACCACATCAGAAGTTCTATTACAGGTGCTACATTTGTTTTTACCAATTGAGATCACAGAACCAGGACAGAGGATGGGAAGACAGGAGGTGCAGAGCAGAGATAAAAGGATGAAGTTGTTCTCAGTGGTATTAAACATGGATTAAAGGGAGATTAGGAGATTGAGATAAAATGTAAAATAAATAATGTGGCATCAGTGGATTTAACCAGGGTCAGCACCCAACTGCAGTGTTATCTTGTTACGTCTGCTGACCAAAGAGGTTGCGTTTATGGTTTAAATTGTTTGCTCATACGTTTGTGTGCTTGTCAGAAAGTACTGGGTTAAATTAGACTTTAATATATATCACAAACAGATATATTAACTGTTCAGATTTATTTGCATTACTATTTTAATTTTGTAAAAGTAGCAGGGTAGCCCAGAAACCAGTCCATGTAAATAAGCAGGAGCTCTTTGGCAGGTTTAATGGGCAGAGAAAGAAAAGGTGTTCACAGTTCTCATTTGAATGTTATTTGAATTTCTAAGCAATATATTCATTCTTTAAATAGAACCGAATAAACACAATATCTTCCAGTGGCATCACTGACTGCAAACACAGATGGGCATGCAGATAAGGACCTGCACAACTCTCTCATTCAAACACTAGAGGGCAGCATTGAAATAGGAGTATGTTCTGCATGATTCCCTATTCGGCTGCAGTTTACTGAAAGGAAAGTAATTACACGTGAATTAGACTTCACGACCATTCACTTTAGGACTCTGGCTGACTTTTGAGGTGGAACTTAATTTGTTTCATTTTGTTTTGTTTAGAAAACTTACATGACAACAGGACACTTCTGACCCCAGATGCACTTGGTGGTGTATTCAGCCTTCACATAGGTGGCCACTCCATCCTGCATGATGCATGTGATGTTCTTCTGGACCACATAGGCACAGTGGTTTCTGTGGGGACAACAGAGTTACATTAGAGTCAAACAAATTACATTACTGATATATAAACAATGTAATGCCCTCCTTATTACAGGTGACATCAACCATTGTTTTGGTTGTCAAAATATTGTTGTAATAAAGTTAAACCTCTTTTTCTAAGCGACAGCCACTCTGGCCAAGAGTCACAGTGATAACGTGATTGTTAAGATGTTGTGTTGCAGTAGCACAAATAAAGAACAGTTATCACATTGGTCCACTCACTCAGTAATGTTGTTAACACAGAAATATCTACTTAAATTTAGCTGACACTGGCCGCCATTAGCTACTGGTCATACCAGACCATGTAAGGCAGCAAATTCCAGAGTGTATTAAATTCAGGAAGCATCCACTTTAGTATCTTTCAAACAAGTTAACTTCAAAGGACAGAATTTGTCACATCTTCTCTCAAAAATTAAAGCCCACATAAGCAAACAAACGGTTGCTAAAACAAAACTTGATATTTCTCATTAAATCCCTGTGGCTACTCCACCTCCAGCTGGTTGATGAGATTATATCTTCCTGACAAACATGTGATTAAAGTCCGAAGCCTCCCTTGAGTTTATTCAGAGTGAAAGCTATACTGCAGTGAAAGCTTGCTTGATTATTCTGTCTGTTCATTATTCCACTGTGAATTCTCTAAATAGTGTTTTTTAATACTACTGAACAGTTGTTTAACTGTGCCTTTATTTCTGCTTTTTCCCTCATTTTATTGTAAGCCTTGTAACACTGGTTTAAAAAAAAAACTTTCATTCACACAACTTAATTATCTTATGCAAAAGCAAAATAAAAAATCTGCCTCAGATAACTATTTCATTTCAAATTACATTTTTTTGGTTTGAGGCCTATAGATCTAATGAGCTTTGAAGGAGTTTTCATAAAAGAGCTTTATATTAAAATTGGATTAATTCAATTGCAGGATAATTCCCTGTTTAATATTAATGTATATTAATGTATGACATTGATGGCTGAAGATGTCTGCTGACTTGACGGATTGCCTCTTGTTTCCTTCTTTTTTAAAATGATATATTTGATACATCCTTACCATCTAAAAACACATTTCCTATTGACATGTCTTTAGATTTACGGTCATTAACACTCAGTTAAAATCATGTCTGCAGACAAGTAATAAGAAATATTACTGAGAATGTTTTCATTTCTGAAAACGCTCAGATTGGTCCAAAAATCCAATAACTTCACTGTAACTACTATGAGCAGTTGTTGCATCATGCCGGAGTTGGATCTTCTCTCCTGCTTTATTGCCAGTGCAGCCACAGCAACTGCTAAATGTTCCCCTGGCCCCTGTGCAACACAGGAAACGATGATCTGCACTCTTTAGGCTCACATGTGAAGCATTTCTTACATTCAGAGGGGAGCATTTAGCAACACATGCAGTACTCGTACTTAACTAACGCTGCTCCACAGCTGTTTCAGGACAAAAAGAAGTGTTTGGAGGAGCAGGGAGGGATACAAGGGGCGGAGGAGGGTGCCAAGTGAACAGATTCAGAGGCCTAACAGGCCGCACAGTCTGTCACAATCTGTGAGAAACACACTGCTGCTGCTTTCTGCAAACCACTGACTGTGTTGACGGCATTTATGTGAGCGAGTGTGTCTGCGTGAGTGTGTGTCACCACTCTCCCTGTGTTGACATATGTTAATAGTGGTGGAAGAAAAAAAGGGCAGGAGTCAGAACAACAGAGCTCCTTTCATACCAGCCTGACAACCTGCTGCCAGGTCGTGCGTTGTTAAGGAAGTGGTGGTTAAGACCTGAACTGATGTGGTATGATGGGAGTTTTTCAAAACCTTTAAACCCAAGCGGGCAGTTTACTGGTTGCCCAGATGATTTTTTTAACTGCATAAAAAAGCAAATGATTCTTGTCTGAAAACATTGTTTTCATGCATCAGATGGTGCTCAAGCATACGAAATGAAAACTGTAAAATTATTCTGACAACACAAGTTGTGCTGCATCATAACTTCTGACACATTTTTCCCTCCCATAAAATCCATTTCCCTGCTCACTCTGCTGATGTTACAACACTGCTAATAATTTGCTTTCATGCATGTTTTTCTCACCACCACCCCAGCAGCAGGCTCTTTTCTTTACGATTCCTTTGGGGGTGTTCACACTGGTCACTCCTTCTGCTCTTCACTGCTGCTCACGGAGAGCACAGAGCGCCAAAATAAATTTTTTTCTTCATTTTTCTTTCGCAAAATAAATATTTGCTCTAGCTCAAAATCAAATGGTGATGGTAGTAGAGAATTATGGAGTAAAGAAAATCAGTGCTGTCATCTAGAGATATGCACAATAGTGAATGTTTAAAATATATTATTGTATAACTTAAGTAGTGTTAAATAGGTTTGGGTAACTCCTCATAAATGACAGATTTACTAACTGCAACATGGAGCTTTAGGACTGTTTTCGTGTCTGTGAGAGGTGGGAAAAGCTTCTCTAGGCATACAGGGGTTTTTGACAGCTGATGAAGAGCAGAGTGCATTAGCATGTCTGTGTATACAGTACAGCAGGTATGTGACCCTTCTCACATTACGGGCAGGGCTGATCAGAGAAATAAAAAGTGACCATGTTCACCGATTTGTTTGTCAGGTGCACATCTGGGAGGGAGCCTATGACCTTGAGACTCACACACAATACCTGAAAAGTGCACAAATCCAGATGTATGAGGGATGAAAGAAACTTTCTCCACGTCTCTGTTTCTCCCTCTTCTGCTCTTTGCCTGTTTTCACAGACCTGTCGATGTCATTTGGGTCTGTGAGTGATATTTTATCCTCACTGTCTGACAGACGGAGGGTTTTCTGGCTTTGTGAGAATCAAAAATGGAGTGCTAAGATAAATCCTGCCCCCTCTGCGTTGCAGTGTCGGCCGGGGCAACTGCAGGTCACCTCCTCTGCTGTGTAAAAACAGATCTTCACAGGACGAATGTTAAGTTTCAACTTGAGAGAAAGTGATAGTGTGTGTGAGCTGCACAGACACTCAGGCACATGCACATTTTATACACATGCAATAAAGCTCTTGGCCCTTTTGTCTCATATCCTCAGAGACCCCACAGCTCTGTGGGATGAGAATTACAAAAGCTTTATTGCCAGAAATACAAACCCACGGTCTGTGAGTGGTCATATGTGAGAAAAAAAAAAAGTGCAATGTTAGTCTGCTGCTAGCTAAGGGAGAACTTTGCTTTGCCTGCTGGGGGTATGTTTGGAGGATGTCAAGTCTGGAGGAAACCAAGCTGGACACCTCAGTGGTAAAAAGAATTAGAAGTCCAGATTCAGTATGAAGTCAGATCTTAGGAATATAAAGACAAAGGAGAATTGGAAAGAGGGGAGTGCTGCTTCTTGCTGAGTTATTTTCACACTTCATACCTCATCTAATATAGCGTAAGGAGACAAGTTTTATAAAGCATAAATACTTTCCTATGTTGGTTTTAGCACTTCTTGGTGACAGGTGGGCTGACCACAACCTGGAAAGTGTCAGAAAGTAAAAGTCACTTAGGTCAAATTAGCTTTATTTATGACTCACATTTTAACCAAATACTGCTGTCAGCATGCTAACACTCTCAAACTGACGATGTTTAAATATTTAGCAGGTAGAGTGTTTTATATATTCACCATGTTAGCATGCTAACATTTGCCAATTAACACTAAACACAACAAACAGCTGAAGCTGAGCATTAAGCTACAGTGATTCAGCAAGGCCTCTTTGCCAAAGTACAGCGCCTCACAGAGCAGCTAGCTGGAGACTCATGTAAGAATTTATTATGTATGTCTGTATTTCCTATTCCTCTGATCATCTTTGCTACAAGGTCACTCAGATCTTCTGACTAGACGCTTTTGCTAGGGGGAAAAATAAAAGTTAAAGCCTTGTCATGTTGTTGCTGTTGCTGCCTCAAAGCTAAAGAAAAGCTCAGACCTGATAATGACACTGAATGAATGAATCTCAACTTCACAAGGAGTGTCACAGTTTTGCACAGTCATGATACTATCACACAGACAAATCTTTCCACAGATGGACATATATAACCACCCAGCAAACACTTGCTTCTTTAGTATTTCTTGGCATCTTGGCATCTCCAGTAGCACATTTCGTCATGATGACACGCAGAGTCAGGCTGTCATAGCTAGTAATGTATAGCTGGTAATAAATGTCTTAGCTAAATTTCATGGGAATCCATTCGGTATTTTTTCTTTGTCTACACCAAAGTGACTCATCAGCAGTGCAGCCAGCATTGCCATCTGAGGCAGCTGCGCTACCAGCATGGCTGATAATCTCAAACTGCATCTGATTGGTGTGTTTTCTTTGACTAAACAAACTTATCTGACAGTGACGGCAAAAGCAGTTATTTTTAGTGCACTGAATCAATAGACTGAGTTCATTAAAAAGTTCAAAAGATTTGTTCAATGATTAGTTGAATATAGTCAGAGTCATTGAACTGAGACACAGCTGTATTGGATGCTGTTTGTAAACTGGGTGTACGCACATGCAGCAATACTATACCTTAGTCTGCATCTAATATCAATCAATGTGATGTCATATATATGGATTGCAGTCCAAGGCCAACGTGGTTGAATCACTGCTTCTAAATTTTAGCAACCCTAATCTGCTGTGTATTTGCTGTCTTCAACACACCCCATTCCTCCTGCAAAGGAATGACTTCCTCAGTCAGCGAGTGTGCGTGTGTCCAAGCATGTTAATTCACAAGTGACTCAGAGCTCAACCGAACTGAGTGAGAAATGAGAGGATCATTTCAGGAAGTGACCCCGGCTCAGTTCATTCGACACAACACTGTAATCGCGGTTATCAATCTAACATGAATACATGCAACTCTTCTGGTATACAGCTGTAAACTGCATTGTGGATATTTCTGATGATATATCACATATGTCACAACTTGTTTTTTTTTTTAATAAAAAACATTTCTCATGTGTTTTGAGACACTTACGAGTTGAATTTCACAGTACACAGCACAGAAACACCCAAAACATTATAAAAACAAAGAAAAAACAAAAGGTCTCCAGTTGATCCACACCCTCGCCGAACCACCCAACCCCAACTGACTCCACACTGATTCAAATCCATCGGAGAATTAAACTCTCTCGTGCACCTCCTGCTGTCACGTGACCTTACACTCTTCCCTCCATGAAGTGTATCAAAACAGTCTTTCCTCTTTACTCCATGACAGGTTTCTTTCCTCCTCCACCTCTTACCACACTCTCTCTCCAAGCACGTTTGCCCCTTTTCACACCAAAACATTGTCTTTTTTTTCTGTCATTGCACTGTGTCATTTTTCGACTGCTAGTCTGGTCCTGCTGTAAATATTTCCAGTATAGCATTACAGTTTCTAAATTGCTTCACAGCCTCCCAGGGGGGAAGCAGAATTCCCACCTCAGTTTCTCATGTGAAGCGTTTTCGTCAAATGTTATTGCTGCCAGACCTCCACCCTTCTCTGGGCCCTAAACAACTCACCTTTCAACCCCCCCTCCCCTTTCTCTCATAACTTTCCTTTTCTTTTTTCTGCAGAATCTGCAAACTGCAGGTAATCTCTGTTTACTTATCTAAGCATACCAGTCTTGCTCTTGCCTTGGCTTCTGATACGTCTTTTTCTTTGACTTTCGATTTTTCCCGAAGCCCCTCTGCGTTGCCTCATCATGACCCTGACTTCTCCGGCGGTCTAACCTGTCACTTTTTCCTTTCTTGCATCTGTTGTTTTGACGCTGCGGCATTGAAGGGCTGAGCTTTCCTCACTGCTAGCCGCTCTTTCACCTGCAGGGTTCCTGACTTTTTGAACCCGGGCCACTGCTGCTGCTTCTGACAGATTTATGACTAGATAGAAAACCATGCGATCTTTAATAGGACCTTTAACAAGCGTGTCTTTGGGCTAACTACTCTCCTCTAGGGCCCATCTCTTTCCATATATGCTTTTAATGAATCTTATTTCAGGCCAACTGGCAAGGTCTTGATGGCCCCATGGTGCAGGGCTGAATGACGTTGCTCTTATGGCTACTGATTAGGGTTAAAGGAAAGATGTGATACTCGCAGCTGGAGGACCGAGGGGATTCCACTCTCATTCCCTGCCAGCTCAGTTATTATAGCCTGAAGGCAGACCATTACTTTTACATGTGCTTAAATCCTGGCTTACAGCCTCCTGTACTTGCAGCAACAACAAAACTGTGTAGATATAAAAACTGTTTACAGTTTCTCATTCTTACTTCCTATTACATCAACACGTTCTCACTCTTAACTCATTAAACACTGATGCTTGGTCAGGACCCCTTGGCAGCAGTTTTTAAAGCACTGGTTACCCCTTCAGCATCTGTTCGCTACACTCAAAGTCTTTCTGCCACCAGCATTTCTAATATGTGCTTAACTTTATGAAACAGACACAATGTCATTAGGTTAAGGGAACAAAACTTATTGGACATTTTTAGGGAAAGTAAAGCAGACTTTTGTCTTTACTGGGACTTAAAACATGATGTGCTGTCTAAAAGTCTTCTGTGTGAATCCACCACCACATCCCAACCTTAAACCCTTTAGGGATTTTTTTGTTTTTTTGTACCTTGTCTTGGGGAGCTGCTGCTATGAGATTTTAATATTTCTCAGATAGGATTACAGTGAAGTTACCCGAAAGCCCAGGTGTGTTGCCAACAGATGCTAAAGGGGTCCCGATTAAGCTGCCGTACACAATGAATTGGGAGTAAAACTAGGTAGCCTTTATAAATCATGTTAAAATTTAAAAACTTCTTCTGCTAATAAGTTTGTTTTTGGAAAGTTTTATAGTCTTTATGTTGTTTTGTTGTGTTTTATTTTACAGAAATGGGCTCAAACAGGTTTAGTAAAAAAAAAGAGAAAAAAACAACAATCATAACTTATCCTCAGTTATTTGCCAAAGCACATAATCTTCTTTGAACAAGAAAAGTTCTCTGTGTTTTTGAAATAAAAGGGTATTCACATCGAAATGTTAGATTTGTTAGGCTTATGGTACTGTTTGTGTTTGGAAATTCAGTCGAGTGGAAACTGGGTGTTGAACCAAAGCAGCAATTTAAAGTCAGTGTATCAGGTGTGTCCAAATAAAAACAGGTAGCCCAACACTTGGCAGTATGGGTTGAAAAAAAAAGCTTTAAGTATTTTCTGACAACAATAGGCCCTGTATAATATTCATAGTGAGCCAAAATGAAACCAGAACTTCCAGATTGTGTTTCATCAGTAATAAAACCTGAATTAAAACATGTATTTTGCTAATAACTAAGAACCCAATCTTGGAACAAGTCATATAAGTCATATGGTTCTCTTCATACATTTAGAAAAGGATCATAGTTCTTTGAAAAATGAACCAAGGCTAACCTCAATGTAGTGTCATGACCTCCACTCCCCATATATGTTATGAAAAATGAAAAAAAGAAAAATAAAACCCATAATGTCTCAAAATGGTGTTAACTGCAATGCGCCACATCAGATGAATCCATCCATTTTCTTCCACTCATCCAAAGCTGCAATAACAGCAGGCTAAGCAAGTCAAGCTAAGATGTTCCTGTACCTGCAAAGTTTTCTAGCTCCCCCTGGGGGATCATAAGTATGTTGTGGTACTAAAGGGTCTTCTACTAGTGAGACATTTGAAAAAACTTCCAGTAGAAGGCACTAAGGACGGAGGCTCCCAGATCAGATGCTTAAAACACCTCAACAGGCTCCTTTTGATGTAAATGAACAGTAGCTCTGGCTTCATCTTCAACCCCTTCTGGATGTCAGAGCCCAACTCCCTACATTGAAATAAACTTCAGCCACCTGCAATCTCTTCCTCTTGCTTAATACCCGAATCTTATGTATTTAGATTGGAACGTAGTTTAACCAGCAAATTGAAATTTTGGTCTGCCTTCCCAGCTACCTCTTCACCATATTTTTTGGTACAACACTAATTTTACTGCTGATGCCACACCAATATGCCTGTCAGACTTTGATGTACCACCTGGAGAGTGAGTAAAAAAACCTTTATCTGTCTCAAGTCTGTGTATTTATATGAAGCTCTAGCTAGTAGATTTGCATAAAGACTGTGTACAGGGAGAAACAGTTACCTGGATCTGTCAAATGGCAAAACGATCTGCCTTTAAAAGTTCCTAGAAGTCCTATGTGGTGTCCTTTTTTTATTTAACATGCTAAACTAATAGGCTCCTAGCTGTAGCGCTGAATTTTTAACCGCTAATATAAAATGTGTATTGATCTTTTCAGTAACAATGTGATTTGAGGTCATTAAATTGGACAACAGATGTTGGTGCATCAATAACTATGTGGTGAATGCAATACGATTTTCTTAAAAAATGATTCACAAAATCCCTTTTTTTAAACTGCTGCACTTTAAACTTTAATATTGTTTAATGCATTAGCCCTTTGACATGGTCAAATCCCTGTACACCATGTGCATACTTAGAAATGTACACCATTGTAGCAGAAAGGTCAGTGAAAGCAGAAAGTTAGATAAATGTGTTGGTAAGGAGCTTGGGAATTTACTGCCCAGCCTCTGTGACCCTTAGCTGGAGACCGGCTCCATTCTTGCCCTTAACTGGACACTCAACACAAACTTACAACAGCAACCCATAACCTCTCACCTCTACCAACTCATTGACCTTTGCCCCCTGATCTCTGTCCCATACATCATTGAGAAGCCCTTGGATATGTCTCTAATCTGATCAGTGAAGACATGTGGCATCTGCTGGCATCCTAATTGATTTATAAAAAAAACAATTTCCCATTGAAGGCAGTATGATTCTACGTCTGTGTTTCACCTGTTGTTGTTCATTTTGTGTTATCATGCAATAACATACAATGCAATAACATGCAAAATAGTGAGAGATGCCTGTGAGGTGTCGGGGATGAAGCAGTTATATAAAAATATGTTGTTAATAGTAAAATTGAAAGACAGTCTCATATAAAAACAGTATAAACACAGTTTGATGATTCTTTATATTTTGCTCTTGAAGATGAAAAACATCAATATTATGTTGTGACATGACTGTTTTGACTTTTACAAAACTTTGGGCCAAAATGCCTCAGAGAAAACTGAACTAAACCACCAACGCACAGTTTTGGTCCCAGCT
>JAPZDY010000002.1:16330859-16343787 GCA_029783645.1 Ctenochaetus hawaiiensis
AACACAGTTTGATGATTCTTTATATTTTGCTCTTGAAGATGAAAAACATCAATATTATGTTGTGACATGACTGTTTTTCTGAATAATATTTGCTACTTTTACAAAACTTTGGGCCAAAATGCCTCAGAGAAAACTGAACTAAACCACCAACGCACAGTTTTGGTCCCAGCTCATTAAAAACTCTCCTAAATAAAGCAGTGACAGTCAGCCACGGTGTTGTGAGTGTCAAAGATGCCACAGTCAGAGACTACAGGGGCTATTTATTCTTCTCTTTGCAGCAAGTAGTTCCCCTGAGTGACAGGATTGACTGTAAAATCAAATCACTCACTTTGCTGCCAAAACAGACATCATAATTCCAAATGAAGGAAAAAGTCTACAGCGCACAACAGCTGAGAATTTTGACATCTCATTAAAAAACAGGCGTGTTTTATCCACGTGACGGTGCGGTCAGTCGGGAACAAGTCCGTATTTACAAGCTGGAAAAGCACATGAGTGAAATCCTTTACAAAAATGCCCTTAAACAAACATACAGCATACATACACACTCAGAAACACACACACAAACATACACACACACACAGCTCGTGTTATTTTTAAGTCTCTATTTCCACTGACCAGTCAGGTTGACAACAACTGAGCTCATATATCTGTGGTGGTGGTCTGACGCTGACACGTCCCCTGAGCCCACTGTGTTCAAGGTGGGTCAGCCGCTCTTGAGTCAACACTATAGTTGGACACAGAGACATGTGGGGGAACATAAACAGCTACCAGCAACAAGCAATTACTGACCATCTGTCATTACTGATCAGTTCTTTTCACAAAGAACAATCTGAAACGTGTGACTGACGTATTAATTTTGGGATTCAGGCTTTGACGCGGCATAAATTGTCATCGGTGAATATAAATAAATCTCTTTGGTGCGACTCTCAAAAGTGACATGAAATGCATGCTTTACAATTAACATTTCTTTTCTTTTCTTTCACTTTAGATAGCCTACATATAACAGTATTTTACTGCACCAAACTGCCTCCCTCCCATTAGGTTGGGAAAGACAAATCACAAGTGTTGCAAGTGTAATGTTCTGTCATCAATTTAGGTGCTGAGTAGATGAATCAGCAGTTTCAAGTGACCTAAATGCTCACAGACTTTCATTATAAAAGGTCATTATAAGACAAGGAATCTTATAAAAAGTCCATTTGTTTCCCTCTGTATCCCTCAGTCATATGCTGGCTCCCTTAACTGGCAGTCAGTCATCAAAACTTTAACAAGTACTGAGTGTTGAAAACAATAAAAATGATATTGATTAAAAGTGTGGCAGCAAAATGTGACTATAGGCAGCCAATTATACCACCAGCCATACTTTATATATCTTTATCATACATATGTCTATAATGTATATATCTGACCCATTGTGTATTCACTGTATTCATATCCAGCTGTTTATTCTGTATATGTTTTTTAGTTAATTATGTACCTCTGTAAATATACATTAGTCTGCACTATGTTGTTTTTGGCTTCTCTGTGTAAAAGCTGAACTGTATATTCATTGTCATGTGCGCAACAGCAGTTGAGTTAGTTGAGCTAATTACTTTTGCCGTTAAGAATTTAGCACAGTAATGTAATTATTTTTTCAGTGAGAAAAAGATTAAGGTTTGACAAGTTTAAAGAATCAAGCTGTGATTTTGACTTCAGAAAAAGTGTAAACATGATGACATGCTGCCTGTAAAATGAGGTAAAAAGAGAAAGATGGATGACGGTTGTATTTTTGAAGGTGAGAAATTTAAAAAGGTGGAGACAAAATGTGGGTGTTGCTCTCGGGGATGCTGAGGAGCCTGTTCCCTGGAGGTGAGGGCACACGGCAGACTGAGCAGGGCTGGGTCATCGGCAGTGTTCTGTGGCAGTTTGAGTGAAGCAGCAGGTAGCTGGGGAGCTGTCCAAAGACATAACAGCTCTCGGGGGAAGCCAAGCAAAAGAGATGGAAAAAGGGAGGAAAAAGCGAAAGAGCCCTGCAGGCCAAACATCAGCCGTCTCTATCCTGGCAAAATAGATCCACAAGGCTCTGTGTCATCTCACAGCTTCGGGGGTTTCGTATAGCATACCTCAGAGATTACTGTTTTTCTTGTCATGTGGTCCTGTTTACATACATCACACATTAATTAAAAACAGAGAAGGATTATTCACCCCTTCTTGTTGACACTTGAAGAGTTGAGTAGAAAAAAAGCACAGACTTTCAATAGAAATTTCAATAAAAACTCAGCTGAGACCACTGTGTTATTGCTTTACAATTGATTGGATATTAGTCGTACCACTCCCTTCTGGCAGTGAATCCCAGCTGAACAGTAAGTCTTGTCTCTAATTGAGCCCCCTCCCAACTCACACACACACACACTCACACTCACACTCACACACACACAGCGGCTGCAAGGGATCGATACTCGTGTCATCAACTCAGCACCCCCTCTTGCCGCACCATCAGACCATAATGACGGCTTTGTTTTCATAACGCCGCATGTCATTGTTGCTCTATAATGTTTATCCCCGGCCACAGATGGTTTTAGGTGTGAACCACAGAAAAGGGCTGATGCTGAGAGAAACAGAGAGTCAATTCATGGATCTGTTACCAAGCTGATGCCCTAACCAAAACCATATTTCTGCAACTCGCTGTTGACATGTGTTTCTCAGAGGAAATACAGTATGAGGTGGGTCCTCTGCTTACGAGCACTTTAGCTACTTGGAATGATTTTTTTAAATTCAATACCCGACGGTGTGGGAGGGCAAACATGTGCAACAAAATGCACATTTGCACCTGTGACATGTCCAGAATGTAGAACTTACTTGTGGCGGGTCATTGGCTTGTTTGGCGAGTGATGAGGGTTGAGTCCAGCCTTGTACAGGTTGTATCTGTTTCCATAGAAAGGGCTGACATGACCTCCATAGAAAGTCCCTTTGCTGTCCACCACAGATAGCAAAACTCCTAAGAGAAAAAGCTGTGCAACCAGACCAAACTTGGTCCTCATTGTTTTTGTTTTTTTTTTTTAATTTATCTAAGTCTTTAAAGTTGAATTAGTCCCCAAGTCTTGAAAATGCAAAATCCAGAGTCTTGTAGATGCAGCTTCGTCAGAGGAAGTTTCCCAGCTCACGTGCAGTCTTGTCTTCTTCACTGGGCCCTGATGGAGACATGGAGCCCCAACAGCTGTAGCATCAGCAGCATCTTGCCCAACAAGCTTTCAGTTTGCACACTAACCACAGTTTGAGCACAAAGGACAGAGCAGAGGGGAAAACTAGTGAGGCTGAAGAGGGAGGGGAGAGGAAGAGAGGGGCAAGGAAAAACAAGACAAAGGTGTGCTGGAGGAGGGGAGAGGAGGAAGAGGAGAGCAGGACAGAGGAGAAAAGGGGGAAGAGTGTGTGAGCGTGTCTCTAGGAAAGTTTCAGCTCCATACATACACACATGCAAGCGTGTGTGGGACCTGCTGACTAGGCTCGACCCTCCAAGTCCTCTGCACTCTGCATGAGTGTGGGTGTGTGTGTGTGCAAGAAGCAGCGTGCTGCTCTGCTGCCTCTGAAGGGGCAGGCAGACAGACAGGCTGGATTTGCATATCCCACCCCAACTCCAGACTGGCTGCTCTGTGAGGAAGGGGAGGGGGCTGCTAATATGATTTGGAGACACTTTCCCTTTTTTATTTCACTCCTCCGTCTCTCACACACATGCACACATATAAACACAGAGCAAGACACATTCAAAACAGATTTAATAAAAGAAAAAAGCTCTGCTACTTGATTCTTTTTCAGCTCTGCTCATCATCTCCTCTCCTGGTCTGTCTGCTTTCTCTCCCATATACAACTATCTGAGTTTTTGTCTCTTTAATCCCTTAATGATTTTGTTTCTTTGCACTCTCCTTTTCTGTCTCCGTTGGCTCTGGGAGCAGATGTACATCAAAGTGCTGCCCCAGTGTGCGGTGCCATGTGCACGGCTGCGGCTGCGGCCAGCTAAGAAGTAGCAGATCTGGACACAATGGACCTCCTCCTTGCCTCGCTGCGGTCAGTCATTAAAAATCCCAGCCACAGCTTCAGTTGTGATCCACACCCCGACCCCCTGCTTACGTCTTACCGCACTTCCATGTCGTTCTTGAATTCATGCATAATTGCCTCCTGCGTCTTTCAGAGAGTTTGTCCTGGGAATTACACTAATCAGTTCAGTTTCTTTAATAGGAGAGCTTCACTGTTTGATCACTGTCTGAATGAATGTTTGTTAAACCCCCAAAAAATGTCTCTTCGTCTTTCAGGCGGGTTAAACTGATTCTAGATCAATTTATTTGCTCTTTCAGATTTGGAGATAAAATGTATGTAGGGATTCGTTAGTTGATATTATATGAAATCCAAAAATATATTGAATGTCCAAAACAGAAAAATATGTTAATATTTAAATTTTTATAAGCGGTGCTTAGCTGCTATAAAATAAATCAGTCAGATCATCGTGACCCAGGTGGATCTGAGCAGGGTAATATCCCTTTTTTTGACAGGTCGTAACACACTTTTAGAAGAGACCAAACAAAGACAAAGCTAATCATAATAACAATTATAGCAGCAATGTTTACCACTTTTAAGGAATTTCTTTTTAAATTATTTTCTCTGTTGGTGTTTACTATAACTAAGAGTGGTGTGAAAAAACTCATTTCAGCATTCTTGATAGATCAGAAAAGCTGGTGCAGAGGCGCTACTTTAATCTGGTGCCATAGTTAACATCATTCCTAGCTAGTTTTATAAACAACATTGAAATGCCAGTAAAACAACAACTTACAGCTCCTAAAATTTCTGAAGGGGTACCTCAAAAATTTGGATTCTCAACACAGTTTAATAAGTGATTCTAATTTGTCTATTAAAGTTTCCCACAGTTAAACCATGGAAAAGCTCTGTACAACATCACCTCGCAAGCAGTGTGAGCACTGATCGTGGTGCTTCTGTTGAAATTATTTGAAATGTTGCTGTTGTAAATCTTAATAAGACAGAAGCACCAAATTGGCCTCCAGCTGTATCGCAATTTTATCTTTTTTATCTCCATGTTATCAGTGAATGGACAACGACCACATAAAGGCCCCAGCTTGACTTATCAGTGAATGAGGCTGATTTCAAAAGCTTTACTGTGAAGAAGGAAGAGTCAGGTGATTGAAATGGCCTCTTTGTTTGGTCGGTTGGTTTGCAGTGTCATTCTCACCTGTGTGGGGACTACGCACCATTTACCCTGCTTTATTTACTCTTCATTTACAGGTCAGTGCGAAAGAAAAACACAGAGCTTCACAGTTTGCAAGAGACACCGTGGAAGAGTTTCCAAATACATCGAGTTCAGACTTCAGAGTGCTCAAACAGCCATGGTGATGGTCTATTAACCAAAAAGTGTTGTAGTTAACAAAAAATAAAAAGACTGAGTGATTGTTTTTAATATATTTACTTCTTATTTCAGTATATGCACTTTATTATGCATTTTTAACCTGCTGAAGTTTCCTCAGAGATCTGCTGCTCAAGTGTTTTAGCCTCCTGCTGAAGATTCATCCGATCGCTTCAGAGACTACCACCTCACAAAAGAAGGGACACAGTGAAAAGGAAACTATTTCTAAATCTTTGTCTATTCTGGCACACAGCTCTGCACAGAAATACCATTTCTTACAGGAATGACTGGCACAGACTTAAACAGATGTCTGCCCGGCATGCTGTCCAGATGTTCAGGAAAACCGAGGGATATCTGTTAATCTCTCACTGTTAGCTTATGAGTTTATGATAATTTACGACATTAAATGCGATCGCTTTGGCCTTCTGAAAGAACAAAAAGTCCAACCAAAACATATCATATAGAATAATAACAGTAGAAGAATCAATATTAGTAATAATGGAATATTTGCTGAAGGCCAAAAATTAGATTTTTGCTTGACTTATTACTGTAATTTTTGAACCATAATAGTTCCTGTTCCAACAGTCTGGGTTTGATCCTTTTTTTCTCCTCTCCCATCTTCAATTTTTTTAATTTGCATTCTATATAAAATAGATGGTCACTCTGCCAATATTGAACCTCATATCTTTTGTGCTACATCTGTGAGTAGTTTCAGATAAGTAACCTTACCTGCTCCTGAAGGACTCCATACTCTGCATTAGAACCTAAGATGAAATATTTTGAAAGTCTGAAGCCTCTTGAGCTTTGCCTAATATAAAAGTTTAGCTCCTATGCTGAATACAAGGTAGTAACCCACAGTGTTATACAAATTATATTTTATTATATTATATTATATTATATTATATTATACAATGCACAGCTTACTCATGTTTATATGGTTTTGGACTCAGGATATCGTTTCCTGTTCCTGGTGACATACAGCCTGTGTTCAGTTTATCCTCTCAGCACTCAGTGCCTGACAGGAACCATCAGCTCGTAGAGCATCTGCACACAGTCCTAAAGTTAATGAATCCACTTTAGCGAAACAGGACACCACTTAATTAATGAACCCTCCCCATCGTTTGCTATTGGTCTTCTCCGGGATTTTTAAAGAACACACTTTTATTATTAGATTTAAACACAGTGTGGGAGAGGTAGAGAAAATGGATGGATTCCAGCTTAGTGACATCAGCTACTTAGCAATACGAGGGACACTCGATCCTTTCTTACAGTGGTGACCTGGGAAGAAATCCAATCTTCATAAAGGCAACAGGACAAGGAGAATAGCTGTGGTTATTTCTGTTTTACCAAGGTGAGATGGAGGAGAGATGGCGCTCATGTGTAAAAAAATAACTTCTTAGGAAATATCAAAGATGTTGCTTTTTTCAAAACATGTCCTAGTAAAACATTTTCTTACCTCATTCGATATAAAACTTCTAAAAAACAAACTTCTACGAGAATCAGTTCCTCGCGGTCGAGCCAGTTGGTGTTTTAATTTTCGAGGTGTTGTGACCCTTCATCACTTCCACCATAAAATCTGCTCGTTAACATGTGACACCAGCAGTAAAACCAGGCCTCCATCTACAACAGTTCAAGATGGACGGTGATAAATTACCCCTTCTCTCCACTCTGCAGGCATTAAAGACCCACCTGTGGTTTCCAACCTAAGAGGGAGGAAGTATTCTGTGTTTGGGGACCATGAGATGGAGTGCAGAGAAAACTTAACAGGAAACCAACTATCACATGAACAGATGAGGCTCCTTTTTTGCCTTTTTTTTTGTTTATGTTCAACTCATTGATTTGATGTGGGTGGAGCTTGGCCGTAAAAAAAATGTGATGTCTTATGTTTGAGTGCGCCAAACAGGATGAAGCCACATTTGACTCAGAATCTGTTGAAGGATGTTTGTACACTATCTACATTGTTGTACCCAAACAGTGTTAAAATTAAAAAAAAAGAAAAAAACATTTTTAAAGTTTTAGATTATTTACTTTTACTGTTGCTTATTTAGTCATGAATCATTAATATAAATGACAAATATTTAGTTTATCTTTAAATTTATGTAAAGGCTCATTATGATAATGTATTTCAGTCGATTTTGGATTGTTTCGAACACCATTTTCAAAAGGCGTCAGGTGTGTTTTTTAATAGTGTGCCAAAGAACATTCACTGTGAACTGAGCTGTTACAGACCCTCAAATATAGGGACAAACACACGGTTTTCACGGGGGTCAAAGGGGCCCTCCCGTGATGGAAACAGCTTCTTTTTCCACAATAGGACCAGGAGAATATGCACTCATAAAGTTGTAGGTGTGAGAATGGCATGTTACAGTCAAGTCAGTTTGTACACATATGAATGCACTGACGTCACTTGTTTCTCTTCTCTTTGCAGTCACACAAGTCCATTTCTCCATGTCACTGTCACTCCTTGTCAGGTGTAAGTCTTTACTGTCAGGGACCTGTGACCTTCTTGAAGGTTTCATCAGATGAAGAAGCCGGTTGCTGTCTATCAAAACTGATGCCTCTTTGTTTCAGTAATTTATTGTTTTACTTTCGACACTTGGTTGAAAACAAGTAGAAGATGTTGGTGTGTTGTGATGAAGGGCCCCTCCTCTTCTCACTGCTTTTCATATTGACTGAAGAAAACATTAATATTTGACCGTTCTGCAAAACTCTTGATTGAGTTAAATAACCTTTTTGATTTGTGTGTGTGTGTGTTTTTTTTCTAATGCACTTTTTAAACTTATTCAAATGGTTAAACCTGAACTGAACTCACTCTGAAAGGATGAGAACACTTTTACTTTTTATCTACACTTCCTCTTCATCCATCCATCAGAAATGAAACTCCAAAACAACAGTCATGTAACAGCCTCTTACAGTCATTATTAAATCTAAACTGCCAGTGATCCTGTTTAACACATTACGCTGCTTCTGCAAAACAGCTGCACCCATCACTAACCTTAAGCCCATAACCATGTACTCACGGTCCTCTGCTTATTATCAAAGCTACGTAAGCCTTCATAAGAGAGGACTTCTCCAACATGCGTAAGTCAATAATCACATGTTGCATAGCTGGTGTGTCTTAGCCAGGTTTGGCTTGTCAGTGGATGGCTGAGCTTATATTTATTTAAATTTTCTATACAGCATGTTCTCAATATTATATATTAAACAGTTGCTGAAGGGTCCTTGCAGAACAAAAGCCACACAGTGGCTGATGTTCAGCCCACACAGAGGATTGGCCAGGAGCAAAGTTATGATGTCAGGGCATGGACTCAAAATATAAGTCATACATACACTATACAGATGCCATATTTGTGCAATAATAAGTTCTTTCACGTAAGACGCTCACAGAAATTCCCTTTTTTACAACTGTTCCTGTTCAATCATGCCATCCTTGTTCTTCTTTACGACCACGTGAACAAGCCCATTTTTCTCCACTAATGATGTTTTCTAAAAATACAAGACAAAATACATCAACTTCAAGAAACTCATAGGTTAAGTGGTGCTTTTACACATGTAGCATTGTACACACAAAGAGGAACCGCAGTGTTCTTTGTCAGGAGCCGATAGCTTGATTAGATTTCACTGATTTAGAGGCTCTGCAAAGAATTTCAGCTCAATTTAACAACCACCAATTTAACAACAACGACATTTTGTGTTTCAGATGTTCTTTCTTAAGCAGTCTTCCTTATAGACATGGTTTAAAATAATCTTATTATCATTTTTTTCTGTCTTGATCTCTACATCCACTGAAATGAAATACATGCCTGCCTGGAGGTTTACAGGTTAAATGGAATCACCATGTTCTGACAGACTTTATCTAACACAGCTTTTTAAATGACTGTAATAATAGCGGCATTCTCCAACCGCTGAACTCTGTGACAGAGCTGGCTGTACGCAGTCTGCATGATTTATGGGTCAGTCATATGTAGCATGAGCTCATTTCAGTCAGCGCAGCATCCACGCTCTGCCAAATGCGGTTGGTGCAAAGCAAAATTACACTGGATTTGTAATCAATGCTGGCGCTCTGCATGCACCAACATACACACACTCGCAGGCTTCATTCTTCCCTCCACTGGGTACGATAGTCTGCATCCAATATACATCTGGTTTACATCATCGCCAGACCACCACCACCACCACCACCCAACCCAGATCTATCATGAGACATATACACACATACCATACATACACATTTCTATCTGACTCATATTTATGCCTCATCGTGCACGGCTTTTTCAGACTGAAACACAGAAGCACAAAGTTTTACTGCACCTCCAGCCTTCACACTAATCCTAAACGAAGCATCTTGACCTGCTGTTGGAACACATCGGCACACAGATGTACAGACACATGTTAAGAGTCTGCATGTGAGCGTGCATGCAAACACTTAGTACTTTAATTGCTGGCTTTGTGTTTTATTGTAAATGCTGCAGAGCTGGTGGGGGTCAGCGAATCTGCAGAAAATATGAGGTGTGTTGAGATGAACATGCGCTCACAATGAGCTCCTTGTTTCCCCAAGCAATGTGTTCTCAGTTGCAAAGCAATTAAAGGCTAGTTTACTAGCCAGGGCTGCTCTTTTCTCTGCCTGTGACGCAATCCTCCAGGTCTGCCCAGCTGAAGGCTGAGTGATGGGTACGCACACACTCGGCAAGCACAAACACAAGCACATGTGCACATGAACGCGCACAGGGAGACCTAAACGCAAGTGTATCCCTTCGTGTGTGAGCACATGCACAAAAACACACACACATCATTTAAGTCTAGCCAGGGCTGGCAGAAGGTAAACATTCAAGGTTATTGCAGCACAAGGAAAGCCCTGTACGAGGCTCTTACTTTACCAATCTTACTTACAGTGACGGTAAATCTAGATGAGTGACAGAAACTTTACCATGAAGTCACAGTCATTAACATGTCGACTCAACACAGATTTACCGAACACAGGCCACAGTGTCTTTTACAGTCTTCTATTTATGCAGCAACATATATAAATGCAAGGGTGGAGCAGGTCGCATTAGTGATGTCAGCCTCCACCTGTTCACTCTGTTCCACAGATAAAGAGAAGAACTCAACCTTCTCCCCCACTTCCCCCATGATGTTTCCTGAATGAACTCATTGTTCATATTTTTTGCGGTAATTTACTCTACCCTGCAAGATCCAAACTGTTCTTGTGTTTCATAGCTTTATACCTCTATTATACACTGCAGACAAAAAGACAGAGAGTAGTGATTGATTATTAATAAAAGTTAGCAAAGTTCTGCAAATATGCAAGATTTTACCGCTCTCCTTCTTATAAGTTTATTGGTTCTGCACTGATAGATGAATTTATGGGTATAATTTCAGCAAAGTATTAATTCATTAGTCAACGGTGATTAGTTTTAATCACTATCTTTAAACAAGAGAAGATTAAATGGAGCTCACTGTTACAACAAAAGCAAATCTTTGAGTCGGAGTTTATTTTGGGGCTAAACATTATTGGTTCTCAGTCACCCAGTATCCACGGCCTTAGACTGGTATGTACTGTACACCACCGAGCCAGGCCGGTGTGTCTTATGATAGCACTGCAGGGTGTGTGAACGGGCATAACTCACTCCATGTGTGTGAGACGTGGTCCTTGCCGAGTTTTTTTTTTTTTTTTTCTTCCACTCGCTCTGAAACCTGTCCAGCAGCAAAACAGACACACATGATGAAGAAGGATTATTGTTATTTGGAGAGACTTGAAACAGGGTTCCACACTATTTGGCCCACTCAGGGTCAGCGAGTTTGGGATTTTTTGCTGTGGCTTAAGTGGGTGATGGGGTGGAAGAAGTCTTGGCCATAACTTTTTTTTCTTTCTTGCTTTATTTTAATAGTTGGTTTGAGAAATAGTAAAAAAAAAAACTCAGCACTGCTTTTGTGTGCTGCATTTTTAAGACTCTGATCACTTTAGAGTTGGTTTAAAGACTATAAAAGAATTAAATCGGCCTTAATAAACTGGTTTAAGTTATTTTCGTCCTTGTTCCTTCTCTTATCTGTAGAAGAGGCTGCAGCACACAATAGCAGCTGTGTTTTCTTGCATTTGTTCACCTTCCTGTTGTTGGTGGTGAAAACAACAGGAACGAGCCAATCACTCTTACAAGTTTGCGTGGTGTGCGTGGAGATATGTGCGTTTAAGTGTGCCCTCATTTGTGCGAGTTGAAGAGTGTGTGTGTGTGTGTTTTTCCCACACACACTGGGGGGTTGTTAATGGTTCATGCGAGGTCAACTCTTAAAAGGGTCATAAACTCTCAATACTAAAGCCATCATTGCCTTTCCTTGCCCATATCCTTGAATATCACTCATCTGTCTGAGAAACATGTTGGGTCTTATTTCTCAATCCCTTCTCTCAGTTCCATCCTTCGATGCTTTCTGACTCCCCCACCTTGTCCTCCTTCATCGCTTCATCATAATGAAGGAATTTAATTCTGGAGGCCAACCAGTGTAGTTTTCTAGCCGCAGCTCAGTTCTCCGGTCTAAGCCGATTCCATAGTGTGTTAACTGGGATCTGTGTCAGGGTCACCACCTTCTGAGACACTCGGACATGATCCAAAACTACCCTTTACAACCAGGCGAGGCAGCAGGAATCACAACAAGCTTTCACTTTTTTTCACAGCAGCATGACTGGTGCCAACTGGTTTTTCTCCTGGCCTGCCTGCCTGCCTGCCTGCGTGTAAAAGCTTTCAGATGAAAAGCCCTTTGGAGTGTCAGTCAGAAACAACAAAACCTTGAACACCCAGCCACTTACTCTCAGTCCCCAAAAAACAAACAGCTCGAATGGTTAAAACAAAAAGGGTCTCTCAATGCAGATGGTGAGAGAAAGGAGTCCAAATTCTAGAGTAAAAAAAAGAAAAACTTGGTGAGCAGATACTAAAATAAACACAACTAAATAGTGCTTCACTACAGTCTCACTGTCATAAACATTTGGGATATTACATTACATCACATTTATTTAGCAGGCACTTATCCAAAGCCATTTACGATTCATGAATTAAACCATGTGGATAAAACTTAAAAACAGCAAAAATCGTCAAAGTACATAAACTTCAAATGTCTTAAACCTCATCAAGTGCTACATTTATAAACATTACAAGATGCAGTTTCTTGTCTTTGCTTTTTTTTTTTTTTTTGATGCAGTTTAAACAGATGATTTTTTTCACTCTGATGTCAGTCCTGATGTCCACTTGATGCTTGTTTCCACCATTGTGGAGCCAGAACAGCAGACAGTCGTGAATTTTGAGAAAATGAAGGCGAAATAAAGAGATGAAACACTTTCCTCGAAAGAAATGGCAGCTCAGTTGCTTCCGGGCAAGACATGAATTCACAGTTATGCTAGCAGCTCTGTAGGGCTGTACTTAAGCACAATGACAAGGCGAGCTAAATGCTAACAGCAGCATAATACTATGTCAGTATTTTCAGATATGAGGTTTATCATGTTCAGCAGCATGTTAACTTTTCCTGCCACAAAGTCCAGCAGATTCTGATTTGATTATT
>JAPZDY010000002.1:16357685-16379093 GCA_029783645.1 Ctenochaetus hawaiiensis
AATTTGAATTAGACCTAGGTACAGTCCTGATCTGAGGTCACAAGTTTGGGTCTCTTTCCCGACACCTCCTTCACAATAGGTAATGCTGTAACATGACAAGTTACTTTTTATTCAAAGTATTCTTAAAATGTAACAAGTCACCATCAAAAGTACCATTACCCAACACTGCTCTTGGGTCTTAAATAGTAATGCTACATTAGCTTTATTTACCATTATTTATTATGACTGTTTTAGCTCAACACCTAACATACTGTGAGTTTTAAGCCAGTCAGCCTGACATAATGTTTGAGGCTCGATGTTGGAACAAACACCTGCCTGACTCTTTATACACAGAAGATAGTTTGTACTCTAGCCCATTGTGCACATTCAGCAGTAGGAGATATGCAAAGCTTGACAGACCTTCCACATTGGGCAACGCTGCTGTGTTTGATAAGAAAATCTTGAGTTTGGTCCTTTGTCCTCATTTTTGACACAGGTGTTTATCAGACTGTTTGATATGAGAAGTAGATTGGGCTTGATGAAACAAATAGACCCATTTTGGTCCCATTCTTTATTACTGTTGAAATTAAAAGAATACAGTATGGAAAAGAGAAATTGCTGTAATTGCTCGGATTCCTTTTCTCAAAGCCATCAAACAGTTCCCCAAATATTTGATAAAATGACCATAAACAAATCTGTTTTAGGGATGAAATAGACACAGCTGAAATGAATTCCTCCTCATTACTTTCATGTCAACATTTCATTAGCGGCTCCCATGTGCTGCCATCCCTGGTCCTGAAGCTGATCTGAGGAAAGTAATGGAAGGACCATCTGGTTTGACAGGGCCTCTTACATCAAATGTCTTCTGTTTAAAGACCACGGGAGGACCGACGTGGTCACACTCACGTGAATACCACCACCTAGTTGAACCCCAAACACATGATTCCATGAGCGAAGTATGCATTGTTGTAAAAGTGGTGGTGATCAAAAAGCCTCAGAGGAACCTTAAAACGTGCAGTGTGAATAGCTGCGAGCGAGTGTTCCTCCTTTTAGCTTTTCTTAAGCAACACTGGATCAAAGTTTTAACAAGTCCCGCAAGTTCACTACTCATCCTCTCAGAGCTCCACCAAAGACCTCAGCTTTAAGACTGCAAACAGCAAAAAACGTGAGTAAAGGGTGAACATCACGTATTTTGTTTTCATGGCTTCCATCTGGAGCTGAAAGGTAAATTTTTTTAAACAGTGTAACCCAGCAGGAGTTACTCTTCCCTTTCTTTGTGGCTGTCATGTGACTTCTTGCTGGCCTTTAAGAACATGGGAAAACACAGATCCTTTTTAGGGCCATATTCACTAGTTTTGACACCACATATCTCCTTCTTCTACACACACACACACACACACACACACAGGTATGCACAAATATACACACTCATACACGAAAACACAACTGCCATCTCTAGTGAAAAACACTGTGAGACAAACGTTTTATTATGACTGCTGTGATAAATTAAACAAAAGTATGTCAAAACATTTAATGAAATGTGCATTAGGTATCATCCCCAGGAGACCAATTTAAAGGTTTGTTACACAATTTAATAGATTGTTCCAGACAAAAGCACATGGGAACAGGGCCTGCTTGCCAGGTTGTGCAGCATATGCGGGAGTTTTACGCGGCACAGAGGAGCAGCAGCTGGGTTGCAAAGGGAGCGTCAGAGTGACCGGAGTCCGGGAACAGGCGGTCTCACGGGTCCGTCTCTGTTCTGCTCGCTGGAGACACCGTGGCAGCGGCAGCTAATGAAATGTTTTCCCAAAGACGATGGGAGCAAAAATTTAAATGATATTACTTTCATTTTCTGCCCTGTCCAAGCCAAAACAACACACAAAGCAGTACGAGGTTAATCAAAGATGGAGGAAAGTATCTTGGATGGGCGGGAGAACAAACAAAAGTTGTTTTGTGTTTTTTTTTTTGCCTGAACGTGTGCCTTTCTGTGTGGTAATATCCATGATGGATTGTTATTTCAAAATACACTGGAGTTAAATAAACACAATCTGCACATTATATTTCTTGTTCATGAAAGATGTTTGGCACGGGGAAGTACACAACAATGACTGCTGCTTATCTGCAATACTGTGTTTTGTGTTTCATTTGCGCTAAGCTGAAACAGATAAACCATAAAGTCGACAGTGTGACAGACTAGCAGAGCTATCCAGCTTTGGCAGGTACCCTCAACTCGCTTTCTGTCTTTTCCCCCCTCATTCACTCTCTCCCTCTCGCGGCCTGCTCTCCTGGCCAGCTGTGAGTCCGTCCAGCCAGTCAGCGTGAGACATCTGGGATGCATTGGACCCGTGAGAGAGGGGGGGGGGGGCAGCTGGAACCTATCAGAGCCCAGGAGATCAGCAGATCTGTTCTGTGTGCATGGGATCTGACCTGTCCTGAGTCCTAAACTCATCCACTGTCACACACAGGAATGATGCCAAGGTGAGAAGGAGGGGCGGTTAAGATGTGTGTTTGGAAAGTGATAAATTGTTCACTTGTGTGCTCTGTGTTTTAACGGATTGCACCAGCCTTTATGTACAGGTTCAAGACCAGAGTGGTGTGTTTGATTGAGATTATGCAGGTTTGAGCTTCTGCAGTTGTCTTTTATTGAGTCTCATGGTCCAGTGAGAAGGATTTAGTTGCATCTAGCGGTGAAGGTTGCAATTAGCAACTGTGTACTCCTTGCCTCACTTTTCCCTGCCTGGCTAAAGGAGATCCTACAGTGTAAAGGTCATCACAGGTCCAATTATTTCTGTTGAAGCCCAAAAAATTGCTTGAAATCTACAACCTCAAACCAAATTGGAGCCATCTATTGCTTGAAAGCCAGGAACAGGACCAAAGAAATGCTGGACCCGAACAGAGAGACACAAAACCCAATCAGCACAAATTCATTTACAAATTGTAAAAAGGAAATTTTGTGTCTAATTAAAAAAAACTGCTCGTTAAGAATCTGCTATGCAGTTTTGTTCAACTGTTTATTTTATTTTATGTTTATTTTGAAACTTTAAGAGTTATTGTTTGTTTGTCTCCTGGGCTGCAAACATTAGCAAAGCTAATTTGGTATCATCTATAATCAAAAAATCTAAATGTTAGAATAAAGTGCAGCAATCTGTCTCATGCTGATTTCTAGAAAACTTTTAGCACAAAGGCTAACATTGTGAAAATACAAATGATTTCATTCAATTTGCAGACTGTAGATGCTTTTAAAAAAGCTGAATGTAAGTTGAAACAAATTCTACAGTTTATTTCTTTGTTTGATGTAAAACAATTTGTTCTTAAGTGTACTTGACTCTGTCTTTTATTTATGGACAGAGAGACGTACTAATTTCCCTCTCAAGTACAAATAAGATGTTTGGATTTCAAATGCAGCAGAAACATCAGATGCATTATTATCCAGACAGGGTATTTACTTTATTTTTAAAGGCTTCCTCTTAAGCAAGTTAATTTGTTTGTATAAACTTCTGTCTAAAGAGCAGCCTCTGAACACTTTAATTCCCTCAGACAGTGGTTCAAGGATACTAGATTATGAAATCAAACATTGGGACTTGGCCAATGAATGAGTCCAACCCCACTTTTCAGCAGCTTTCCCCTCCTCCTACAACCAAAAAGAGTAAACATCTGCGGACAGGGCAAACCCGGTATGGCCTGTCCTGAACTCATGTTGGATTTGGAGCTTAATGCAGGGGGACAGATGTGTTTATTGGGAGGCGCTGATACTAACATGGCCTGACACCTGGAGCCTACGGTGATGATGGGGATATTTGGACATGCCTGCGCCCTGTAATCCCTTTACGCTTGGCCTTTTCAGATGGGTAGTGGAATGAGCACAAAATGTGTCAGGAAATCACCTGACAAGCATTTTGAAAATCTCTGGCAGCTTTTTTTTTTTTTGCTATGAAACTCAAAACACACCTGCCCCAGGCACCTGGCACCTGCCTCGGCTGAGACATCAGACTGACACCGAATGTCAAAGTGGACGGGGTCATTTGGTAGACGTGTCAATGAACATTAACTTCAAATATTGTTAACTGCGGCCATAATTTGATTAGTGTCTTTGGACAAGTAGGGAATATCATCTTGCTCTGGCACATTAAAGAAATTCCAAGCCAGCATGTCCCATTGTGCGAGGCAGAGTGAAGCAGTGAGCTGGAGTTCACATGGACAGCACTCATCATTAAGGATTTGAGTTGTGGGCAGTCAAAGATTGCGGTGTTGGCTTTCACTGTTTTTTAAGGAGAACAATATTCATCAACCCTGCCAGAAATCGGGATCCACCCAGGGATAATGGAGCAAAAACACAGTGATTCTCATATACACAGTCTCCCATGCATTTACGCAGACATCCATCCCCTACTACAGCTCATACATGCACCCACGGAGTCCATGAAATCTGATACATCTTTTTTACCGGTGTATGAAATTTAATATGTTCTCACAAATATCGACTGCAAAAACCCTTGCTGTAGCCAGTGAGAATGTTATGTATGAAATATGACACAGCAACTCCAGGCGAAGGTGTCCACACTGAACCTCATGACCTTTCACAACCAACGATCTGCTCTGTGAATTTACAGCTAGATTAGTGATTCAGATTTCATCCCTCCCATTGTATTTTCTCTCATGTCTGGCCAACAAACCAAAGGGCTTTTTTTTCACATACCACTGCCATATGCTCAACAAATGCACTGAGCTGTTGGTATCATAGGCTAATATGAAGCTGCAGACTACACACTGTTTGCACTACAGGAGACGACTAACAGGGTTTTACCGTAAATTGCAATGTTACAAAAGTAAATCTGTAAAACACAATTTGTTCATGGCTGCTGGTGTAGCTGTTTCCTGATTAGTAACATGCAGCGAGAGACTCATATTCCGTAACAAACCAGCACTATTATCCAAGAAGAAAGAGGAAACAGTTGTGTTTGTTTCTCTTTTGGGTGACCCCATGCTGCTCTGTTACTCCCCGGGGTTCCCACACCACTCTGGGCTCCAACCCATCTCTCAGTTTTCTCCTTTTCCCGTGGTCACAGTACATTAATGTATTATGTCATTCTTAAATTGTAGTTTTTGTTTTAACGTGCTTTCCAAATAATCAAAATTCCTGACTCGCTGTGTTTGAGTGTAAACAGCTCACTAGAAATGCGTATTAATCACTTGCAACAATGAAAAAAGCCAAGGCAATACAATCCTCTTGTATGTTTATAGTCATGCCGAGGGGGGCTTTTGTATGCGTAAGTGTCATAACAAGACCACCCAACACAATGTCAGCGCCACTGGAACAGCCTGGTTGACCTGAGACACAAAAACAGAGACCTAATATTTAAGTTCTGCAAACAAATCGGTTAATCATTGGTGTTTCTTTTGAGTTGTGAACCTTTTTGGTCAAAACTTTTGTTACCAAATGCAAGAAGTAAAAGTTTTAATATTTTTCTGCTGTGATAGCACCCTTACAGGTTTGAACTTTTGGTTGCGACTGACAGTGTTGGTATTGGTGCAATACCAGTGTGAGTGTCCAGTAACATTTGCAATGTCTATTGAAGTCTTATAAATTAATCCTTTTTTTTCACTTTTTTGTGCAGGGATTCAACAGGAAGTCAGCCAATTCAATTATCATAGTCCAAGAACAAAGAAGTGTAAGAAAGCCAATGGAGGCTTTATAGTCATTGGTGCAGTGAACAACTTACACAAGACTGGTTGGCCGCCATGTTTGAGCGTGTTATCCAACTCTCCTAAATCCATCAGGGGTTTTTGGATCATTTGCTGTCACCACCCTTGGATCCATAAAAAAGAGACAACTTATGGTTCAATTCTTTCGGGTTAAAGGAACAGTTTATTGTAAAAGGGGTGTAAGTATACGGGAGTTGCCATGGCTATAGCAAGTTTTGAAATAACATGAATAAAAACTAATCTTCACTTTGGAGAAAATTAATGTTTAACTAACTAGCTTTATCTTTGGAGTGGAATACAATGAACACTTAGAGAGATCATTAAAATGACAAATGACCAACAAGTATGACGTTTGTTGAAAAAGGGATAAAATGTCTTGTATTAATGTTACGTGACTATGATGAGCTCCAGTAAGCAGCATGCCACAGAAGTTGACAATACATTTCCTAGCAACGTCAGCCCTAAAATGCCAGTAAAATGCTGCCATGGGTGACACAAACCCAGAGATTTAAAGCATAAGAGCATGTTTTTTTTTCAATAAATGTGTCCAAAGATGGTTTATCTACTTCTTGAAAATGTGAATATTTGCATCAATATAGTTTGCTTCCATACGCAAAAAGTGAGGAGATTTCAAGTTCAGTCTAAATTTAATGGAATCAGAGATAGAAGCTGTGCAGGGACAAAAGCAGCTCAGACGCTGAAGTTACTAGACGTAAATCATGTTCAGCCTCTTTTGCATAGATCCACTTCCCCTCAGGAAGCCGACTTTGCGCCATCCAGTCAACTCCAGACAATCTGGTTCCTGCAGCTGTTGGAAGCCTGGAAATCCTGGAATTTCAGAATTCCAAATGGTTTCCTATGCCTTCCAGGAAATATCTCCAGTTAATCTTCTCCCTCACTCTTTCTATGCCTTAAAGGGCAGAAGTCTTTTTGAAACTGTCCGGTTCAGCACTGCACAGATATCAGAGTCCCAGGTGGAGACCTGTCCTGCAGAGGGGCCGTTAGACTCACTGTCACACAGCTCACTGACTCACAAACAACTCGTGACCCATGCAGCCAGTTTTTTCACAGCCAGACGCTCCTTTCTCCAGTTCAATCAATGCATCTGTACACTTGCGAAGTTCATTTTTCTAATTATTCACTAATGTAAATTGACAAGTTCATTTCTCCCACAAACAGAGCTGACCTCTTAAGACACCAGATACCCCCCATCGGAGTTTTGGACCACCGAGGTCTCGTTGCCAGTTTGGCCTTTGACCTAATTGTTGTTGACTGTTAGTTCAGCCAGAGCTCTCTCCTTTTCTCTTCCCTCGTCTATCCCATGGTTTTGTCCATCTGTCTGCACTATGTCCTTCTCACTCTGCACTCACTCACTTCAAGAATCTTTTATCATTTGTTTTTTTCTTCACCTGCAGCGTCACATAGTTTTTCTATTATGCCTTTTCTTTGTATTTCTTCCAATTTACAGCTTACATTTTTCTCTCTCTGTTTTCTATCCCCATTTATCTCTTTTCTCTCTTATATAATGGTTAACAAAGCATCTATTGTTCTAATCTTGTAAATTGTAAACTGAACGCAACTCCTCTGTTGTGATCTTCAAAGGTTCGCTGTTGCCATGATCTAACAGTAACCACCTGGGTCAGCACAGGTCTCTGCCATTTCTCACTGAGGTCTAAAGTTAAGCTGATCCATCAAAGCAGAGGCGCTGAAATTACACAATAATAATTCAGTATTCCCGCCTCCGCATGTCCTCATTCCGAGTGGAATTTCAAATTATCCAAGCAGGTTTCCTAATTATTCCCAAGATCTCAACGCAATTAGAAAGAGCAGCAGCATATGTGTGCGAGAGGGATGGAGGCTGTACATGTGATGAGATGGAGAGACTGCAGAGTCATAGTCACTGGAGTAGCATTAAAAAAGGTCTTACAGAGTGCACACACACAGTAAATCTTGCGTCACAAAGAAAGGGTGAGAGCGCATTGGCGAGGCTGTATGAAAAATATTGGCCAAACATCTGGTTAGCCAGTGCGCTAAGGTGAGGGTAAGTTTCATTGTTGTGCTGTGTTTCAGGGCAACAGTGACGTGGATTCGGATACACAAGTAACAAATAACAATTACTGAGGCCTTTTCCTCTTGGTTGAGCGCCAGTCGATCATTGGTCAAAATGGCAGAAATGGTTGATCAGTCATGGATCCATGTTCTCAAAAAGGGTGTGAGGGCAGGGTGAAAGGAGTAACTACTAGTGGGACCTTTTATTATGGCAGCTTGTGTATCACAAAGGGGCTCTGTCTAAGATGACATCAGAGGCTGTTTGCACACAGATAGATATAATCCATGCTTAGTCAGTTACACGTTAGGTTCAGTGTTTTTCCCATTCAAATCTAGCACTTCGGCAAACACGCAAGTGTGAGTGTCTCATTGTCAGAGATAGCCAAAGGTAAATAGCCACATCTATTGACACAGCTGGCTGTTTATGAGGGCAATGGCGAGGTAAATTAAACAGATAAAGATACTTGAGGTTTAAGATGCAGGCTAGCTTTGTGGTCTGTTGGTCAAACAAAAGCCAGATGCTTTCCTGGCTATTTCTTTCATTATTTATTAACTTCACTTGCAGACCGTGCCAAGGATTTCCAGAAATTTCACTTCACAGCAGAGCATTGTATCTATTTCATCGTAAGCCAGACGCCATCATAGCCAACCCACTGTTTTAGTGTTATGAACCTCTAGACCCATCTGATGGAGATGAAACCCATTGAAACAAATCCCACCTATCAATGATGGGTTCAAACGGTCCTAGAAAACATCCCAGCACCATTCAGCCTGTGCAGTGCTCCGAACATGTGCTGTTCAGAGTGACTTCAGCTTTGCTTGCATCTCCAAGGACATTGTTGTCCTGTTACTGCTGATGTAACAGCAGCCGCTGGCCAGGGTGTTACATAAGCTCTGGAGCCACATGAAAAAGCCACATTGCAAATGAAAATCAGTGAAAATCTCTCTGGTCACTTCCACAGAGCCACGCAACTCCTCCTAACACAGGACACTGTCCAAGCACATCATAACATCTCTGCACCGACATGATCCCTCTCACTGTCTCTTCTCACTCAATATGGCTGCTAAAGAAGACACAGCTAATCAACAGCTGAGAGGATGTGCAGTTGTGCAAGTTAATATTAGTATGTATATCTACTGATCACTCTCACTGCTGCATCTAAAAAGGTGTAGAACTTCTCAAAATGGGTGAAAAAAACATTGCCTATATATTTTTACCCTTCGCTACAAATAAAACATTTGTAATGAAATCATTAGCATATTATGAAACAAAATGTAGCAAAAGGTAGTAGATTATAAATGTTGAAATGTTCAAATTTTCCTCTCAAAAATTTTAAATGAAAAACTGATGAAAACAACAAATTACTCCCAGACTCTAAGTCCAAGCCCCCGCAGACCAATCTGATGACTTTTAACAATAGTCTGATTCTGATCACGAAAACGAAAGCCATCCATCCTGGAGAGGAGCCAAGAATTCCAAACATGTTCGATCCAGTGAGTCAGGGCACCCAGTGACATGCACTCATTCAACCCTCGTTCTCTTCAAACTGTGAGAACAAAAACTTTAAACACTTGAATCAAGGAACCATCGTTAATGTGATTAGCAACACCCAGTGCAAAGTTGGTACGAGCAGGCACTAAAAATGATTGTTATATCACTTGAATTACAGCAGCCTAAGAAGTAGTTAAAGGGAAAGCTGGCCCCTAAGAAACACATACTTTTTTCTATATTCATAAAATATATTTATTCATTTCATTTTATTTCATGTTATTTATGATTCGGTGGTTATCCCCCATTACCATCTAGCCCTCCCCTTCCTTTTCCCATGAGTTTTGACAGTGTGGTTTACCATCATCACATGTGGACTCATTAAAGAAAACAAGACGATGCTAAGTTAACGCCACTCCCCTTATATAATGCAAGATGAACACAACATTGTGTGTGTGGAGCATCACTGACAATGACTCAGAGGGTGTTTGAATAATATTACATGTGCAAAAAGGAGGCTAACATCTATTATTCTGTGCAGCCATTAGCAAGGTAGGCTTACTAGCCTCCACTGTTAAATGTGGAAAAGGAAAAGTTGTCTTAACCACTATGGCTGATTAGTGAGGTCAACATAACTTAAGAGGGCTTATTTTTTAAGAACTTCCTCTTTTTAAGTCTCTTCCCCTCAAAATTTTGAGACACATGGAAAAATCAATTGATGTTTGGCATAAAATCACATAAAATGTGGAGACGATTGCATTTGTTTGCGAATAAGCAAATTGAGAGCACTGACGCACCCACTGCGCAATGTGAGAAGTGTCAGTGTTGGATAATGTGTTGTGAAAACCCTTTGGAATCCGTCTCCAGTCAAATTTATGATTTGCTAAACATGTTGCTCTGTGTCTTCACTCAAGCATGGCCCGACAAAAAGCAGCAATGTCACAACTTTCATTCCCATAGTAAAAAAACATGACTTCTCTTCACAGCCAAGGTTGGCTGTATTAATGTAATCCTACTTTCATAAACTTGATTTAAAACATCTCTTCCCCCGAGCAGAACCAAGCTATTGACGGCTCTGTGTGAAAGTCAAGCACTGTAAACGGCGTAATCACTGGTGAAATCTCATTCAGAGCTGTTGGATAAGTTTTCCGTCAAACTGCCAAATGAATAATACTATACTTTCAGTTATAAGCACACACACACATATACACACAAACATGCTTACAGTGCCGAATGGTATTTATTAATCCAAAGCATTGCTGTGCAAAGCTCTCTGATCATAACAAAGCCCATTCAGTGTTAAAATAAAAGAACAGTGGAGGGCAGAATAAATTTCCAAGCTAGGCACTGTAACTACAAACAGATGGCTCCTCTACCAACAAACTTTATTGATGGAGGAATGGAAATAATTTCAGCCTTACCAATCAGAGGTAATAGAGGCAAGTCCTCCCCTGACACCCCTGGTCTAGATAAACAGTGCTGGCGGTGAACATTATAAATCCTTGGTTGGTTAATTTTCTGACTTAACATTGCACTGTACCAAATATCCTGACCCCATAATTGTAAAAAAGAGGCTGTGATTGCTTTTTTTTCCAAAAGGGCAGAGTAATCATGTTTAGAAGCTACTTTCTCCAAAACAGAAAAATCTCTTTTTCTAAGAGTGCGATTTACCCATCTGTAAAACACACAAACAAACTTCTCAGTCTCACTTCCATTCATATTTTTAGCCTGTATGTTAATATAAAATAACAAAAATGTAAAACTGAGGACAAGAGAATAAGGGCAGCATGTGTTACTGGTGATATGCTCCTGATCCACACAGACAGAAAGCCAGAAGGGCTGGTCAGAGTCATTTCCCCAGGAAAAAGCCTGCATGGACCAAGTTGGCATGCTCTGCATCTTGAAATTCACCCAGTGTGAGGGATTAAATCTGCACATTTTAACTGGGACGCTTTTCTTTTCTTTCGAATGTCTTATTTCCTTTGCTGAGCTTTCTTTGGCTGCATTTCTTGATTAGATGAAAACTATTCAGGATATCTTATGTAAGTCCTGTTAAGAAGCATACAGTATTTAATTTTTTACATGCAAACTGGATACAGTGAGGTAAAGCTAGAAATTCAGATAGATACAAAACATTTGAAATGAATCAAGCGCATTCCGTTCGAGCAGTCTTTTTTGCCTGTGGAGGGGGAGAGAAGGGAAGGAAGCTTCAGTTTGTTGGATGCTGGTCAGGCGCTGAAGACTGAAACAATCTGAGTGCTCACCAGAGGCTGGTTTGCAGAGGGCTGGAGTCCACTTGGTTCAGTTAATAATGCTGGAATCATCTCCACGACAGTAAACACTGAGAGAGCTGCAATCACTCAGCACTTCAGGCAGTAAACAGAGAAAATTGCCACTGGAGGCTTTATGGAAGCAATTGTGAGGGCACAGTCAACGTGATCACCTCATCATTTGTGTCCAGGCCGTGATGAGAAAAAAAAAAATCTGCCTCAGAGGGTATGGTGTTGTATCACAGAGAACATTAAATTATACAACAGTGAATGATGGGGGCAAAATAAAGTATTGTACAGTTTATTGTAAAAATATTTTCCAAGGGGGGATCCAGAGGTCTTTGTAGGGATTGGAGGCAGTCTCTTGAAAAGGTTGGAGGAACGGTTAAATAATATTCCATTCATTAGCAGTCTGGCACTGAGCTTTTCTCTTTAAATAGGAGAAATATTGGGGGCGCCAGGTGGGGGCTGAGGAAAAAAAGCTCCTGCCCACCACAGCAGAGACCCCAAGTTAGTCAGAGACTGATTTAATGCTTTTGTTTTTGGGTCTAATTGAACAAAACTGTTTACTGCACCAGCCAGGTGTTTGTGGGGACGGGAATGGGGCATCTGGGGGGGATAGCATCAACTTTATGGCCTGCTTTGCCCTCCTGCTTTAAGTGCTTGCTAGCAGGTGAAAATAAGAGTGGTGTCATCGTAGGTGTTTTCGGACTGCAGGAACTTTTTCATAGTTCCAAGAACTGTTGGAACTCTCCACCTTTTTTATTGATTCTGCACCGCAGGAGCTATGAACTATAGTAGTTCTTTCTTAGAACCCCATTTTTTAGCTGCTGCTTCAGAGTGACTACTCTCCCAGAACAAAAGGGACTTTGAGTGATGTAAGTGTGTGGTGATTGGTCCATACATGAGTGTACGTTGATTGGTTGAACACAAGAGCTGTTGCAGTGCCACCAAACACCATTTTTTAAACCCACCTGTAAACATTAGCGTACAGTTAGCAATGTTAATAACAGCTCATAACAGATCTTAAATATTTTAAAAAATGGAACAAAACGTGGACAAATGGACCAACAGAGAAGTCTGGGCATTACTGAGTGTGTATGTGACTGGAGGAATTATAATGCAATTCTGACCTTCTTCTTCTGTCGAAGCTAAATATAAAAATCTTTGCACTGAAGTGATGTTGCTTTACAAACTGTCAGCTGGCCAAAGTCACTTTAGGGTTTCTATTGGCGGTGCAATTGCAGGCAGAAAAAAGTCCCTAAGGTGTTTAGTTCTCAGGGAACTCCCTAGTGGATAGTTCCTCTTCAAAAAGCCCCAAGAACTGTTTGGTCTAAAAACACCTCATGTGTATTGGGAGAGACACACCCTCTCCCAGCCGGCAGTGGGAATGAGCCATAATGAGGAAGAAAATGGGAAAAAATAGGCCCACATTCAAAATACACAGTGGAGATATTTTATTAAGCTATAAACTAAATCACAACACCCCACAAATGATGTTAATAAGCTATTAGGTAACAAAAGATATATTTGAAAAGTTAATTATGTATTTGCTGTTTCTCTTCAGGCTGATTAGCCTGTTTGGTGTAAGCCTGAATAAATGTTTGCACTGAACTTACTGAATGGCAAATACCAGATTTATCAGCATTAGAGGAGAGAATAAATGTAGGAGACTCTAGAGGTTTTCTTCTTCTTTGTTTCGTGCTAAATGCTCTTTAACTGACACGGCAGGGTCAAGAATGTACAGTAGCCCACACAGACATGTGCACTCAAGTCACATGACTTACACTCAAGTCACACTCAAGTTATTAATCTGATATCTTTCAATTTGAGGCCAAATGAGACTCTCAGCTCACATGTGACACTGACAGCAGTGACTCATGAGTGGGCTTGGACTTTTTGACCTGGGACAACCTCATATCCTCATTTCAAAAGATTGACATTTTAATTTGTGAAAAAGTATGCAGAGTCAGCTCTTTATTTTTATGATATCAGACTTTGAATCATTCCAACAGAAGTCAGTCACATTGTGAGAGTGGAGGAAGACGGTGCACTTGGCAGTTCAACCGCCACATAAATGACACTTTGGATTAAGGTGTTTAGATGTAAAGACTCTACTGTATGGTCAACACAAAACAGATGGCAAAATGAAAACACAGTTGATTATGATTCTGCCACAAGGATAAAGTAGCAAGACACTCTTGATATTTATCCTTCTAAATGTGAGTTTAATAACAGTCTCTCAGTCTTATCTTTACATGCGCGCTTTGAGCAATAACAGCCAGAATCAAACTGTCCTCCAAATATTTTACTGACATGAAGCATTAAAGCATCCACTCAAATAAAATGAGAAAAACTCTTTTTTTAGATGGAGATCCCATGGATACATGGAATACATTCCCTCCTCCAAGAATCTGTGGAATAATGTTTTTCCCTTTGGTGAGTCTTAACATGAAAACATTTAAAAAATATTTTGAAAAGTCAAAATAGAGCATTACAATTAAATATACTGAAGGCCTACAATGGACATTGTTGATTGAACTGCATAATCTGAGGGACTGAGAGACTGACCTCAAAAGAAAGAAATGACAAATAAAGGACTTACAGATGGAGAAGCTCATGCAATCACATTGTGTGCACAAGAGAGGACAGAGGAGAATGAAAGACTTTGCCACAAGAGACAAAGAATTAACATTAATTGAGGAAATCGAGAGTGAAATACAGTGTGTGAGAATGCAAAATGCTTTGTGGATTCTTTCTGTAATTTAGTTGGTCATACATTGCTTTCCTTTCGTGAAAACTTTATACCGCTATTATTATCTATAGTGCATATGGCGATCAAACAGCCAGTGAACTGAGAAGAGAGAGATGCCTTTCATTAAAACATCAAAGCATGTGCATCATTCCCCAACCTGAGTGCTTCACTGAGCCACTTAGTGCATTGCATGCCTTATTAGATTAGTTCAAGCTAATCCAACTGTAACCAATTGTGCGTTATTGTTCACGCTAATTACTCCATCAGAGGAGGTCAGTCTCTGCTGAGCACGTCTCGGGTTCAAGTCAGTAGGTCGGAGGTCACAGTTGACTAGGGTGGAAACTTCTCGCTCAAATACCCACCCTCGTCCTCACCCCCCACCCAACCCACCCCGCATCACCCCATCGCCCTGCGTTCACTCATCAGCTTAACCCACATTTTCTATACCTTCACAGCCTGGGAGAGATTAATCCACAATAACGGGAAAGTGGGGTCGCCATTGGAGATTTGAGCTAATACGCATACATCCGCTCCCCGTCGCGGACCTGTGACCTGCGCATGTGCCCCTGTCAGTTGAGAGAACAGGTATGCAGGGAATGCCATCGCAGCAGAGTCAGTCGGACCTTGCAGATCGCTGCAAGCAAGAGGAGTCACGGGCTGGGAGTGGTGGACCGCACTTCGCGCCCAGATTAGTGTTTGTTCAACCTGGGATCATTTATGAAAGGAGTCCAAACTGGAGGAGACGGTTCTGCCTCCATCATCTCTATCTCTGACTGGATAAGCTTTTCCCCCTCAGGCTACAGGATACAAAGAAAGTTATATGTAATGATCTGGAAGAATTTAGTCCAGTACTGTACCCCCCCGTGGTGCAGCGCTAGCCTGCAGCTATCTCTCAGCACCGTCTATCGTCTGTCTTTAACCCTGATTTGTCCTGCCTGGATCATAAGAAGAAGTGAGAGGGCTCCTCATTTCACACATAATAATCTCATTTCACAGCCTCTGGCACAGGGTCAGAACAGAGGAGAAGCACTGAGAGTTCTGAAAGCTGGAGGTCTAATCACATGGTGCTCTGTGTGTGTGTGTGTATGTTAGGGGCCTCTCCTATGATTAGGCACTGGGATACTTGAGTTTTCTTGTAATAAAATTTAGAGTGGCATTCAAAGCTTGTTAGAAACTGTGCGTACGTGCAGCCACGTATCCTGCAGAACTATGTCCATTCTGCAAGCTACAATTAACCTTAAATGCTGAGGGTCAGGGTCAGCGCAGGAAGGAGTGTGGCCTTTTGTATTAAGATGGACAGAAAGCATGTGGGAAACTGGAGATCGACAGGTGTAGAGCATGTCCAAGCTTCATGCATTAAATCAGATTTCATGTCCGATCAAAGACCTTAAATTCATGTTAATCCACTGTAGCTCCAGTCTGGTGATAAGGTTGGTATGTGTGTGGTTCACTTTAGGGCATAAGAACTTGAAGATTTCATTGGCCAGTTTGGACAAGCAAGTGTGTATCTACACATTCTTGAAGAACACACACACTCATATCTACACATCTGCACGTTGCTCACGTGTGTTGTAAACATAAGAAATAAACATGTTTACAGCCTGGCACTTAAAATATTGTAGTTTCTATAGCTAATATCCTCATTCAAGACATCTTTACAGGGGGGTTACTTTTGATAAATTCACTCATTTAAAATTTTATTAAGACTTAAAACTTACATGGCATTAAGGGCGCAGCTGGTTTAGGTATTTCTTTCCATTAGTAGCAATGCATAGCCACCCAGATCCATCCTTTTGTCCTAAAATGGATGGGCCTGCAATAAATCAGGATGACAATGGCCATAAAGCCTAACTTAAGGGCTTTAGAACAGTTGTTCAAATTTATGGGGTATGGACTCACTTTCACCTCACCATCCACTTTAATGATACAGTCTGTGATGTCTACATGTTTGTTGCAGTGACAATGTTTGAGCCAAATGTAATGATGCTCATGTTAAGGTACATATATGCATATATGTCAAATAGTTAAAGGGTAGTAATGCAGTGTGTGTAGTTACCCAAAACTACACTGTATCTGACATGCAACTCTTTGTCAGCAATGGAAGTATGCTAATAATGATCGCTAAGCCTGGGCTGCTTGTATTTTCTCTAATATGTTCCTGATGCTAGTGGAGATTTTCCACTGTGAAGACAACAGCAGTAAGCATATTGAGGTTGGAAAATTATCTCCGCTTCAGCGACACACATCAAGTAAAACAATCCCCGTCAAAGACCCTCTGCTACTCTCACTCCTTATGAAAAAAGTTAATGAAAGATGTAATGATGATAGTTATGCTATTATTTGCTTTAAATCCTCCTATAATTTGGATATTGTAGGGGCTTAAAAAATGTGTAGTTGTCTATTGTCCTCCCTGACCTAATGTTTTCTTTCTTTTTTCTATTTTTAGACAGTTTAGGTTCTTTTACATGGTTGTTAATGTAGCGTTAGAAAAAATTGTGAGAGTTTTATTTACATATAACATTGGCACTTTTAATTGTATGATCCCTCAAATTTCCTTCTTTTTCTGTATGTTTGTCAAGGTGTCCTATTCATCATTTGACCTCTTGGTCCCTCATAGAGTCATAATGTATTGTGCCTATCTATAGACTGTATACGTATCTTGTGATGATGTCCATATACCTGATAAATGTTGTGAATTGGCCTGATAGCGGATCATACATTTGTGGTGTTGTTGCCTATATTTATGGGCGAAATGAGATGCTGAATTACCCATTATTTCCTGAGCTGGAGGCATTAGCAGCTGGGCCGCTGCACACTGTGATGCACAAGTGCACAAGTGTAACTCCACTCAAATTGTGTTCATCCAAAACCATGCAGCCACTTTGAGGTTTGCAGGATAGACACATTTAAGGCATCTACAAAAACTGAACTTCTGAATATTAGTGATATATTTGCATACAGTGTGTAACTTTGTACATATTTATCCTCATAGATTTAGATTCATGCAAATGAACTGAACAGTAATCTTTGCTTTTATAGCTGTCGAGGACCACCTGCTTCCCAAAGAATGTTTTAATAACACAATGAAGGTTATACGTGCCATTATAGTTTATAGAAAACGCACCAGACACACAACAGCTGCTGTCCACTCACTCTACTGTATTTGCGCTTCATTATACACCTAAAAAAATCCCAAGCATGCATGTGTGTACATATATTACTTTCAGGGGAGCCTCCAAGTCTCACACTGGGCTTTGACTGTTGTCATAATACAGTTTGGAATGTAATCAGGCCTGATAGGTGGACCACTGTCAATATGCAGTAATGAAGTGTACAGTTTGAGTATGGGGGTAAAAGCATGGTGGTATAAAGGGAGAGTTACAGTATAGGCCCTGGGAGGTTTAAACAGACTCTTGTCTAGCAGTATAATCCTTCATATGACACAGTTCTATCCAAACAAATCTCATATTTTAATAAAGACAGGAATTCTTCTCCGAGCCTGGATTGGGTGCGATGCTGCAAATGTATTGCCTTTAAGTATGACAGTCTAATTTGTAGTTTTGACATGGTTTGTCAGGGTCCATTTGGCCTCTTTACTCATGTTGTCGCCCCAATGTCTGTCCATGCAGTCTAAATATGTGCATCAAAAATCAAAGGTGCACTCAGTTCCTGCAGAGGATGGGGGAAGCACAGACAGTTTATGCATGGGTTTAACAAATAGCTAAAAGATGTGGGAGACATAAGAGATAAAAATGTCTTTTTGTTAGACTGTAAATCTCGCAGCTGCCATGCAATCCTTCGATAATGTTGTCAGACACTTAGAATAACAATTGCAGCATGCGAGAGGCAAAAAAAAAAGCAATGTTTTCATGGCAAAGACGGTCATAGTTACCTCTGAGGATTACATTACTGCAGCAATTGCAGCAATTTTACACCTCTCCCCTGAGAAAGCTAACAAAAACAGTGAACAACAAAGGACAGTGGGGCTTTGTTGTTAGCTTGTTGGTAAGACTTTTTGAAATGAAATGAGGATGTTGATGTTGTGAAGAACACAAGAGACTCAGCTGGCAGATAAAGTTTTGCAGCAGGAGAGTTTAAGAGAACATTCAGGAATTTTTATCATGTTTTTTCCTGTTAGAATAAAACAAATTAAAGATAGTTTTCATTTAAGAAGAGAGGCTTAAAGACTCATGGCTGTGTATATAAAGATATTTTAGTATAATATAGATAAACAGCCTTTTATATGTTATTGATTCATGGTTTATATAGAAATCTGTACACTGGGAGTTACGTTAAAAGTCAAACAAACAGGAAATATTTGCCTGTTAACACCTGAGCTGTAAAACCACAACATGGCCTTTTCCATCACCAATAATTCATCAAAACTGAATAAACCCTGAACAGACTTACTGACAGTGTGAATGTGTTAACCTCATGATCCTTGTGACCTTGTCCTTGACCTCAACTCAGATCCCATGACCCAAAGCACCCCGTCTCTATCGAATCCATTAATCATACAAAATGCCTTCATGCCTATTAAATGGAGTCTTTAGCTTTTCACTTGAGGCCTGCAGCACTAATGAACTTCTTTTTCTGTTAATCTCACAATTTCTCCTCCATAGCAATGCTAGATTTAAAAAATAAAGCCTGGCAGGGATCAAAAATAAAGCTTTGATAATTTGTGCATATGAACAAGTAATTCATGCTACCAAATTAAAAATATCTTCCTCTGCTTCTGTTCATTTCTGGCACACAGATGTGCGTAATGATCTGATAAGGAAAAAGTGTTTTGCTTGTAGGGTCGATTGTCCCTGCTGGCTTTGAGCGGGGTTACTTTGTTTGCCCTGAAGATGATTTTGTTTAATGAAAAAAAAAAAAAGTCATCAGCCTCCTCAAAGCAGTGACAGTATGGTTTTAGCCTCCTCATCCAGGAATTTCAAAGACTAACAAATCTCTGCTCTTTACTGGACAGGATATGAAGGATATCTGCCACAGCAATCACAAAACATGTGCCAGTCAAACACGTGTGTGTGTGTCTGTGGGAAAGAGAGAATGCATGCATGCACATGTAAGTACATTTGTGTGGTTTGGATTAGGAAACCCCAATGTGCCGATCTACAGACTGCCTTGTGTTTTCTCAGGCTATTGCTTATTAAGGTAAGAATTTGTGCATTGGTGACCCCAGATATCTAACTTAAGGCAGACTGTATCCACTTAGCACTCAGCACTACTGCTGAAACTGAGGCATGGCTACGACTGAAGCAATTCCCAACTGGACCAGTCAGGAATCTTGTTAGATTAGCTCCCAATCCCCTAAAGCATGTAGGCGTCAGCAGTCCATCCCAAAGGAAAAGGAGGTTTTACTGGTATGTATACTTTTGATATATGGCCTCTTATGCTTGTGTGCCAGCCGCCAAATCCCTCGACTTATTAACAGTTTACATCTTTTCTTCTGAACATTAAAGCCTAAACAATCACATTTACAACAGGCTCCCATGTCCTTGCTGGAGACTGAGGTCCCTCCCGGTCGTGTGAAATAATTGTATGAAAAAAGTCAAATTGGTTGGGTGTGACGGCCACCAATTTGGGAGTCATTCCACTGCTTTTATGAGACTAATGGAGTTGCCAAAAGAGAGGGGGAGTAAAACACTGCCTTCAAATTAAAGAAAACAGAAGAGAAAAAAACGCATACCATGATAAAAACAAGTGAAAACAACATAAAAAAAACAAAGCCTTTAGAAGAGAAAAACAAAGAGAAAGAAACGGCACTTCTGATATTTGTATAAATCTATAAATTGCCCAATCTTTATTAGCAGTATATTCTCCAGAACTCTGTAAGTTCAACAGCTGTGGACAGCTGTGCGGAAATGTGTTCCTGTATTTTATTAATTTACAATCAAGAAAGGGAAAAATATTCAGAGGTAGACACATCAACAAAAAGAATTTCAAAAGTTTATTGTCTATGCCGTGTCATATTATCTTTTCTTTTTTTAAGAGCCTGTACATTATACTTTTTACTGCCAGTGAGTGTGAGTGGAAAACATTTAAACATGGATAATTCTCCTGTCTGTCTTTGAACATGAGAAGATAACCAATATTTCCTGAAAACAGTAAGCTGAATACCATACAGCGACACAGGACTGGCACAAACATTTGTTCCATGTGACAGCGTCACAGCATGCTAAGAGTCAGACATCTTCTTTTTCTCTCTTAAAATAATTTTAATTTCATGCAATTTTTACCATTTTTTGGATTATTAAGCATTTATTTGTATGTGGAGTGTTTATCCTTTTCTTGTCACTTCCATTTTAAAGAGGTTAAGATTTGGCAGAAGTCCTAAGCAGCGGCAACTAAGGCTACCATGCTAACAATAGGTACCGCAAGCTACTTGTTATTCCTGACCATGTGAGGCTGTAGCTACAAAACCCCCGAGTGTACTGAACTGAGGAAAAAGTATGTTTTGTTGCATAGGAATTCAACTTTTTATTTGAGGGAGGAAGAATGTGTTAGTTTTTCTTTCTTCTTTCTTTCTTTCTTTCTTTTCTTCTTATTTTAACTGTAATATAAACACAACTAAAATAGTAGCTTAGGTGTGCCATTGTTAGAGTAATATTAGCAAAAGCCCAGGTTAATGTCTGTGTGTGTATCTCACAAATTAGTGAGTGACAGCCAGCACAAGTCTTCTGTATAAAAACACCCCCATCTTTCCCACTTTCTGACTATTAAATGCGTCCAGATCACTGCACGTGTTTCCGTCTGAGCGTAGGTCTTTGTTTGTCTACCCATGAATCTGGGCAGCTCTGTGTTTGGGGGGTTGGTGGGGGGGGGGGGGGGGGTGCAGGAAGGGATGCAGACTGGAAGCTGTGAGAGTAGAATATCATTAGTCATAAAGCAGATCTTCATTCTGCATCCCTGTATATAAACTCAACATATGGCCGGGGTCGTCGTTACTGTGGAGCCAGCTGCATGTGACTGAGTGAGCTCCAAGATCAGATGTTTACTTTGGACCTCATGTCTTCCCATAAGAAACTATAAGAACAAGAGAGTAGGGACAGAGAGGTGGTTACCCCTGTCAGGTTCTGACACCCCACCTGGCAAAACAAAGGAAATGGTTTTAGTGTGAGCCCCGAGCACACACACACAAGTATATACACAAATATGTT
>JAPZDY010000002.1:16379193-16389580 GCA_029783645.1 Ctenochaetus hawaiiensis
ACACACACACAAGTATATACAAGCATACAAAATCACCCAAAACACACAGTAAAGGCAGTATAATATCCACTGCGGCTCCGTTGCTGAAATCAGCTGTGGACTAGAGTGGAACTGAGGCTGGAAATCTAGAGAGAGACATAACTGGATGCTAATGTTTTTTTCTGTGTATATTAAACATGTTAGCAATCGGATTGACTAATTTAGTTTACAAAAAATATTTTGATTTTCTGAGCAAAATCATGTCCTGATGTCCCTGTATTCCTTCCAGCCTTTAATGTTTATACTGTGATCTCCAAATTGCTGGCACGTCCTCAATAGTAGTGCTCTTACTCCTCTCAGGACACTTCAGTAGTTCGTGAGCAGGCGTTCAGTGAGCAGGCAGGCCCTGACTTTCATTAGCCAGCTGTGGTTTTAGTGGTAATGCAGATATGGAAAAGGGCCAGAAGAGAATCATGGAGCCAGTCCAGTTCAGGGCCCGGTGTCTGTTTACTAACCAGACAACATGGTTAAGAGAGGTAAACATCACCAGCGGCTCCCAGCAAAGTGGTGAATCAGAAAGAGGGTGATGTTTGGAGAAGGGAGAGGAACAGAAAAAGAGTGAAGAGTGTTTGTGGAAACACCTGAGTGAAACTCCATCTGGGTTTACTACAGAAAGAGGGAGTTGTTTGCCAAAGTGTTTATGGCAGAGAAACGCTCTATTGCAGCATCAGGCATCACAGCAGACAAGCAGCTTCTGCAGGTTGTTAACGATTTGGGTTGAGTAACTTCAGTTTGTTAATTGTCCCTAAGCTGACAAACCACGATTGCACCACAACTCACATGTTGCTGGATCATTGCTGAAGCCAGAGGAATTATTATTTTTTAATTTAGATGATTTAATACTTTTAAATGTCTCTCTCTTTTGTTTGTAAAAATGTGCTCTGTAACCCCGGACTCTTTAAAAAACCTCTCCCATGTCAGCTTAAAGACCCAGCCTACTCATCAGAGACCCATTGAGTTCTCTGCTACAACTTATCTGTGTTTGACAAGGCCACATACCTCACGCCTTGTCCACAAGTATACAAATATTTTGCAAATTAAACATTTTCCTCTGTGCTTTGGCCTGTTGTCCAAGAGCACAAATGTAAAATGCGAAACAGAGCTATGGGATACGTTGATGTCATCACCTCAGCTCATGCGTGCCAGTTGTTGAACTGTGTAAAGAGCATGCAAGTGAAACAACAACTGCAGACTGCAGCTTTGTTTACATTTGATTAGCACCAACGCAAGTTCCTTGTTAGCTCTGAGAGTTTTGATGAAAATTTACATCTTAACTCAGGGGTTTCCTACAGTATTGGCTCATTTTATTTAAATAGAATAAACTCACTATGCAGACTTAGAATGCTCTTTACTAGTGTTTGACGTATTATTGACTTAAACTTTATAGCAAACTGTTGGCCCAGCAGGCTTTGTTTGAACGTTTGGACTCATTTTTGCATTCTTGTGTGTACAGAAATGGTTTTTAAAATGAAGGTTTTGTGGGCAGAAAACAAAAATATCCATTTGGGAAAAAAAATGTGTACAAGGCCTGAGATGCAGGACCATTATATCTTCTTCACATATCCTTTAACATCTATTGGAATAAACCACTTTGGTTATATTTGCTCATAAGTTGAAGCCAAATTTCAAACAGGAATGTCCCATTCCTGGTTATATCTATTGTCTTCCCCTGTATCTGTTGCCAAGTCCTGGCCTTGTGTGGATCACATGGCTATTAATTGCCTGTGGTTGAACATAGAAAAATGGCCTCCTGTGAGCCAAACACGTGGCCTCCTGGCTCCAGCACGCCTGGCCACAACATGGATGCAGACACGTATGCGCTCACACACACTGACAGAAGCTTGTCCTATTAGACAGACTTAATTGCAGTGGTGACAGCAGCAGGATAGGACGGGACGATAGGCTGAGATGAGTCTGGGATTCTGGCCAGCAGCACTGAGGGAGGGCTAGAGCTGGAAGGAGGGTAGGAAAGATTTTGAAGAAAAGAGCAATTAAGAGGTATTTACTTAAAATGGCCAATAAATAAAGCCTTGTGATAACCGATGCTTCTCTCAGGTCTGTGAATGATTAGGAGAATTTTGGAGGTCTGAGTCCTCAGAGAGAGCAGAGCAGTGAAGGGACAGCAAAGTAGAAAATGCTGACAACAGATCAGACTCAACTCTCCCTGCTCTGCTACTCTGGATGATTGTCCCATAACTCAACTTGAGCTTGGACAGGGAAAAGTAGAGGGATGGAGGAAGTGGAATACGGTAGGAAAGAGAGGGATGGGGGGAAAAAGTACACAGAGGAGGTGGGAGGAGGAAGATTTACAGCTGTATTAAAGAGATGCGGGAATAAAAACAAGGGAGGTGGTAATTTTTTTTTCTGCAGCTTTTTTAAAGCTCCCTGTGTCACAAAAGAAATCCCATGCCTTTCAGGATGAGCTATGGCATGATTCATGAGGGAAAACGATACACACCTGCACTAAACTCTTAGTTTTGAAAACAAGAAAAGGAGAAAAAATTATGTGTCAATAAAGATTTGAATCAAAACTGGGATTTCGGTAAACTGTGGGAGAGTAGAGTTTTTAAAATATTAAATTTACATTTACACAGCATTACAGTGTGTGTATGCAATAATCGATATCATCAAATAATCAACCCCGAGATCCAGTAACCAGCCTTTTTCAGAGCTTTTATCTACTCAGATCTCTCAGTCTTTATTCATGTGTAGAGATTTAAAAATGCTGCTCTACCACCTGAGCCAGAGCAGCCTTACATTTAACCATTACTGAGAGTAAGATAAACTCATGCACTTTGACATCACTTTCATATATTTTTTAGAAAAATCGTTTGTGTGTAACTTCAGGGTAAAATTCAAACGAAATATCTTGGATTTTTCCCTCTATGTTGAAAATACCTGTTAGCGTCATATGTCACATGTGATGGGTAGAGACAGGAAGAGGGAGGGTTTCACACAGGGCATAGACAAAGAATGTGTTTCTATATTTCAACTTTAAGGGTAAAAAAAATCAAAGCAGACAAAAGCTGTGTGCGTCTGAGAGAAAGGGAGAAAAGTCTGAATAATACATCAGATATCTCTGAATTATTCACAAGGTGGAGGTGAAGCACAGACAATTGATAGAAAGCAGGAAAAAGGGCAGAAGGAAACAGGAACAGCTTTAATACCCGGTAGAAAACAGTGAGTGATGAATGTTTTCATCCTCCTCAGAGTGCCATCTGAAAGGGCCCGTCTGCTCCGGCTCTCCCTCCTGCCCTTCCTCTCTATCCCCCAACCATTCAGCAGGTTCTCCCGTGGGTGGTGGGGGGCTACCAGGAGGGGTCTGCTTTCACCTCAAAACCCTCACACACAGCACAGACACACAACTGTTCAAGAAAAATAGGGATAGGAGGAGAAAGTGCGCAATAGCAGAAGCTTTTGTGTGTGTGCATGTGTGCGTGTGTGTGTGTGTGTGTGTGTGTATTTGGGGTGCAGAGGTATTCAAATCCTTTCTGCTGCGACAAGGTCTGCCAGAGTTCATGCTTTGAGTGCCACGGCCAAAGACAACACACACACACACACACACACACTAAAAATGGCAGTCAGAGATCAGTCATCTGATGGGCAGGCGGGGGGGGGAGTGAATCTGATGAATCTGATATCTGATGGACTCTGGACTGAGAAAAGGGACCAGCAGAGAAGCTTTACTGTAGTTTGTCTAAACGGTGCATGATTCAAAATGACTCGTCCGGTGTTTAGTTAATCTCTAAAGGATGATTTACAACACAGGCGCAGACACTTTCATGAGCTCTGCGACAACATGACAGTGCCTCTGTTGTGCTGCTGCGTCTGCGTGTGTGTGTGTGTGTGCTTGTTTCACCTCTACAACTTAAGTTAGTCATCCCGGGGACATTTATTGGCCAGCTGTCGTGTCCTTATGCTGTACATGATCAGACGCACAGACACTGACAGACACACATGCCTGCTGAGCAGACCCCTCAGAGGTCCACCCGCCTTGTTTTTAGCTCCTGCCTTTAATCACTTCAGCAGATCACTATAGCAGAACATATTGTTCACACACTCGCGCACACACTCTCGTTCTCTTCCCCCGGTGCGTATGAAATTTCCAGGAGGGGACTTTTAACTTTGTCCATCCCCGCTTTTAGTGCACCCCCTCTCCACCTCCTCCACCCCCCACCTCCCGGTCCATATGTCTGGGCACCAGAGCTCACAGTGTGCACGCGTCCCCACACACACACACACACACACAGCGCACACTCATATACACGTCCTGGGAAAATGTACACGTGCCTGCTTCACATTTGGGTCATGCGAGTCAGACATGTGAAGCCCCGCTGGTACTGCAACGCAGAAGAGAGGAGAATACAGAGGAATCGCAGCCTGGTCATCAACACAAACACACACACACACACACACACGCACACAGACACACACTTACAGAGGCAGATACTGTCTGAAATGTCCAAGATGAAAAGAAAACTGATGTTTGTGAACATGGAACAGAAAACACTCCGCAGATGCAAACTTTTCATGCCTTCATATTTAGTTTAAGAGGGCAAGTCATTTGACTTTAATCTGTATATTTTTGTTTTCATTTTCACATCTGAAAAGTGAAGGTTTGAATTGTTTAACATCACCACAACTCGACCACACTGCTGAGGTTTGTAATTATACTTCTGTAGTATAAAGAGGTCAGAGGGGTTTGCTTTAGTACCAACATCTTTTCCCACATGTAAGCTAGGGACATGGGCAATTACCAAAGAGCCCACTTTTTGACAAGCTATTCATTACAATCATGCATATTGCCTTGTATCAAAGCGCTCACAGAAAGAAACAGCCTTCACTCTCATGGGTGAAAGACAGGCAGCAGGCAGAGACACTGCAACAATATGAAAAGAGACAGAACATGAGAAACAAAAACCTGCAATTATAACTTTAACATAAATACAGTATTTGAAGAAATGCAGCGAAACAGGGGGCTGAAAAAACAGAAGTCATATGGCTCTGAGTGTTTGAGTGCTGACAATCTTGAGCATTTTTCACTCTTTTTCCAAATCTCCACTGTAGTGGACAATAAGATCTCTATTTTTAATCCATTTATCGCATGATGCTTTGCTGATCATAAAACCACTGGGTCGATTAATAATTAAGTAATTCAATAAACACATGATCCAACAGCCAATTTGTTCAGTCAACAGTAATTAATATTAAAAACAGAGTCAATGCTCGGTCAAGAAGTCGCATGCATACACACACACACACACATACACACCAACATCCATCCTCCTCGCTGCCGTGAGGGGGGAGGAGGAGAGCGGGTGAGTGACTGGGAAAGAAACAGAGGGGCCTGTGTTTACACTGGCAGGGCGAGCAGCTCGTGAGCCCCATGGAAATGGCCAGCTCACATCTAATGGAGAGAAAGCTCCACCATGACTGACAGGGCCTGCTTGTCTTTGAGGTCCTTCACAATCAATGCACTTTCCCAGCGTGCTTCACTCCCCAGGGCGCCCAAGACTAAATGAAACAAATAAGAGAGTTTAAAAGGAAAATGGTTGCCGTACCAGGAACATGGCAGGAGAGCGTTCACAGATGCTGAAGGGCTGCGTGCTGGACAGAGACGCTGGACAATTAATGACTTGCTCTACACTGTAATTCCAGCATTAATGGAGGGGATATGAGCGCCAAGGACGTCCCTACAGCGTGATTCCCCAAGACTTTCTCCACATTGACAACGTACAGCAGTCCATCCCCAGAGGGCAAAATGAATCTGAAAATAATTGGTATACATTTCCTTCCATGTTGTGCCGATATGTTTCCACCATGTGTTCCAAGCTTTTTTTTTTCTCCATCTAATTGCATTCAAAAGGGAAAGGAGCAACCAACGCGGGGCCCCAGTGGTCACAGAGTGGACCACAAATACTGAGCTGATCTTCTTGTAAGATGTGCGTAAATTTTCAAAAAAAAAAAGGGGGGGGGGGGTTGTTCATCATAAAGCCTATCATTACCATCCGTTTCACAATACCATCTGTCTTCTGGGAAGAGAAAGGATTTTTTTGTATTGGCATTTGGATCTCCATCAACAGGCCCAGACTCTATTGATTCACATAATTACATTAGATGGCTTTAGTCCTTTTCACAGCAGCTTTATGGTTATAGATGGGTTCGTGGAGCCGGGACACGTCAAAGCAGAGACGTCCAGCTGGAGAGAAAAAGAGGGTTCAGGAAGGGCAGAGGAGAAATTAACGATTGAATGGATTGATGGACCAACAGGCTAACACAAGGCCGGTCCCATCCATCGCTGTCAGAGAAGGGACAGACGCACACGCACACACACACGCACAGAACCACTAAATTGCATGTAATTATGTTATCCAGGTGATCCAGTTGCTGTCTGTGCACCCCACACTTATTCCTCCCACTGTTATTCCTCATAAATCTTCTTTGTTGAGATCAAGAGAAAGCTTAGAGATGATTTCCACCCTGGCAGTCGTGCTGTGTACAGAACTAACGCCAACTCCGACCAGAATGAGCTTCTTCCCAGCACTGAAAACAACAGCCTTTCATTCTGTGAGACTGCACAGTTGTACATTTGCAATGACGGTCCAGAAGAGGATATTCAAAGTTGTAATTCTTCACAAAAAGCCAATGAACGCCATCTAGTGGAGAGGAAAAGTATGACTGCAGGCAGGCATTGTATTAACATTTAATACATGGAATCGACAGAAAGCACTACACAGCTATTATGAATGAAAAGTGTTTTTATTAAGTGCAAGTTGGATCTACTGAATCATAAAAAAACATTTCTGAGGAAATAAACTGGGATTTTGTTTTAATGTTTGACCAGTTTATCATTACAAATCACAATTTATCATTTTCTAAATAGTCTGGTAGCAAAAGGGATACATCAGCAGACAGTAGTATTTATTTTTAACACATAAAAACCGCTACACTCTCATAATACAATACATCCGGGTTCTTCTACCAAAATCTTGCATGTTTATATTTTCTCTGAAGTTATATCTTATAGCAGAGCCTTGATAAACTCACCAAGACGTTGAATACAAGGAGGTGATTTTGGCAATGATTATGTTGCAACAGGGGCTGTAAAACTCTCAGCAATGAGAGAAAACCTGTTTGCAGAACTTACAGAAAACTACCACCAGAGGGCACAACTGACATTTAAACAACTGACTTTCACACTTAAGATAACTTAATAACATGTTTGTTTTCTTTATAACTGACTGCAAACTGTGTACAATTCACATGTAACAAGTGTTAGAGCACTATTGCTGTTTTAAAAATTAAGTGTGTGTGTGGTCATTCAGAGGATTGTGTCACTGCAGTGGCCAGCTTATTTAAGAATGAGTACTTAGGGATTTGATGTTAAATTCTAGGCTTCACAGCTCTCCGTCTCTGTTAGATTATTTCAGGCCGGCTGCTTGTTTATGAAGTCCACTGAGTCCATAGAAGAGTGTCAGTCCACTGTGAGACCTTCAGGAAGCTCCACCACCACCGGGGCACAGTCGTCCAAATCTGCATCGAAGTCCCAACGAAACTTCTTGGTCAGGTGAGCTTTGAACTTCTCTGCTCTCTTCCGCAGTGTGCTGTCTACTCCAGGCGCAGTGGCAAACTGGAAGAAGTCCTGTGAGAAAATAAATCAAAACAATGTGTTTATTTCTAACTTTGAATGTGTCGCAACATTAAGGATCATGAAGTAGCTATGACAGTGACATCACATGAGAAGTCCTTCTATTTAAGGTGGTAAGTAGATGCAATCAGGGTTGTCCGAGACCTTAATTATTACTGTAGATTTTCACCTTAAATTTTCACAAAATGCTTTTTTTAAACAAACATTTTACTTTAAATTGAAACTTTAATTGAGCAGTGGCAGCCCAAAGGTTATAGAAGTAGGCTTTTCAATCGGAGGGGCGCCACCACATGTTTCCTGAAAAGAGAGCTTTGTACTCCGCAAAGCCTAAATTTTTGCGGGACTAAAATTAACTAAGATGTGACTTTTATTATCTGTACCATTTGCCACATTCTGGGAATTCCTGACCAGTTATGACAGCTGTGGAGGTATCTCAAGACATGGAGATTAGATTACTATCCTGGGCAAAAAAAAGATTATCTTATGAATGGAGGATCATATATGTGTACATATGAGAAATTCATCACAGATAGGACCACCTCACTATTCTTGAAACACTCTGTGAATAACAGAACTGATTTTTTAAACAGTATGACTCTACTGGTCTTATCTCATTAACTTCAAAGGCAAAACATGTTGACAAATAGTGATTAAGGTGATTAGAAGGAAAAACTTCATATATTTTGTATTTTTTCTAAGAGTTCTTGTCATTGAGAGTTTCTAGTTGTTTGTTCTTTAAACTATGCAAGGCCCGGACAAAATGAGAAACCAGTCTATGTATCCTAATAAAGCTTTCTGACAGGCAAGGTTGATTCTTTCATTTGCATGTACTGGCATTTATGGAAAGAGAGCTGAAGTTGTGCATCTACCTGCAGCGTGGAGGTGAGGAAGTTGTCCTGAGACACAATGTCGACAAAAAAGTCCGGCGGGACTTCTCCGAGCTGGTGGTAAAGCACAGCAATAAGCCCGAGGTAGAGCTCCTTCCGTTTTCGCATCACCTCCTCTGATCGACACAGCAGCACCAGGAGACGCTTCCAGTGCTCAAAGCCTTCGTATACATTTCCAATCAGGAAACACACAAATGCAAACTGCAGCTCACCTGAAAGAAGAGAGACAAAAGTTTGATACTTTTTCAACATGTAATGTGCAGTTATGAGATATTTAGATGATCTAATGTTTGTATATCTGACAAATACCTAAAAGGTTGAGTGGCTGCAGGTTATGGTTCTTCTCCAGCACTGTCTCCAGCGCATAGCTAAGATCCAGACTGCACCGGGTGATCTCAGCCGGCGTTGCCCCAGGAGGGTACATCCTCTGGGGGATAACAGAGAAGCGCAGCTCAGTCCCCTCCCTCTGCTTCATCCTGGGGAGCCTGTCCAAGCCCTCTTTCATGCTCTGACAGGCTGTGTCATTCCTCCGCTGCTCCGCTCTATCTTTTGTGTGTCTAAACTCAATCTCAGGGATGACATCACTGAAGGCACATACTCGGCCTGAAAGAGGCTGCAGGCTGAAGGCCACCTCCTCACTCAGACGGTCAGTGAGGGACACCCATTTCCTCATGACCTCATACGGATAGGGCCCAAGGAAAGGATCCAGGTCCTGCAGGCTTGCCCTGATCCGGCTCACCTCCTCTTCATTCTGGGAGGCTGAAAAGTCAAGATCTTCTATTTTGGGATCCCAGTTTGCCAACAGGATCTCTCTGGGTTTGAGATTGAGGAAGAGGCCTGTCTTTGGGCCTATTTCCCCCCCACAGCTTGCCGGGTTAGCAGAGCAGTAGTGGAGGAAGTGCAGGCCCGGGGGGATCATCTTCACACCCTTGAAGCGGGGGCCAACCTGCCAACTCTTGCAGTCAATCCCCAGCTCTGTACCCCGGGGAACACCGAGCAGCACCAGGAAAGCCCCCTCCTCAAACAGCCTCCGAGCAACATCTGGATCCATGTCTGCTACACCTCTGCTGTTGGCCATGTCTGCTCTGACAAAGGTTACTTCACGTAAACTTAATGATTAAAACACGGCAGCCAAGCGAGAGTTATTCATGTTCACAACCTTCAACGGGATTTACTCAAAACGTGTCCGCCGTTTAACGCAGAATGATGCTGCTTTTTATCGTTTTAGATAGAAGCAGTTTAATTGTCTCTGAAAATACAAAAGCGAAAAAATACAACGAGAATAAAACATCTTGAAACCCTGTTTAACACGTACATCTGTCTAAAAATGATTGATAAATGCGTTTTTACCTTGACGATAGCTTGACTGGATGGTTGTTGATGTTTTCGAGTCGTTCACAAATCGTTTGGTCGACGTCGTGCAACGTATAATCTGCTCCGTAGAGAAACTGTGCTGATATAGAAGTGTTCCGCCTCTACAGTAACGACCGCTTGAAAATGAAAGCTTTATAAGTTTTAAGTGCGGCTATCACCTCACCAAGATATAATTAACTTTATAAAATAATAAATTGGATTAAAATAATATATATATTTTCAAATCGCATTCATTAAAATTTCCAAGAAATAAAAAGTGTCAGGAGTTAAATATATTTTTGTTCTATTCAATTTTAATCAGTTGGTATTTGTTATTAATTGTCTTCAAACGGGTCTGTTATAGCTGTTACTAGTACTTCTATTACTACTACTACTACTACTACTACTACTACTACTACTACTAATAATAATAATAATAATAATAATAATAATAATAATA
>JAPZDY010000002.1:16390120-16416542 GCA_029783645.1 Ctenochaetus hawaiiensis
CTTTTTAATGTGTGAGAAGGGTGGTAGAAGTGGTAGAACTGTTTTATTTTGCTCTCTGTTTTGTTTGTTGTTGTTGTTCCTTGTTAGTTGTGTGGAAAATTGAAAACGAACAGATGCACTCATACAACAAAAAAGTGAGAATGTACTGTGACTCTACAATCTTTCTCCTCACCAGATAATTGGGGCTGCAGTTTTGAATGATGAGCCGCTCCATGCTCTTAAGTGGCTTTTCTAGTTCAGGCTGCTTGCCACTCTTCTGACACAACATCTGCTGTGTCATACCATAGATGGAAACCAGGATGCGATTTGCCTGCCATGGGACAGAAGCACAGCAAGTGAAGACAATGAAACAGCATTTAAAATCATCAAACTGAGCTCATCTGTTAATGACACTATGCCACAAGTGTAAATTATACTCGATGATTACATTGGAGAAATTCTTGGTTTCCGTTTTAAAAAATTCCTAATCGAAAGCAGCCACAGTATCAGGACAAATAAGAACAAACTGCTGTTATGATTTAGATTCAGACAACTTTACTGATCCCAAGAACTGCAATTAATTTTCACCCAGACCTTAAAACTCAAAAAACTGACAGGCAACAAAGTTATTTGTCAAGGACAACAAATTTATATATTCAGTCAACACAAGGAAAACAAGCAACTTTAAATTAACAATGAGTCATTACTACCCTGTCCATGGTGCTGAAGTGCACATACTGTAGTCCCATTTACCTTTCCTGAGGGACAGGGGTCTCTCTCTTTGGAGGTATTAACTGAGCCAGTCAAATTCTGCAAAAGAACCACCAGATATAAATTCACTAAATGAGGTTAAAAGTACCTGCTATTTAAAAGATGATAAGTGCTCTATGGGCTTTACTAATGCAGAGAAGACTGTGTCAAACACTAAAATACTGCAGCCAACTATCCAAGCATTGCTCCCAAATGTTTATCCACAGATGTAAAACACATCATTAAACTGGCCATGGGAATCCAAGTATGGCTCCCACATGTTTAATTACGGCTGTATAACACCTCATTAAACTGGCCGGGCAGATCAATTAGTTGTCAATAGGTCTACACAGATCAAATTTTAATATGTCCTTATCAAAATCAAAAATAATCGCAAAGGAATTTCTACGATAATATTCTCATACCAGATTCTGCAGCTCAACGAAGATGACAGCTCTGTAGGAGACCAGGATTTCTTTATAGTCACATCTACGTTTACCAAAGGAACTGGCCAACAGGAGAACCACCAGGACACTACGGAGCAGAGTTCCGGTCAGACACTACGAAAGAGAGGGACGTTAAGACGAGCAGCATGTCAACTTTGCACACTAAATTAACAATGAGAACAAAGATCATAATTTATGTTCATTTGACTCGAACGCACAAGTGCGCCACAGCTTGACATGCGTGAAAGCATCTGTCAGTTTCCAGATGTTTGCACCACAGGCCATCATGACTGACGCGAATACAGTCTTTATAAATTACAATGACTCACTCAGTCTCAGTCGTCAGCGGAGCAACTTTCAATTAGTTTAAATAGCAGTTCATCTGTCGCGTAAATACGCACCAGACGGTGGATCACACGTACCATTTATCATGTTCTACTACAGGATCCTCAGACAAGCGAAGCCATCTGTATCAGTAGCAGGGTGATTCAAGGAATAACTCCTCATTCGACCGCGTTCATCGCCTCCAAACCCCCTGTTTCCAGTATTTTTACACTTCCTCTCGTGGATAAGTTAACGCGGCGACGGGTAGACTTTCGATGCGGCGCGTCGTGGTTTCCAACATCACCAAAGTCACTGCTGCTCTCATTTCCTTTCCCGTCATGGATTGCTGACGCTTTAAGCTAAAATTTCAGCATTACTCCAGTCAGATCAGGCCGAGGAAGACTTCTGCTATCAATTACCCGCATCCATCCTTTCGGTTTTGTTGGGGAGACGTGATACCGAGGAGGGGGAGCAAAGAACGGAGGAAGGGAACAAAAGGCAATCTGATGATTCCTTTCTTTTTTTTTTTTGGGCAAACATTTTCAGAGTGGGTGGCCGCAATGAGGATGAAAACCCCTGAGGTCAATATATGAGCTCCAAGAAATACACAAGAATAATAAAAGGATAATTACTGGTTATGGTGTTGAAAATTTACATAATACTATGATTTATAGTGGCTTTAGTCAAAAAAGTAATGGGATCTACATGGGAGGATCAGTGCGCGTACAACCGCTGGACTGAAATTATTAGGAAAACACGTCACACAAAGAAAACTGTGCGGTGAGAATTTGACATGACATTTAAACCACAACAAACCGATTTTTAATACGACTTGTTTGGGAGAGGCCCGGAATGGTGCAACAAACCGGCTTATGTGTTTATTAGATCCCTTCAAAGTATTTAAACACATTTCAAGCAAACTATGTAAAAACTGTTTATTACTACAACATGAGAAATCATGTAATAGTCTCTGACAAGAAGTTTATATACACTGCTAAACAGACATAGCAAAATCTGGACATCTTACAAGATAGATGAAAAAAAATCTTCAAAAATAAGGTGAGATTTTGTTTTTTACAGGCCAATTTTTGACAATAACGACTGATCACAGAATAAGTAGAGTTGAGTCCAAACGCAATGTGAAGGTGGAATCAATTTCCGCTACAGAGCCTATTTTAAGTATTCTTTTTCACTTCTGCTTTTCATGTTATTCATACTTTTTCACAACTGTCACAATAACTGAAATAAGACTTTAGACACTAATCAGCAGAAATATAAGGTCAAAGTGAGCACAAAAAAAAATCATTCCCATTTTGTACAAATATGAAACAAAATTACTGAATACTTCTAAGTTTTATTGCTTCTCACTATGACACGACGTTACTGGTACAGCCTGGTATTTTCAGAACTCACTGCATGTTACATGGAGACACTTAAGTGGCATGTGTTTCTTGCCTTCAGCCTGATCTGTTAAACAAGTTAAACCAAGTACCATGTGGACCAACAGCATGGCAGAACAGAAGAGACCAGTAAACACATGAATTTAACTAACAAGGTTGGTGATGGCTGGGTCTAAATAACCTGAAGCCTGCACTTTACTGGAAGAGGTGTGTTTTTTTGTCAAGCTATTAAGTGAGATATTCTAGCAAAAACTTCCTGGGTGATTCACCAGGTGCACTTTTATAGCAGTGTTGCAAGAATCAAACTGCTGAAAAAAAAAAAGAGAAAAAAAAAACCCTCATGTAACGTCTGAGTGAGTGTTAGCCAAAAGGTGAAAAAAAGGAGAGGGAAGTTTTTTCTTCAAGAGACCAAAATTAAACCTTTTGACCTTCACACTTAATATATTTTTGGGGCAAGTAAACAAGCTATGAAGGCAACCTCACACTGTGGGGTAACTTCATTGGAAGGCTTCTCTCTGAATGCTGATGGTTTAATGCTTGTAGCAAAACATACTGAAAAAGCAGAGGTCAACCTGCAGCAGTCTGAAAGCAGACCTTGGAGAAAGTTTACCTTGGTGCAGGACAAATACTCTGAATGGCTTCAAAACAGCATTGGTGTCCAAACCTCACTCCATCTAAGTACTTAAAAACTGCAGTTCACCAATTGATCCCTTGCTGCCTGACAAACCACACAAATATCCTCAAAAAACAAACAAAAAAAAACTATTACTGTTGCCACTACTTATGCATTTCAATAGGGTAATCAGTGGAGTTTATATTGTACTTATTTTGGAATTAATTGAGATTTATTTTCACTTTGACATCATATCCTCATTTTCTGTTGACAAGCATACAAACTGTCTTTCAATTTTTTTTCAATAAAACATAAAAAATGTGGTGGTAGGTGTAAATACTTTGCATCTGCTGTAAAAGAGCAAGTCAAGAAATCAATAGTTGAGCATGTCCATAGCCGTTTGCTGCAGTCTTCTAGGTGTTTTCGGTCCAAATTTCAGTCTCAGAATGTGTTCTTGATCTTTCTGGCTACCTCCACTAAGATCTCTCCTGTCTTCTTCTGCCAGTTTAGGACGTGTTTGGACTCGGCACACCACAGCTCTCCATGGCGGGGCTCAGCATTCTCACAGCGCTTCCGCACCTCGTCTTGCTGTTCCTGATGGATGCAGAATGGTAAGGTCAGAAACCTAAGATAAAATGCATGCACGTGACTCCCAAAATTTCTGAATGAGTAAATGCAAAGTGGTAGAACTAGGTTAAAGTGAAAACACCATAAATTTATCGGCACATCTTAACTCCTACCCACAGAGAGACTAAAGTAATGCTTAAACTTCAGTTTATGATGGCTGTTAATACTAGTGACTAAAGGCATGAATATATCAATAAATCTGCTCTGCCTTCTTAATATTCTGGCACTTTGGAACAACTGTAAGAAAAAAGGCAGGTTAAAAAATTTGTTTCTTACTGACTGTAGCTTACTTTTCGATGCAGCTGCCTCAGTATTTCTTAGTATTTTTGTCTTTAATCACCTATGCACCGTTTTTTGGGGGTAAAAATACTTAAAGAACTGCAGCCACTGCAGACAAAGCTGTAACTACTTCATTAAACCAAACTGACATTACATTAAATAATCTTGCATCTGACAGCACAATGCCATTCTCATTTTGAAATGACTTCGTCATTCCAATTAACATGTTACTAACGATGTGCAAAACAGTTGTCATATCAGACAATAATAAATCCTTACCTCTGTGCCATGCTGCAGCTCAAACTTGTAGAAGAGAGCCCAAGCATCTCCAAGGTCTGGTTCGATCTTTACTGTCCTTAGGAACCACTCTCTTGCTTTAGTGATTTTGCGCTCACTCCAGAATAACCTGAGACATGCGCAAAAGAGTTCATATCAAATATAAATTCAAGTATCAGGCCTAAATGTTTGCTTAACACAGTGCACAGCCAAACTTTATGAGGCACAGAAATTATTATATAATTGACATTTGCATAAGGAGCATAGCCTTTTACTGTGAATGAACATTGAAAACGGTGAAAATATTGTTGTCATACTTGGCTACAGCGAGCAAGACGTGGGGATCATGTTCACATTTCTTCAAAGCATCAACACTCTTGGTCTTCCTCTGGGGCCTGGCCTCCAAAAACACCGCCTCAGCCCACAGGATACCTTATAGGAAGGAAAAGGCAGGGGATGAAATGAGGAACATAAAATTACATACATGTACATGAAGTGATTGCAAAACAATAGCATTTGGATGTTAAGGTCCAAGCTGCATCCTGGCAGTCCTATGCAGTTGATCTGCTTCCTATGCTGTTTTTATAAAAACATTCCCATCAAGTCACATCATTTGTTCTACAGACTTAAAATCAATGCAAAGGTGAGTCAGGCTCATGTCAAACATACATTCAGCAGGTTGCAAAAAGGTATAACAAAGAAAAGTGTTTTGGGGTTCACACATTGGTACATTTCAATGACTGATGACTCTCAAGGCCTGATCTTAATTTTCAGGCATTTTTAAGCTTCTAAGAGGAAATTCCCAACTGTAGTCATCATGCTATAGGTTAAAATATCTACAGCACTACAAGGCCCTTTGTAAACCCACTGTCATCAGAGTAAAAAGTTTTCTTTCCTTCCGTCTCTTGAAAAAGGAGGATTAGAAAGGGTTTTTCCTTCACAGAGGTGGCATATTCTCACCTGAATTGGGGCACTCCTGCAAGGCTTTGGCCATCAGCGTGTTGGCGATGTTCTTCAGTCCAGACCTAAACTCCAGCCTGACTGACTCCAACCTAGTTAATATCATATGCACATACTTTTAGAGACACAGATTTACTTTTATCTCATAATTCAAGTGGCAGTTAGACAACTTTTGGTTTATAATCTGCAGAAATCCCAGTTTGTGATTCAGTGTTGTACATGCATACAAGTTTTTTTGTTATGTAATTATTGTCATAAAATAACTTTTATGGCATGTTTTTTTAATTCTGAAAATCAAAGTCGTCATAACTTAATCATTTCAAATGTTAATTTCTCCAACATATACTGTCCTTTTCCATTGACTACTTCTCAAGTGATAAACAAAGCAATCTGAAACTGGGTGTGTTTGGATGTGTGCCTGAATTTTCTCCTCTATGCAGTTTAGTGAGGAGGTTTCTAGGAGACAAAACACTAGACACACATAAACTAAGGGAAAGAGGGAAGCCATATGAATGCCAAAGAAAATATTTCTTGGCTCTGAAGGTATAGAGCACAACGATTTACATTCATTTCTTAATTGCAACCTTTACACAGGTGACATCTTAATTTAAAGCTCCTCCTCAGGCAGTTTCTCATCGTTCTTGTTACTGTGTATTTTCTCACCATAGTTCAGGGCTCTGGGGGTTCTTGAGTCGGGCCTTCTCCAGGATCGCTCTGGCTCGGGTCAGCTGACCCACTCTCTCCTCAAGACGAGACAGCAGCAACCACAGGGCCACCGAGTGGGGACATTTTTTCAACTAGACCAACAAAAGAGTCATTGGCCACTTTTAAAGAGTTTTCAGGAGAACACCAACTTTTATCAAAAAAGTATCTATTTCAATAATGTAGCTACCAGCCCTTCCCCCGCCTCACCCCTTGGTTGTAGGCTTCTCTGGCTTTATCCATGTTTTCACATTGCTCCTCTATTTGGCCTCTCATCATCCAAAGCTTTGGGAAGTCCTCGTAGTGCTTCAGGGCCTCAGTGCACAACTCCTGTGCAGCATTTATGTTTCCTAACACCCACTCCAGCTTCACTGACTTCATAAATACCTGTAGAGAGACAACACACCCACGTGCCCACATGCAAACACATACACACACGCACACCCTTCCTTTTCAGCCAAGAAATAAGTATTGACAGGAATACAAACTCCCCATTCAAATTTATTTTCCCTTGTCATACACTTGGCATTTATTAACATTGCTGAAATGCAAGTTGAAATATTTATGAAACACACATTTTGATGTAGCACCTATTGATGTAACACTTTACCGGCTTTCAAATGTACCATACCAAGTTCCTAAGACATACCCTTAATGCTAGACTGCTTCATTAAGGCCGCACTGCTGTCTTATCTGACAGAAAAATCAGTACAGCCAACATTAAAGCAACTTCTAATAGTCATATCTTTCAATCAATACAGTACACATAGCTTAAGGGAGCTTAGCAAAGTCACCTGATAGAGAGAGTGATAGTTTAAAAGCACTGCTGACAGCATCTGTCAACTGTTTTTCTGACTGTTTTGAAACCTGGCAAGCCCAAACCTGAGAGAGATAACATGTTTGTAGAAGACACCTCGAGTACCATGCCCTCTTAACCTATTTTAAATACTGTTTTTAAACAAAAAAACAGAATATAATACAGTAATCAAGTCATATCTGAAACGTGTCAGAGCTCTATTCATACCAACATTACACTATGAATAACGAGCTCTCTTTGCCGGTACAGAGGGTCACGGGAGGGCAGTTTAGGAGTACAAGGACAGGATAGTTCAAATGCACAAGTATGAATGAACAGCCAAAAAACTTGGGAAATGCGTTTGTACTCCATCAGTCTTTTCTCTTATTATCTCTTTTTCTGTCTGTACTGCAGTTCAACAAATATCAGCTGAAGACATTCTGAAGAAGGTTTGGATTGACAAAATACTACACGAAAACCTCGATGGGGAATCCAATTTTTTTAAGTTTTACATAGTAGGTGTGTGCAGATTTCTCATCTTTTTGTGTACACATGCACGGACTTACCCTGGCTGTTGGGGCACTGCTGCGAGCTTTGGCCAGCAGTCGACGGGCTCTTTCATACTCATTGTTCTCTGACTCCAGCTTGACAGCAGCCAGCCAGATCTCTTCACTGTTTGGGTTTGCCTAAAGAGGAAAATAAAAACAGGAGGAAGACATGAGGTTAAGAGGGGTAGAGGCAAGACAGTGGAGAATCAGAATCGGACACAGGGATACTTTGTCAACAAGTGAAATTTTGTCATCATTACCTGGAAGGCCAGAGCGAGAATACTACGGGCTGCAGGCACATCCTCAGCCAGCCACTTGGACTTGGCACCCATCAGCCACAGGACCTCTGCCTTGGGACAGTGAGCCACGGCCCTTTGGAGCAGCGCCTCCAGAGATTCCCTGACAGACGCAATGTGACATGGAAGAGCAATAGAGGGAAGAAGCGCAGTAGTGATTAAGTGCAGGAGAGATAAAGGAGGAAATGACAGAAGTTAAAGACAGCCACGTAATAAAGTGATTAATTAAAACGCAAAGATGTGAATAAATGAATAGTAGTTATATATAAATAATGAAAATCTGTTTAGAAACCAAATCTGGTCACCTGGTGCCGTGATTTTTCTCAAAGTAGGCAGCTCTAAGCCAGACACTTTTTTTACTTGGAAACACCTGCAGGGCATGGGCGTAGATGGCCCTGGCACACTCCAGAGCTCCATGGGCAACACACTAAAACATAAAAGACAAAGATTCTGAATTAAGTTGATCCATGACAGAAAACAAGGCTTTGAATACCCCCTCTAGGTGATGGGGTCTGAAGATTGGACTTCTAAAAGGTGCTTCATATGGATACTCACACTATCTGCATCCTCCATCCAAGTGTGTTTCCGGTCCTCCTCCTCAATGCCAATCCCTATGACCGCCCTTATCACAGCCTGGCAGGTAGCCACACTGCCTGCTTTGTCACACTCCTCTGCATCCTTCAGGGCAAGAAAAAAAATTTAGGAGGAAAGGGATTGTGGGAGGTATGGAGAACAAGAACGCAAGAAAGTTAAGGCATGAACTACTAACCGAAACAGTACAGTAGTCAGTAAATTTTGAGCCATTTACATGGAAATAAGACCGCAACTGAAATGTCAGATAAAAATGCTTTTACCACCGAGACCAGTATCCCCTTAATAAACCTTAATTACTGACAGATATTCAGTTTCTAGTAATCCGTCTTGATCCGTATGTGAGGTCAGAAGAGATGATTTTTGTGGGCTGACCTAAATACTTGTTCAGGTTTCAAACATACACAAATTATTCAGGTTAACCTGTAGTGGGTGTTACAATGAGTGTACTAGCAAATGGCCTTTATAAACCTACCAGGGTAACAACATACTTTGCAGGAGGAAGAAAAGGCTTGGTATTCAAGAAAAAGAAAAAACTACAAGTGGATTGCTGTGAAGAATTATGATTGCAAAACAAGTGTGAACTTCACTAACAAAGTGTCAGTCACAGTGTTGGCTTGTATTCAGTGGCATTCAGATGAAATAGAGGAGGGCAGCTTTGCCAAAGTATTCTGGCATGCTTTTAAAGTTGCCAAAACAGTTTCTGTTCCATCAACACCAAAGTTTAATGGCACAGTCACTCTGTTTTTTACCTTATTTAACCTCAATTCCAGAAGAGTTGTGAAGCTTAGCGAAGCTTTAATATAAACATAATACAACCATTTGCAAAGGAAATGTGTTAACCAACAACTGTTTTTTGATTCTGAGCCCATGAAGAAATATCATGATGTGTTAAACATAGTGGAGTAAAAAAAAATTAAATTCCCCTTAAAGCCTCATACAAATTGGCAGTAACAACAAATGAACAGACAGAAAGGACCTGTAGTTCAGTGCATTCAGCACAAGATCCAGTCACATATTAACCCCCTGAATGGGCCCTGGATGAGAGAAAGGCTTTTCTGTACTTTGAAACAGTTAATAAAATTTCACAAAAAGTGTGGTTTTGGGTTCATTGCTTTCTATTCATATGACGAATAAACAAATGTCAATTAGATAGAAATTGAATGAGAAACAGGGAAAAAACAATTTCCACTGTGTGAAGTTTATATAATTTAAATGAGAGACTAAAAACACCTCTCACTGATAATAATAATAATAATAATAATAATAATAATAATAATACCAATATTCATTTAATATAAGACCTTAACTGCTAAAAAATATGCCTCTGTCCTCTTTTATCTTTGTGATTTCTTACCCTAAAAGTATATTACTTTCCTATGACCTCAGGGAACTTGTTGCTTATTCAGGGGAAGTTTCCCTCAGTCATAAACAGCAGTAAAACACAATATTTTCTGGTAAACCAAAACGCTGCAGAAACGCACCTGTATCCACTGCTCTCTGTTTATCTCCACACCGTTGGCTCGTAGAGAAGTGATGGCTCTGTCAATGATCTTGTCCACCATCTGAGTGTTGCCGTTTGCTTCCTCCAACTTGGCAGCAGTGATCCAGATGTGTCGATCAGTGGGGATGTTCTCTCGAGCTTTGTTCAGGACACGACGGGCGTTCTCGTACGTTTCTAACCGGGCCAAAGCCAGCCACAGCTACAGAGGACAGAGAGAAATCCTTAGATATTACATAGGTGCATAGGCTTACATGTTTTATTGCTATGTCCAGCATCCTATTTGTCCTAAAAGAAAGGCTTATTTTGGGGTTTTGGAGCAGGTTTAAAGTGGCAGTTTGTGCTGAAGTACCTCCACACTAGTAGGGCAACACTCCACAGCTCTGCTAAGCATGATCCTTGCATCCTCTGGTTCCTCCAACTCAACAGCAGTCTTCCACAGTCGAACTGACTTGGACACATTCTCCAGAGCTACATGGGTAACAATAGCATGTGTAAAGTAATTTCATTGTCATATTTTCAAGTGACTTACAGCATGTGATCTGTTATGTGTGTAGCTTTGGGTGACTGACTTTTCCAAAAATCACAGTCCTTCAACTTTTACGTTATAGGCTCGCTGTTTAAAAAAAAAATTTAGGGATTTTTGTACTGTAATTACAAAATGCTTACTTCTGTATATAAACCTTACAACATCTCACTGGCTAGACATCTTATAAATCGGCAAAAGAGAAAACAGAGACGACAGAGATTTCCCTAAACATGCACCCAATAAAAACAGAATACAGTATAATGTAGTAGTGTCTGGGTGGGAAAGCAGAGTGTCTTGCAAGTAATAGAGAAAAGTAGAGTAAAGGCAACTGAGCATGTAGAGGCCAGGACAGCTCTTCTACAGAGGAAGCTCCCCATCCATCTTTGTCTGTAGAGTATGCTGCTGGGAAATATTGGTGTGTGTGTGTGTGTGTGTGTGTGTGTGTGTGTGTGTGTGTGTGTGTGTGTGTGTGTGCGCATGCATATCTGTGTGTGTTAGGGCAATGACATGATGGTTCAAAAAGAGTGCCTGGCCTTGATGAGAAGCCAGGACCACAGCTGCCAAATGTAAGCCTTATGAAATCTTTTATGCGATCTCATGTGTACAGGAACTAAGTAGCTGTGCATGGTTGGTTTATGAGACAATGGACAGATGGAGACTGGTTTTGAATTTCCGCCCAGTAGAAATTTAATGTCTTCCTTTTGGCAGGGAGACTGTTATGCATTCATTCACTTTAGCATGGCTGTGAAGGCACACAAAACTCTCCTTACAACATAGCAGCAACTTATTGTTTCTTTACAATCTCATAATATATACATATACGAGGAAAAGATTTTTTTTTGTAATTTACTGTTACAGTTGATGTCATCTGGGAGCCTTACCCTTTCTGAGGACTCGTTTCTTGGCCCTGACGTCTGTCTCCAGCTCTGCAGCTCTGATGTAGATGCGTACAGACTGTGGAAGGTGACGAACTGCCTGGGCAACCACGGCCTTAGCTGTGTCACCAGGCTGGAGTCTGGCAGCCTCCAGCCATACATCCTCACTCTGGATAGTACATAAAATACTTTTATTTACAGGAGAGCGGGGATCATTCTCCCCACTGCAAATTAGCTGGACAGTATTGTGTTATAACTCAAGAGCTGGCAAACTAAACTGACAGGCCCGTTATCTATCATTGATGATATAGGTTTAATTTGCCTCTTCCTGGAAGCACAAGTGTACAACACTGACCAATAAAAAGTCAAGACACCTTATTCAAGTGTGGTCTAGATGACCTAAAGGAGTATATCTTACACACATATGCCTAGGCCTTTAACGAATTTAATACACTGGCATCTGTTGTGTCTTACCTTCACACACATCTCTGTGCCTTTCATGATGAGGTTCCTGGCTACCTGCAGTTTGCCGGTCACCTCTTCAAGCCTAGCAGAGGCAATCCAGGCAGGCGGGTGATGAGGATTGGTCTCCCTTACAGATTTCAGTAGCAAACGAGCCTTTTTGATGTCACTAGAAACGCGGAGGAAAATTACATTTAAAAAACACAAAACAACTTTTTCATCACAAAGATGATACCCCAGAAACCCCGTTTGTTGGCAACATTTTTCATTACCTGATATCCCCTCCGTGTGTGGGGATCATGGAGTTGAGATCCGTCAGGTAACCCTTAGGATCCACCACCGTCTGACCGCTCACCGAGTCAGACACCTTAAGGAGGATAAAAGGAAAATCCAGATAAAAGGAAAAATAAAACGTGCATAAGAATTGCGACAAGTGAGAATGATTAAAAGAACGGCAGAAAGGATGACCATTAATTACCTGGCTGAGCCTCATATCCATGAGCGTGTTCCTGGCCTGGCCAATTTTCCTCATGTCCAGTTCTCCTGTCCCTGGTGTCATCAAGCCTGGGGTCATGCTTCCTGGGTAAGGTGTGTTCAGACCTCCCAGCTAGTGGAGAGAAGAAATAATGATAAAGGAGAGGAGCATTATACTCTCTGTGAGAATTTTGTTACGGCTTGGTGAAAAGGCTTGTGAAACATAGGCCTAGATCATATGACACTTTTCTCGTCACTGTAAATGATACCTTAGAAAATTTTAGGTGCAAACAAAACTCTGTTCTGCTGAAGGACTGCACTATACAGGCCGCTTCATAGTGATCATGTAAAATAACTTAGGACTATTTTAATTAGAATAAAAATGCAATGAGTAAATGCCATTAAAGGCAGTTTTTAAATCTCCATGTTTTCTGTAGCATCATATCATGTATAAGGCCTCCACACAATGAACCAGATCGGTCCAACTGCCTTACATGTATATTTCATAATCAAAAAGAGGCAATGTGATGGATGTCAGCAGGAATATGTGTCTGTTAACATTTATAAAGTTTATTGCTTTCTTCGTAGTATTTATTAAAATGTAAGACATTTAAAGCCATTTTTAATCCAAATATTTATTAAAAAATATTGCCATTATATTTTCAATTCCCAACCTGCATTAATTGTGCAGCTGAAGTGATTTACATGTTCTTAGTGAGATATCCTGACTCCTGCTGGTGCAGGCAGAAACTACAGCACAGGCTTTTGGTAAACTGACGTTTTTTCTGTGGATGTCTACATATTGAGAATGTGTGTTTTTGAGTAACTGACCCCTTGCAGAGGGTCAACAGTGGTGTGGTTCTCTCCAGTCTGCAGATGTTTCGAGAAGAAGCTGTCTGGGACAGGGGTGAGTTTCTCATAGCGTGGATTTCTCTGGCGTTTATTCCTGGCATCTCCCACCTCAGGGATGCTCAGCCACTCCTCCTCTGACACCTCTGCCAATTTCCTCTGCGAAGAGATGGTTGTCAATTAATTTGAAATATTCAGCAATGCTAAAATTATTTCCAATTACAGAAACCCGCAAACTTACTTAAAGAGCAAAGAAGGCAAAAGTCGGGCAGACATTTTTTTTACAAACATGTTTACACACAGGTGTAAGAGAGGACAATAAAGGAAAGTTCAATGTGATCACAAGAAGAAAAGAAAGGCATTAGTTAAGCACATGCACACTTTTGTACCTTTAGATCTGAGAACTGCTGCTGGATTTTGGGTCTCTCCATACGGTATTTCTCAATTTCTTCTTTTTCTCTCAGCTCCCTAAAAATTGACATGGTAGTAGAGACAACTCAGTGAGGAAAATTTTCCCACCAGTAAACAAAGTTGTGACAGCACCTGTACTAAATACACTGCACATCTTACAAGAAAAGATGTGATCGATAAAGCTCAATATTTGTGAAGCCCTAATTTAAGGTACTTTTGATTTAAACTAAAAATTTCCCTCACATTTAAAGTATTAATCTATAGAACACAAATTGACTACTATGAGGTAAACAGGAAATGCAATGTGTCGGTAAGTTTAGCATTTACTGCTATCTTTTTTTTAAAAAATTGTCACTTTTGTGAGAAAAGAGTAAGTGAGTCCTTTTTCCTCAGTAACATTATCTTTTTCTCTATTAGCATTGGGTTTAAAGTCAAAATGTTGCATTATAGGCACTTAAGCTTTTCTCTTTGACACAAAATCCTACACTGTGATCTTCATAGAGAATGTACAGCGAGTCTAATGCTGTCGCATTACAAAGCAGATACTTTTAGTTCATAACTCTAGCATCCATTGCCTGACTATGTTTTGAAAAGGCGAAGGGGTCCTGGGTGAGTGATGCGCATAAAGTAAGTGAGATGTATGCTTGGATAGTATGTAAGATTGACCACAACTGCAAATGTAAAGGACAGCATTTAAAACGACACACATGCACTGCAAAATCCCAGGATATCCAACATAAACTTTTCTATGTAAAACTTAGGAACTAGGGAGGGCATGCTTGCTAAAAACAACTGAAAAAGTTGACGTTTTTCAGTAACCTTCTTTCTTTGCGTCTTTCGTCCATCCTCTTGTCCAGTGCTGCATATATAGCATCTGCTTCCTCATCATCCTTCTCATAGGGCCCACTGGAGAACAAACTACCTGCATATCCATTAAACTACAGGAGAAATGTACCAAAATGTTATTAGAATGGCAAAAGATGTCAAGTAATGGTCAATGGTAAGCAGAATTACCATCTGGTAAACTCGTAATCTAATGACATTTAATTAAGCCCTTGCAAACAAGCATTAAGCAAACAAGCATCAGATAACAGCCAGACAAAGTCCAGCCATTGGCACCTCATCATAGTTTGTGTCGTTCAGATCTTCATCATCATCGTCCTGGTTCTTTTTCATTTGGTCTCCAACCGTCCTCTTCCCCGGAGGCGCATGGCGGTCATCCACCGGATCATTGGCATCACGAGCAGGGCCAATATCAGACCGAGTGGTGAAACCAGTTGCACTACAGAGGAACAATTACTTAACATTTTACACGACTGAACACAGATATTTTTGTGAAAGGCATATACTGGAGTGTCCTACCTAATGCAAAACCCAGTTTCAGGTGGCTTACTTAGACCTTTAGGCAGTGTTATTTCTCATTAAAACTAACTGCCATTGCCTACCTTAAGAACCGCCGGTAGTTAGCATATGATTAGTAAGCTAGCTTAGCGCGTTAGCTTAGCTTACCCTCTGCCCAGACCAGGAACGTAGCCTAGCGGAGCTGGCATCCCCAAAAACGGCTTCTTCTTTTTCCCCATTAACGGAGAGGCGAGGGGCATTATCGGGGGCCCACCGCCAGCCCCCGCCGCCCCCGGGCCTCCCGCAGCTGTTTTCGTGACAATTTTCGGCGCTTGTTTTCCAGCAGCGCTAGCCATCGTTGCGACGACGAGGATTCTCTCTGCCGGAATGACAACAGTCACGCACTTCCGTGACCAGCACAGTGAGCTTGTCCTTCTCGAAATAACCGTTACAGTTTTTAACAGCGCCCCCACAGGACAGGCGAATCTCTGTTTATTTTCACTTCTCCTAGATATTAATTTAGTTCTAAATTTATATTAAATATAAAAGGTTCTTATATTTTATTTCTTACTGTGCGACTTAAAATTATTTCTTAGAATATTTATCATGTTTCATATTAGAGTTTTTCATAGAAAACACAGGAGGGCGCCACATCCTACAAAATGATAGACTTACTGAAGCATAGTAATCAATTACATTTTAAGTAGACCTGTAGGGTCTACAGATCAGTATTTTTAATGGGACTTTTTGTTTTTATAATGAGTTAGTGTCATTCCTCATGTTTCTGAGGTGTACTTTCAGAACCAACTTCATGGTATTTTTTTATGTTTTCAGAGTTACTTATTTACAGAGAGTTCATCTGAAGTTCAGTTTTTCTACATTTTAAATGTTTTTTTTTTCCTGTTATATTTGTACATTATTCTACTTTTCTGTACATTTGCTTTCTTAAGGGCATTAATGTAAACTTCAAAGGCATATATAATAGGCCTGGTAATTTAATTGAGTTTAGTAATCAGCCTGTGTCTTTTTTGCATTTAATGAGATTGTTTCACTTTCTCTCTTGACAGTCATAAATGGACCTGTAATCCTTATCACAGCATATATCTTTTTTTAGTAAACAATCATGCCCTAAAGATTGCATATTTACCATTCCAAATGAACCTGCCAATTCCTTATGATCTTATATCTTTAAAAAGGACTCCTACATTTAAAAGGATCAGTATACTCTCTACAGTACAACTTATTTTTATTAGATCCAGAGTCTAGCAGACTTTGGTGCTTAATAAGAGCAGCTAATAAAACAATGAAGTAGAGTTAAAGGCATTTTCTTAGAGAGTATATTTGGATTTGTAGAGTTGACTGAGCCGTACATTGTCAGTGACTTAGAGCAATTCTGTAGGACACATGCTAATGTTTTACAGTTATAACTGAAATATCCATGTTGGAGAGTCTGTATTGGAACATGAGGCTGCAGTGGAGGTAATTACATTCATACGTGACATTTCTGGGCTTCATCCCTTGAGATGACGTGAAGCCATACATCAATTAGTTTCAATCAGGTCTAACTTAACCCACAGTCTGAGCCTCAGCCAAGGCCTTAACATTTTTCTTCATTTACATCGCCTGGAGGGCAGACATTATTTCACTCCTAGGAGAAGAATGTAATGTCAAAAATGGACTGTCAGAAACATTAGAAGATATATAGCTCACACAGGCGGGGGCCAATTTAAACATGAAGAGAACATGGCTCAGGCTTTTATTTCATCTCTGACACACAATTCTTTTAGTTTTCACGGATTATTTCCCTCATCATTTCCTTTTAGTTGAATGGTTTTTGTAATCACATATAGTTAGCATACAGTTAGCTTAATGTGCAGCTAAAATGCATGTGTTTGTATGAAAAGGGCAAGACAGTAAACAAAACCAGAGATTACATATCTGTGTGCTAATCATGGTGCTGACTTATGGACGAGTGATCCAGATCAGCCTCATTAGTGTAAAAATAAATATATATTGGCCAGTATTAACAATGAGAAAATCCCAAGAGCTTTGTCCAACCACACAAGTAGTCCCTTGCTTAATATACAGAAGAATGGGTCTCTTTATCTCTCCTCTGACTAACATATGAGTAATAACCACCACGTTAATAAGGAGTTCCACATAAACTGACAATAAACTGTATTCTAGTAACAAAATAGTGTTTCAGCAAGTATAAACATATTTAGCAGGAATCCTCCGCCATCTTCAATTGTGGGGGCAATGGCAGCAGAACACAGCTGATATCTGCTTGATGGTTGTGAAGGCTGAGTAACTATGGTCTCGCCAGAGATCGTACTATAATCATTCCCTTTGATGTGCTGCCATAAAACATTTGGCAATGCTTCTTGTCAATGCAGCTGTGAGCTGGAAACAGAGTGCAGAATGTAGTTATTAAACCTTTTTATTTAGCTCACCTGCATTTTAGACAATTTGATCTGTGACAAAAGATTGGTGGCCAGAGACGACTCATTAATTACTATTTAACTCATTCACTGAGTTAATTATAGTGTGCGTTACATCTGATTTGCACTTAAATTATATATTTAAGGGTATTTTCAAACAATGAATGTAATAGATCTTTATAGCAATGAGGATTGTGACTGACAGCTCATCTCTGGATTTCTATTATGCTGAAGGAAAAAAATATAAATTTTCTTTTAGGCCATTAGAGTGGCTTGTCATTGTGAGGAGAGCTGAAAGACAATCTTTTAATGGCTATTTCCCTTTTTTAACAAAGATAGATAATTTCATTTAAATTGAATTATGATTTGAACCAGAAAGATTTACAAAAATATCTTTAATTTTTTAATGAAAAATACTTCAATTTGTGATGATTTGGTAAACTTATGCGTGAGCAAAAGTCTAAATGGTCAACTGAAATGTTCTATAAACAAAGAAATCATAGTAAGGTTACTGTGTGTATGATAGTGTGTTTATTTCCATGCAAGCATAGAGTAATCTGCATGTTTCTGCATGTTTATCCATTCATGTGTGTGCCAGTTTGCATGGATGCATGACTCTATTGAATCTATTCATTCAGCGCATATGACATGGGGTAGAGGGGATGACCGCTGGACTATCTGTCCTATCTGTTCTATCTGTTCCTGCAGATGTCCATCCTGTAATAATAAATGAGGATGTAGAATGTAGGTAGAGCTGCATGGTTGCAGCAGAGCAAGTCTATAGGAAGAAACCACAATTATAAGATGAAAAATCACAACAAATGTCCTATTTACGGTCCACTGACTCAGAGAAAGCTGCTGTGTGCAAGAAAGAAACACAGAAGGGGACGTGTCGAGTCGAGATGACAGGCTTATTGATACGCTTTTATGCATCACCTACAAACACACACAAAGAAACACAGGCACATCATTCATACCGCCTGAGCTGCATTGTGAGTTAATTTTAGCTAATTATATTCAACAATGCAATGTGGGCGAAGAAAAAATAAGGCAAAATAGGGCACAGACATCATCATTTTTCACTATTACGCACACATGCTAAACTCAATTGCTGTCTCTTAGTTGAAAACAGTGTATGTGCACAAAGCCTGACTTCATATGTAGTAGAAAGTCCTGAGAGGATTAATTTAGTTTATTTAGCACTGATTACTGACTGTGCATTAAAACAGAGAGATGTGTCCTTGGGAAAGGACAACAGCAAATTGCTTGTAAAGCCTTCCTTAAGGAGTGGCCAACCAGAGTCGTTTTGGGCAACAGATGCTCAAATGGAATTTCATTGATCCACAGAGCTTAGTACGACAACAAAGCTTTGAAAGAGGACAGTCCGGTAATTAGTCTCGGGCAAGATCCGAGACACTGCAGAGGAAAGAGATGGTTGATTTTGTGTCGTGAATCCTAATGCATTGACAGTGTGACATATGTGGATTGTGATCGATTATATTGGAAATTAATAATCTGGCTAATCACCATGTAAAGTAAAGGAGTCTGTCACCTTAAGCAGTGAAAGGTTTATATTAAGTGTGAAGGAAAAGATGTGTGCAACAGAGATTTACAGACACACATACATCATTAAACCTACAGCGATGCAGAAGGGTTAGGGTCCATAGACTGAGAATATTCTGTATTTTACTTGTCTCTTAATGTCACAGCATCTCCCTGCTGCCATGTTTTTGCTCCCCTTGTAAGCATTTAGTTTTGCACAGTGTAGGAGAAGAAGGGAGAGCAAGTGAATGACAGTCATACTGGTTTAGTAAAAGGGTTTTCATATTTTTCACATTACAAGTCTGACAACTAATGTGATCCAAAGTGGAGCTGATTTTTTTTTTTTTCCCTGACGGCTGAGCAGATAAATGAGATTATTGACTGCAGCTGTTTTGCCGACCTGCTGTTTGAGTCAGACTGGTATTTAGCTGGGTTATTTAGACACAGTGGATCAGAGCATGTTGCACTCCCTGTTTTCTCTGAACCTGTCTTTCCTAAAAGGAGAGGAGAGGAGAGGGGAGGAGAGGAGAGTCCTGCATTGTATTGACGGCAAGACATAGATTCATAGAGTGATAAAGAAAGAGTGGGATTTAAATGAAGTATAGGGACTGACAGACAGACAGAGAAAGAGCCTGAACGTCCCGCCATTACTCAGAAGTATGAAACTTGAATTGGAGTCTCTCCAATGAGAATCTTCCCTGGAGACTTGATGCAAAAAGATCTTTCTTTTACAAAGACGAAGTGAATGCAGTGCTGTCTCCTTGTCTGCCAATTCATGGCAGGAGCTGTCTTTGTGTTGTCTTAATTCAGTCGAGGCGCAATGTGCATTTTTGACATTAGTTCACATTTTCAGCGCGCTGCATTCAGAGAATCGCTCCCTTGTGAAGATAATAGACATTGTGAAGAAGATAATGCAATGAACTCGAACTGACAGATTTGATTACTTTATTGTACTGCTCTGAGATCAGCCAACATCAGTGAATGTGGATTACAGCAAACGGGATTAACCCAAAAAGATGGGTTTCATTGTTAAGAAGTATATTTTTTAATATTTTTCAGACAAAATTTAATGTATGAGTGTTTTCAGTAGCAGTGGAACTAATTGTGTTACATAAATAGATTCTATTCAATTTATTAAAAGCATTCATATTTTGTAATACTTTTGCACTTATACATATAATCCATATTTGTAGAGTCATTAAGAGCAGTTTGTTTGACTTATTGCAACAAATAAAAAAACAGCTATGACCCAGTGAGTCCCATCTATAAACTTTAAACAAGAGAAAATCCTTCGAAAAGACAGATAAATTGCCCATAATAAAGCAATCAAGCTGAGAAAGAACCATCCCTGGAGAGAGACGAGAGTGACCACTTGAGTGAGTGGCACTGACTTTCAAAGATGAGACACGAGATGAAAAGGGATGATGAGTGATGGTGAAGATCTTGCCTTTCTTTTCTTTTTGACTCGCTGGGTTTGCAATTTTCATTACCTGTGTTTTTTTTTTTTCATGTGGAGTGTCTTTATTTTTAGCTTAGGCCAGGCAGAGCTTACTCTGAGCAAGCAGAAAGTGCTTCGCCAAAGGGGCTGATTAAGTGCAGAAATCAGTATTAACACTTTAACGGGTGTACAGCTGCAATCGTGATTTTTCTCAGCCAGTGTGGAGAGAAGTTATTACTCTTTGATTATAAAGCCTGGACAGTTTATTCAGCCCAGCTTCCACTCACGTTCAGACAGACACCGGCAGAGATGGCTTAAATTTTAACAGTAGGTGACAAAAAGTAAGAAACTCCCTAAATTCTTCACAGTAAGCTGCCAAAACATCTTCAGTGCTCCATTATGTAAATTCTTTAAGTGTTTTTGAAGCATTTTCCCTCATTTTGATGTTTTGGAGATAATAATGGAAAACACTGTTCCAAAATCTTACGTAGCTGTTCAAAAAGGTTGAGATATGATGACTGCGGAGCCCATAGTATATGATTCCCATAATTTTTAGACTAATCAAATTATCTGTTTACCCCTAATGCCCTGTGGTTGGGGGCATTGTCACCCTGGAAAAAAACACTCATCAGCCTAGAAACGAACCCATACACATCCACTGGCTTGCTGGTGATCCACTGAAACTACTGACTAAGCACAACTTATTTAGATTAAAGTGTTTAAATATTTGCCTTTTTTCGGACATGCTTGACTTTTTTTTGACTAGTTTGATTATCCAATAACAAATTCACAAATGCATATATGTCATTTTGGTTTAATAGTTTTCTGTAAAAAGCTTTTCTACTTAACTATTTCAAATAAGCCCCAAACTGGGATGTTTAAGGGTTAAAGATAATCACACAAATTTGTGTTTATTTGCAGTGACCTTTCTCTCTAAGGAGACAAGTGGACCCAAACCGTGCCATGTCATTTTTGATCCAAAATCAAAATCAACAGGGCGTGCTGAGCATGTTTGTGTAAGTCACAGACCATAACAGGACGAGGTTGCTTTATTTGGATCATGCAGTAAAATCGGTATAGAAGCATTTGCATTTAGGGTGTTTTTCCATTTATTTATATTGATTTCCTTTAATTTTTTCCTCACTTTTTATGGGGAACTTTTTCCATCTCTGTTACTCTTTTTCTCTGTGACAAACATAAACACGCATCTGGAACATTTGGTATAGAAATCAATGGCATCCAGTCAAAGGCTCAGGATGACACTCTATCTTGGTCAGTTAAGTCCTTGTTTCACAAGGGAGGAAACAGTCAGTATGCACAGACTGCACAAATTTATAGATGGATGTGTTTTTACTACCCTGCCTGGTGTGTGTGTGTGTGTGTGTGTGTCTTCTGTGTTCATGTGTGCGTATGTGAAAAGGAGAGAGGTTTTGCGTTTGTACCACAGCTCAGCTTCAGACACTGTCTGCAACACTGTGGTCATTTGCATAACAGTGAGGTCACCATCAGAGAGTGAGTGGAATGAGAATCGCCTTCCTTTCCAATCTCTCCCTCCCTCAACATATGTGCACACATACACACACGCGCACACACACAAAAAGAGGAGGCACATAACAAACTGCACCGTGTGCACACACAAAAGGAGCACACCCACACAGGGTGCAGAGCAGCAGACAAGAGGTAATGATCAGGGAGTGGCAAAGGGAATATATCTCTCAAATAGGTTCTGTCATCTTTTGCTCCACATCCTGAATAAGTCCAGAGAGGGGACACTGCTTTTTTAAAGGAGACCTCTCCACAATATGCACGCAGAATTATGAAAAACTCCCCCCAGGTCTCTGATTAGGAAAACAGCTCAGTGCCCCAACTTAACACTACAAAGTGTACTCCTCTCTATCATCTGCACTCATCTCAGTGGGGCAAATAGCTTCCTGTGGGAATTCATCAGACTGCTTCACTTTCACCTAAAAGAGCCTTTCAGTTCAGATTAAGTACAGACAGAGGAGAATGCTTATGTCCCATTGAAATCAAACCTCTTTGAATCTCTTCTATTTCTACGCATTTAGATGCACCCAAGGTTGGCCTGGCCTTTCCTCCACTGCTCTTTTTCTATCCTATTTGGCACCATTATTTCTAACTGCCAACTCAGGGACAGCCATTCACCATGACACCAGCTTTGGCAAGGCTGATGCCACACTCCAGCATCAATAGCTTCTCTATGTCTCTTGAGGAAGTGCTTGAGAGAGAGGAGGAGACACAGTGATAGAGAGAGAGAGAGACAGAGAGAGAGCTCTTGTACAAGCCCAGACACTGCTTTTCATCATGTTAACAGACACAATCTGGCTGTTTGCAGTACAAACATACTGTTTTTTTGTGTTACAGCTGTTTTCTAAAACATAAAGCAGTTTAAGCTGTCGGTGTATATTTATGACTGGGATTTTTCTATGCATGTGTGTTGCAGTGTCCCAGAGAAAGAACAAAGGTCTCTTGGAACCAGGAAGGCAGGCCATATGTGATGGTATAACACTGACAGTAAAAGTTTAACGGTATCATCTGTTGGTTACAGGCTGTAATGTATAGACCTTATGGAGTGGCCATTACTCTTCCTTTCCACAACTGCTTATCATCAAGATGCTTCAACTGTTCCGGTGGAAACTCCTGACTACAGAGTAAAAAATGAATACCCACTGAGTGCAAAGTGAATCTAAACAACAGCATTTTCAATTTCTTTGAGTTCCTGTTTCATCATGTTTATCTGTGCTGTGTCACTGTACAAGCATTTCTTTCCACAGGAGTTGCTGATGTTTTTAGCTGCTGCGTCTCTGCCACCTGACACCCAATGTACCGGTGCTCAGCAAGTCTTTACCCCTTGATCCCCTGCAGGTCCCAGTCTGTTCATTATTCACTGCACTGATCATCCTCTGAATTAAAGATACAAGCTTTGACTCCTCAGTCTTTTTTTTCCTTTTTTTACAGGACAAAATGTCCTTACAGGCACACGTTAGAACACTTCTAAATTAAGCTCCGTCTCCGAGAGTCTGGGTGAGCTTGTACAAATGTGTGTGTCCCTGTATGTGTGGCTAAGTACACGGGTGTGTGTTTGAGAGAGAAAGACAGCAGGCTGAAACACAAGATAAAAATCTGTGTAAGTGTGAATGTGTCTTTGTGTATGTAAGGGTTAGTGTGAAAATGCTTTCCCTCCAAGTCAGCATGTGTTCTGGTGAAGCCCCGATGGACCAGCTAGTCCTCTCTTCCTTGTTGTACGTCCTTTGATGATCCAGTGCCTGGGCTTTGGGAAGGGCCCTCATCTTCCAACGCAGACTGATGGACTGTTTTGAAGTCTTTCGGGGGACTTATCTCTTCACTGTTCAAAAAAACACCAGCGATGAGCAGACTGCATTCATCTGAATGCTGGCAGAATCAATTAGCTGGGTGTGTTGTGAGATTACATTGACAAAGACGCGCACACAACTTGCTCCCAGATTCTCCGCTTTGAAGTGAAGCTCGCCTGTTTGACGGGCAAATAGCAGCTGACGTGGGTGTCTACAGGGGGACGGCTGTTTTTAGGCTTTTCTGCAAGCAGCCAGTGGATCTCCTCCTCGTTTCTGTTTCTTGGTTTGTGCAAAAGACCACGTGTTTGCATAGATGGTAACCCACACATGATCTTGACAGTCACTTAATCCATGATGCTAAACACCTTAAAGGGACATTCTGCAGACTTCACATAAAGAGTCAGTTTACTCATGATGAACAGTACAAGCACTATTTAGCATATATGAATAACAGCATTATATCCTCTGGAGGGAGTTCTAGTGGGAGCCCTCTAATGTTTGGAGTAGTCAGATTCTCCGCATAAAGACTGTGGGTATAAGCCTGTCATTTGACAACTACTCCATTTAGCTCTCTACTCTTTTTAAACTGGGAGTGTTATCTTTTTAGAACCTCCTTTGCTGAATCCTAGGCCTAGTGCCCACAAATATGATTGCGATCAGTTTAAATAAATACTAATTCTACAGAATGATTATGGGTGCAGCCCTTTCTCCAGCTGACACAGTACTGTGGAGACAGGACTGGCAGAGAAAAGCCCACACATACCTGAGATAACCTCCACGCTATCAGGGTTATCTCAGGCTGAAAGACTTCAAATTATTATAAGACAGGAAGTCAGTGTTACATACTTCAGGTATGAAGTTTAAAAGATGAGGCGATAAAAATAATTATAATTATAAGACAGAAAAGTTCTCATGAAAGCAGTTTCATTGTAGGAGGTGAACAACAAGTTCTGCTTGTTGAAAAACCCTTTAAACTCTGTAGAACATTAAGTCACATTTTCTAATCCGGTGCCTCTTACAGCAGGATATCATCATGTATCTGTGCCTACATATTACCACTGAAAAGAAATCTGTGCCTTAAAGTGACAAAGCCGCAGTTAAAATTTGGTTGGGTTTGAGCACAAAAAAGGCTTGATTAGATTCAAAGACGGATTTCATTTGATATAAAACACATGTCTGGGGACCTTAATTATCCTGCGATGCATAACGTGTCACATGAATTATTTTTTTACTCATATTTATGACCACTGGGAGTCTTCTGAAAGACCCCTAACTTTATGGAGGTGCTGTTCAAAATGCCAGCAGAGAAATGTGAAACTTTTTGGGTCATATTGTGCAACTCTGCTAAAGCTTTCAAACAAATCAACAGAAATCATCCAAACACTTATCTCTGAGTCTGACTGAAAGTAAACACAAAGGACTGCACTGCATAGCTGATTCAAATTGTCATCTTGCAAGCTAACTTATTTGCTGTATTCATGAATGCGTGCATGTTTGTTTATGTTTGTCTGAGATTGGGGGCTCACATTTGATTTAGCCTGTTTGCATATGGAAGGTGAATGCAGACGGGGGTTCAAGTCTGTAAGTTTGAAACCTGCAACAATAAAAAAAACAACATGGTACACACTGCGGTTTTCTCTGCTGCTAGGAGCCTTATGGAGAGACTCCCATGGGACTTCTTGCTGTGTTTTACTTTCAGTCAGACTTAGAGGCAGGTATTTCAGAAGATCTCTGCTAAATTGAAATTTTCTAGAAAAAAAAGGCTTGTGCTCTTTGCCCCTGAATAACACTTATCATACCACAGCCTGCATTTCAATCTGATATTTTACCACAACTAATAATCACAGAGGGTTAAAATATGAGTTTTACACCCAGATTGACAAATGCAATTACTTAATTTTGATCTTAGATTTGCATTGAAAATTCCCCTTTTCATTATACAATTTGAATATATTATTCCTAAAGTGTTTTAATAGTTTTTCTCATGATTTTTTTTGTACATGTTTATAATTTTTGACTTTTGTTACAGTCTATTAATTTTATTTTGAGTTTCTCCGGTGTGGTTTTGACCATACCCACAGGAGAAACTTTATTTAATTAGTAACTCACAGCTGAGCTAACTGGATCTCTCTGATGAAGAGCCAGACTGGACTTAAAATGCTGTTCTCTTTGTAAATGTGAAATAAATAAATAAACAAACAAACAAACAAACAAAAATTAAATAAAAATTTAAAGATAACATTCTACAGAGACCTTATGCAACAGATATTTTTTATGTCAGGAGAAAAGAAAAGATGTGTGTGTGTGTGTTTAACGCACCATTGGCTCAGTTTCATCACTTCATCACAGCTGAAGTGATTATCACCATACACTTGGCACTCAAATTCAATACATTCAGCAACTTCAATGCAACATTGCTGCTGTTTGTGTCGTTTTGAAAGCTTTGTGTGGCTTCAGTAAAAAAGTTATCATATTGTGAGTACTTTACTTTTCTGGAATATGGAAAGAGATCCACGTAATATCCCCGAAGCCTATGGTTGTCATAATGATAAAATGGAGAGTGAGTGTGTGTATGCGTGTGTGTATGTGTGTGTGTGTGAGAGAGAGAGAGAGATAGAGAGAGAGAGAGAGAGAGAGAGA
>JAPZDY010000002.1:16416642-16434844 GCA_029783645.1 Ctenochaetus hawaiiensis
TGTGTGTCTGTGTGTGAGAGAGAGAGAGAGAGAGAGAGAGAGAGAGAGAGAGAGAGAGAGAGAGAGCGAGAGAGCGAGAGAGAGAGAGAGAGGTATCTAGTCTGTATCCAGTAACAGCTGGTGTCGGGGCGTAATGACCTTTTGTCTCCCGGCGGTCAGGTACGGAGAGGGGGGCGGAGATTCAGAAGGAGCCGCTTCATATCGGACTGGTCCCGGCATCCTGGACAACAAATGGCCGTGAACCGACTGAGAGGGAGAGTGTGATCCAGCTTTCTTTTTTTCTTTTCAGCCTCCGTGCTCACACACTAGGTTAGAGAGGGCAAGAAGCGCTCTTTATCCTCAAACTCAATCCATTTCATCCATCCGGCAGAAGAATGGGAGAGTCCTGTTGACACCACGGAGAGATACACGCTGAGACCGACCATGGCTGTGGACGGTAAGAGCGCTTATTGCTCCCTTCTCTCTAACAAGCCCCACAGTATCCATACAGAGACTTAATGTGGCGCTCAGTAATGAGTTCACAGAGACCTTACAGTACTTTGATATTTTTAATATCTCACATAAGATCTTATATAGATTCATATGTGCGTATTTTATTGTTTTTTTGTTAAAAAAAATGAGAAAAAATCGGATTGGTCAGTTCACTGTAATTTATACATAATGTTACTGTATAGAGACTTTTATATATGAACAATGTTCCTGATTTTTGAGAGATGAACCCAAATGAAGTTGTTTCTGACAAGATTTCATCTGCTGTCAAGAGAATGTGTGACTCCACTGTTTTCCAGTGAAATATTACAATTTTCTCTGAAACTTATGAATGAACAGTGCAGTCTGTGAAAAGTGTCAATAAAAAGCTACTGACAAAAATTTCACTGATGCAGTGTTTTGGAAACATTTAATATTATCATGCTTAAGGAGCACACAAATTCTCTGGAAGGAGAGCTGGGAGTTTAGTGTTTCTCCTGATTTATTTGTACCTGTCATTCTCTGTTTGTGGGTCAGAACCTGCCTCACCTGGATGAATTATAGCCCAGTTCATTCTTTTTTTTTCATCCTTTTGTCTTATAATGGAGACAAAATGCTGTTAAGAGATGTGCTTTTTTATTTAAAAAAAATTATATCATATTGTCCTGATGTGTATGGAATCAAAGGAGTGGAGCTCAAAGACTCATCAATGGGGTTTTTGTTTTTAATTTTTAATTTAACTTTAATTTTTTAATTCTTTTTAAAAAATTTTCAACTATAGCATAACTTAACAATGAAACCTTCATCCAAGCTTGAACATGTACAAGTTCAGCTGAACACTGAAAACATTATTCCTATGCAAATACAATTTTGCCACTAAAAATGAGCATCACTTTTTGTAGCGTAGGCTTCTCTGTGTTTGGATCAGGGATGCATGTAAGTGATACCGATTAATCTGACAGCTATTTTTTCAACTAATTGATTTATGTTTGGTCATTAAAATATCAGAAAGGACCCATCAAACTTTTACAAAGCCTAAGATCACATCTTCTAATTGCTTGTTTTGTGGTACCAACAGTTCAAAAATCAAATAGGTTCAATTCATTATAATAAAACATAAAAGTAGCAAATTGTTACATTGGAAAAAACTGAAAACAGATAATGGCTGGTATTGTTTTTAATGTAAAAAATATTCAGAAAAACATCAAGACTATTTTTTATTAAAAAAAAAGTTATCTAAGATAATCTTGGGATTGAAACATTGGTGAATTTTGTGCAGCCTCATCTTCAAACAAATGTCTGTCTTTAGGCCTTTACAGTGAAATGTTGCTCGGTTTCCCAGCTTCAGGGACAAAGCTGATTATCCATTAAAATACAGTGCATAAGGAGCTCAAAGTATTTTTGGAATGTTTGTGCTGTTGTTGTTGTTGTTGCTGCTGTTGTCCTGCAGCTTTCTCTTTCCTGTACTTGGCTGCTTGGTGTTCGCTCCAGCCTAACAAACTTAACTGAAGCCTAATCAGAGTCGTTCTGTGCTCAAGGGCAATAATGCATGTGAGAGCATCAGTGTAGTGCCAAGTGTGTTTTCCATCTGTCCTCTGTCTACTGAAGCAGGTTAGCTCTTCATTAGCATGGCTGCAGGTAGGACGCAGATTATGCATATGCCTTGTGACACATTGGGCTATCTATAATTAATCCAAAGTTTACTTAAGCATCATTAATTTACTCAGTGCCGTCGGGCAACACCATCCTGACAGTGTGCCACTTAAACTTTAAAAAGCGGTGGTCCAAAAAGACTGTAGCACTGATTTAAGACCAGAAATCACTAGAATTTACTAAGCATCCACATGTATAGATGTTTGTTAAGGCACAAGACCCCAAGTTATTAACTGTAAATGTTTTAGGTAGAATATGTGGAGCCTAATAGCAAAGTTAATAATGTTCACACTGTTCTCCAGTTTCTTTGTTAGGTGGGCTGCCAGTTATGGGCCTGTAACACTATCAATTACAAGAGGTGATCTGCATTTTAAATGGTATAATAGACACTTTTTTTGTCTTATCTTCATGTAAATTGCTGAGAAAATTACATTTTCCCCTTTGCTGCCTGCCGCACAGCAAGTCACGCTATATAATTACGTTCCTGCATGTTTGGTTATTCAGAGTGGATAAAATTCATCAGACATTTGCTTAAATCACCCAGGACATCTGGCTGCATTGTCATATCTGAGATAAGCAGCCATACAAATGATGCCACTGGGCCACTCCATTGTCCAGTGCAAAGCATCCAGGGGAGGGTTTTTTTCTCAAGAAAGGGGAGGGGGGGGAGAGAGCAGCGTGGTCCATCCTCTGTTTACATCCAGAAAAGGCATGGGGGCAGTCCAGTGTTTGTGTGTGTGTAAGTGTGTGTAAGTGTATGTCCACTCCAAGAGGTCGGTCTGGTTAAGCTCAGCATGTGATATGTCCAAAGATTTGTTCAAGTGCAGAGAAGTCCAGGGTAACTTCAAGCCATCCGTATAGTTCAAGACATATTTGCTCACCATCAACCTGACAGACCCACAAGGAGACGAGAACACAGCAGGATCAGAATCCAAAAAAAACAACCTTTTTATTTATCTCAACCCTAATGTCTCTGTGAGCGTGTGGGTGGATAGTTCGCTGTAGGAGGGTCAAGGCTGTCTGTTCTGTGGCTACATGACGGACATGTGAGTAGGAAGGGGGCTAGCTCATGTGGAGAAAAGTGCATGTATTCTCTCAGAGAAGATTTCATGGGATTTTCTTCCTTTTTAAAGTAAACTGAAATGACACAAAAAGGCAACAGAACGATGCTTAATCTAATAAAGGTATGACCGACAGAAGAGGAGACTTTCTGGTAAATTTCTTACTGGTAGTTTCTACAAGCTGTCCTGTTTTTTAATTTAGAAATAACTACATTTTTATTCTTCACCAAAGATCCTTTTTGCTGTTTTTAAGCCAAATAACTGTCATCCCTCTAGACTGTTGTTAACCCTTTCCCCCGTGGCGAACAAACACACCCTTTCTTCTGATCAGGTCACACAGTCGCGGGCTCATTCGACTGTGAAATAATTGCCCCTTTCCACTGAGGCGCTTCAGCGCTGCCACAGGATTCCAGTCAGTACATGTGCATGTGAGTGCGTGCATGTGTTTTGGTCCATGTGTGTGTTTATGTTTGTGTGTGTGAGTGAACATGCAAATGAAGCAGAGGGGGAGCCAGCACCTCAGTGGGTGGGTGGGACAGTGGGGGAGGCAGGGGTCTGGATTGTTAGCTTAACACAGACAAACACACCCTTTGTTGTTTTTCTGGCATGCATGACGTCGTCTGCTGGAGACAGCGTCCATTTGGCGCGTTTGGTGTCAGAGCCAAATGTGTTTCTGGCCTCTGAAGTAAAGTCATACGGTAATAGTGCGTTAACCCTCTGTGTTACAATGGCCAAGTGGGATTATACAGCAATTTTATGTGTGTGTTTGCATGTGAGAGAGCACGCAAGCTGTTAACCTCTTTCCTCTGTCCATCATCATCCTCTGCCTCCTCACAGCAGGAAGTGCACCACTTAATATAATGCATGGAGAATCCTCTTGAACACACACACACACACACACACGCACACACCCTCCTGTCATCCATCATCAACTCTCTGATCCACCGCAACTCTGCAGCTGCACCTGGCCTGAGCACGAGGATTTAAGACTTGCAGAAAGAGGAATAAAGACAAAATGGACAGAGGAAAAGAGGAGACAGATATGAATGTGTTTTATAAACTGGTAGAGTGTCTGAAATTCTCTAATTATTCTTTAAAGACCTTTGGGGAAAAGTGTTCATAAACTGTTTCTTCAGTTAAGTGATTATTATGACTTGCAAAGGAAAATTTGGTGCCTGCACAACTACATTAAAATTCCATCCTCCAAATGTTTTGCCACCTATTTAGCCTTCAGCATCATACTTTAAAAGCAAAGAGGCTGTCTTTTTCCTTTCGCATATCCTTGTCGAAGAAAGGCACCAATTTTACCCATAATGCTACTTGACAGACAGTTCAGTTGAAGATTCAGATGTGGTATGCTAGCGGCTAATGAGCTGCTAGCCTCAGTCAGAGATGAGGAAAGGGCTACTTAGTGTTGGTGAGACCACCCCCCATGTTTTTTCTTTCTTTTTTTTCTATCTGCAGTCTTGTGGTTTTGGCCCAAACTGACTCAGTTTTAATGAAGCTCCCTCTGGAGCAACAAAAGGTTTTATGGATCTCTTTACACACGTGCAGCAGTACTCCTCAAGACCTGTACACACACTTTTAATATGTTAAATCAGTTAAACTTCCTATTAACTTTCTTGCCTGTTCTGACCTTTTTATAGGAATGTTGCCACCTTTCAAAATCCTATCAATTATATAATGTAAGGAAGACAAAAATCATAATAAACTAGTTACTGTTGAATGCACAGTATGTAATTTCTGCTGGTATGGGGTCTCTCAGTCAAAACAGTGAAAGCAAAAGATGTATTTTGATGATGCTGTGAAACAGTGTTGGATAATGGGAGTTATTGTATTCATTATTAAAAAGCCACCATCGCAGATTTGAATGTCTTGAATGTGATTAAACAGACGAGGCTTTATTAAAGTTGTAATAATGTTGCATTTAGTCATGACTTCTCTCTGCACACTCTGATGTATCATCGTGCGTTTCCCCATTGTCAGTGTCATTATTGACTGGCAAACAAATGAAACACACCTTTACCCTGATTAAAATGATAGTTTTCTCTGGATTTGAACATTGTCAGAAACTTTCTTAGATAATGTACAAAATTCCAAAAATATTATATAACATGTGTCTGCATTTTAATGCAGAAATGTTACATATTATGAGGTTAAATGAACCCATGGGTAATACTGTTTCTTAGGATAAGGACACTGCTCACTTGTAATACAATAATCAATGTGTTTCCTTCATATACAACATTTGTTTAAGCGTCGGTCTTTATGGAGATCATTTGTCAATCAGTTATTGATCTAATGGATATGTCAAGTGGCCCTCTCAGACCATGAGAACAAATTGAACCTTTGACCCAGTGTGAAGGGGTGGGATAGACACAGGAAGTTCCATTAGATAAACAGTTTTACCAACAGGCCTTTCAGAGGTGGATTGAGTGGTAAAAGAGGAAAGTGGTCATCTGTTTGAATCAGCAGTTGATTAACAGGAGTAGAGTGAGGTGGATTTTGGATTCTGTTCTGAGGCGTCACACTTCAGCTGTCTCATCCGGTCTGCCCTCACTGCTAACCCCACCATTCCTTTAATACTTCCAGAAATGACAAGGTTTCACCGTTCTGATCCGCTGCCCTTGTCCCAGGTCCGACTTCTCCCCCTTCCTCCCCTTCCTCCCTCCTCTCTCCCCCTGAATAGGAGTGCGCACAGGCCCATATCCAATTTCTCTCCTTTAATTAGCCTTCTGTGCAGGGAGAGGGATCAAGGGAGAGGTGCTGTTAGGGTGCAGGGAGGGATGAAAAAAAGAGAGATGTAATTTTTCTGAAGGATTGCATTAATTAGGTTTAATTTCATACAGGGGTTGTATCCCTCATGTACCACACTGTTGTTTTTTTTACTGATTTAATAACATAAACTCTTACTACCTCTCCTTCTCGCTGTATTTTTTTCCTCCTGCTCATGCTCAATTAACCTAATCAACATGTTTGGACATTTCTTTTGTGTTTCCTTTTCCTGGACTTTTTTATCTGCATTTAATACAAATGAGCCTCATTTACTTCTATTAAAAATAGTATAACTAAATTAGTATAACTCTTTTCTCACACAGGATACAACTCGTACAGGCAAATTATACAGTTTCCTCTCTAATCAGGAGCAGTGTTAAAGCACCTGAAGGTTGCATTAGCTCATCTGTGTTGTTTACATCATGCACTGCCCCTATGCACCAACAATGTTCTTTAATGCATAAACAATCTCCTTAAAAATACTTCTATAATTCTACCTTACTCTGCTGACCAACAGCAATGACCCCAAACTGTACCAGCTTATTGAATAGTGTAACAAAAAACATGTTTATCTTCAATAGTAATAAGACAGAGGTTATTATTTCCCTCCTGACTGACTCTGCATACAAACACTGGGGTGTTGTGATAAATGCATATCTATCATGGGCTGCTATCACAGAAGTCATCTGTGGGAGGACACAGCAATGCATTTTACTTTCTTTGATTCACAGAACTTTTGGAGACAGTATCCAGAATATCATCCTGTTTTTTTTTAATCAGTGAATGTCATACTGGCAGTACGACCTGGCTAAGCGCTGAGAAACATATACGCTCAAATTCAAATTTGTGCAAACATTACTGGCTAACCTGTGACATGCTACTATCATGCAATTTACAACAAGAGCAAACTCAGACTCGCTAACAGTATCACTTCTGACCCCTAGCTTCTTTTAAACAGAGAATGCAAACTTCTGCCCACACTTCAAACAGGGACAGTCACATCAAAGTGTGTCTTCAGACGATGACCTTCAAGTCAGTAGATATTCAATGTGAGTGTTTTTCCATCACACAGCAAGGCGAGTAAAAGATGTTTACCTATAAGAGGTGAGCTGTTTGCCAAGTTACAGAAAGAGCTAGTTGTCTACAGCTCTTTATATAACATCTTTCCTCAGTATTAGAACATTTTTTGTTGTTGTTGTTTGAAAAGCTCCTCTAATTTGGTAATAAACATTAAATTTCCTGAAAAATCTTCACAATTAGGGCCCCTTTTTAATTAAAAGCTTTCATTATGAAGCAGCAAAATCAGGAAAATGGATTTTCATCAGTAGTAACTTAACACAACTCCCACATGGCTATAGGAGTCAGACCCCGCCCACCTTGGCCAAACTACAGAGATGGTCCATTATCCGTGTTACTCAGGGTGCTTAAACTGCTATCGGAAACACAAATCAGTGCATCATTGTCTGACTTGGAGCATCCCAAAGTGCCAATGAAAAAGCCTTATTAAGCCTTATTATAAGCTTTATCCCCCCATTTCAATGTAACAGGTGTAAGAAATCTGTGAAACATCTATCTAGCTCGTTTCTAAACCCAAATTAGTATGCCTCTAAGCTCTGAATCCAGAGGATATACTGTAATGTGATATGTATTATCATCATGACTGGAGTGTTGTGTATGTCTCTAAAAAGTACCATATGTTAGCTGTGTGTTTAATTTACATCTTATCTCTAAAACAAAACTGTCCAAGCATCCAAAATAAATGTCAGCGTAAAGTAACATGCATTTTTATCGTTTTGTGTTGTATTAGTCAACGAATTTTAATTACTCAACTAACTATTTATATATTTGGTCAATTGCTGCTCACAGGCATTTTAATTTTTCCTGAGAAAATAAGACAGTCCATGTTACGTTAATATCTTCATGTCCTCCGTCTCCATCCTTGGCCAGATGTCTTTCAGCGTGCAGTTTCAAGGAGAGCACTCAACCTTTTCCCCCACTCGCTATCCGTCCCATTAGAGCCTGCTAAACAAACAGTCTAATTAAGTGTGGCCTTGTGTGATAGGGTAAGCTTGGAGCTTTTCACTCTGTTAATAGGTTGGCCCGTTCCTCCTACCAAGTGCCGGGGGTCAGTGGAGCCTGTGGTTCAGATTGCCCATTAAACCAAATGGCTAATGGCTGCAGCTACACCATAACAAGGCAGACGTCCTCGCTCAGGAGCACAAGTCACGTTCGCCCGCTGCAAAAGCAATTACAATGCCACTTGTAATCTTGTAGCATGATCTCTGGCTATAGTTTATATGCATATACAAAACTGTCCATGTTTATGTGTGTTTGTCTGACTTGGAAATTGAACATGTTTTAGACTCATTTCACCCATCGGTCTTACCTCTTCCTTAAAAAAAAGAAATCAATTTTGGTGTCTGTCTTCCTCTCTTATCAGACCTTTTTTAGCCGTTCCCTGTCTGTCTGCTCCACCTCTTGCTGCAGCTTCAGCCTACATTTCTCAATTTTTTTAAAAAAAAAATCACCTCACCTCCATACAGTTCACCTTCTGCTGCATACTTCTTTGTGCACATTCTACTGTCTCTCTCCTCTCTACCCCCTCCTGCCGTCTCCCCTGATGTGTGTTGTAATAGTGTCCTGTGAATATACAGCTCAGACAGGGCCTATGGAGGCTGCTCAAATAGGCCCTCAATTTACCATGTCAATAGGCAGCCAAGTGTCAGCGTGTCAGTTCCACCGCTGAGATGGGGAAAGAGAGCTGTAAAAATGCAGCTCAATTCTCTGTAACTCTCTTTAACCTCTGGAACTAATAACTGCTTTTTTTTCTTTTTCTTTTTACACATTCGCTGCATTGTTGTCTGTTTTCAGGTTTTTCCCCCCTCAGCTGCTCTTCATTCTCACGTCTGTCTTACTTTTCTGCAACATTCCTCTCTCTATCTCAGCACTCTGCTCTCTCTTGACATCTTTCTATAGCATATCTCTCTGGAGTTACATTAAATGAAAAAAAAAGCCTTTCCCCAGTCCCACAATCCTTTGCATACTCATTAAAAATGTGAAATTTTCACTTCACAAACGTTTCCCTCTTTTCCCTCCAATACTCACTGAGCCCAGGGGAAGCTCTGGCTGAGCTACATATAACAGCCATATGGCGCTATCGAGAAAAGCCTCATGTAATGATGAATATATATTGCAGAGATATAGAACATGCTCAGATCACATGGATACTTGGCAATACTTTTGTGCAGGTGCACTGTTTGGGTGTACAAATAATCAAATTTTCTGCCTTTCAGTCACAAATAAGAACTGACTCTGACTCTGATGCCTCTGATTTCTTGATGTCAAAGCCCAGAAAATGTCCTGGAGGCGGAACAGAAGAGATCCCTTTTAGTCTAAATGCAACCCACTACCTCATGTGCCCCCTCTTGCCTTCATATTTAATGACTCATTCTCAGAAAGAGATTGGGGGTACGATGCCAGATTCTGTCTCTTATAAAACATCAACAGCTGAAAACGTTTTCATCTGTTTCCTGATTTGGAATCACAGACCTGTAGCTAAAGCTAAAAGTCTTCTTGATGTCATTGTTTTTATCTATATACCCAAGTTTTCTTTTGATTTAAGGTAGCTCTAATCCTTCACTTTGTTCTTTTTCTTCTTTTGCATGAAGTGGTGGAAAAACTCACTGGGACTCGGCACACTCTTTGTGTACAATAATGCTCTTTTGAGTGTCTGCCCCCTTTTGACCTGATTTCGTTGAAATCCACTGAGACATGCGGCTGTTGTACCTTATCCATAGATTAGGAGGGATTTGTCCTGTAAAAGTGGGAGATGGAGGCAGCGGGATGTGATTCCCTAAGTGCTGCTTTGGTCACAAAAGGCTGAAGGACTTAAAGACAGAAAAAGCTTGTGGTGGTATATGTACAGCTGTGTGTTTTGACGCTATGCACCTGGGGTAATGCAAGACTTTTGCAGATCTTGACAGTTGCTTTAAGGAATAAGCAGCCATCAATTTGTCAGTGTCTGAGCCCTAAAAGCAGCTATTCCTCCACATCTGGGTTTGCCTTGTCCTCCAGTACTGTTAAGATGCTTTTATAGAAGTTTGCCTCAGAAATAGTTGTTATATTGAGCTTGGAATGACAGACGTTAAAGTGGTAGAAGGACCAAGCTATTGTCGCGGGAAGCAGCCGAGGTTACAGGGCTGTCAGTCAGAGTTAGTGGGGGCGGGCTCTTAGCTGTCATCCCAGCGTTTTTGGTCTCGCCCTACATATCAGGTCACTGGTGCTCTGCAGGCTTCGGGTCTCTGGGCAGCAGCCAACACACACACAAGGATACACACACACTTTCACACACACATATAACTCAAACTGTAAACATACATGCAGTCTATGCACCCGTGTGCACGCGTGCTCACATTTGCACTTGCTGGCTGAGTCACCGACTGTGGGACAGAGAGTGATTTTCAGCTGGGAATAAAAACTGACACAAGTCACGTATTAAGTTAGCAAAAAAATCTCTGTGTTGTCCATGGGTGGAATAAAAGCTTTTCAGAACGAATCTGCAGAGACGAGACAGATCTTTTGAAATTTTTTAAACTGGTCTAGAAGCCTCCATAATTTGTGACAGCAGAGGAAAACGCAGTTACCCTACAGAGGGATATCGGAAGGGAAATGCACCTAATTTGACTGAAAGTAAAATGATTAAGGGTTGGACAATAAAGCTCTTCTCTCTTGTTCTCTCTCATCTAAAGTGAAAATGTCCTGCCACAATCAGCTAGCACTAACATGAATACATGTAATCGCACAGACGTGTGTTGGCAGTGTGTCCATGAGTGACATAGAAAGAGCAGAAACGATTAAAAGGGCTTGCTCACGCATGTACCATTAATGTCTCATTGTTAACATGATGTGTCTATGGGGTAATTGGATTGTGTTAAAGTGTGTGTGCGTGTGTGTGATTGTCTGTGACATCTGAGTAGCTGGGCGATAATAAGGAAAATGTTCAGTGATGTGGAAGAGAGAGTAGAAATGAGAGCTGGTTTGGCACTGCGATGTTGGAGCACAACGGCTGAAACTGCCGCGACACACACCATGAGAAGTGGCAGTGTCAGCGTTAACAAGCCAGTACACACACAGGTTGACATGGCAACACACACACTCTGAGGTTGATTAATTGGTAGGTCTGTGGAGGAGCCCAGAGCAGCCTCTGCTTCACTGTGCCGCCTATTGAACATCTGGCATCATTAGAAGTCAACATTAGGGGAGATATCAATAGAGAGCTAATAGTGTTTGAAAACCTGACATTGACGGGGCACTTTGATGTATATGACAAAGCAAATGGGTAATGACAGTAGTTTTTAAATCACCTAATTACATTGACTATCACTGTAACGTCTGTTTTTTCAAGAGATCTACTGTTATAGCTGTGGATGGTTCAATCAAACTAATGAGTCAGAGTTAGGTAATCAATGTCATTGAGAAATAGAAACAAAAGACACAAAATTCATTCATTATGATTTTACAACAGAAGGTTGTTTCAAGAAGTGTAGTTTGCAGTCCTTTTTATGATACCACTAACACAGAAAAATACATAAATGGATTAATTATTCATACACTCATAAAAATAAAACTAGTTTTTTAATGTTTGAGTGCAGTGGATGGGTTAAGAAGTTTCACAGCCTGAGGGAAGAAGCTGCCTTGTAGTCTGGTGGTACAGAGTGGATACTCCTGTATCTCTTGTCAGATGCAGTTGGATGAGCAGGCTGAGTTCAAGGTGGATCTTTTCTTTTTGTATCCTTTAAGCTCTGTACTGGCTTCTTATTACACCGATAATGTTCGGTAAACATGAACCGATAATGTTCTTGGCAGGTTTAATCACCCTCTGCAGGGTCTTCATGTTCTTGACTGGGCACATCCCATGACAGTTTTTGATGATTTCTGTCAGAATGCTATTTTGCTTTTTTAGCTTCCATAAGAAAGTAAGCCGTTTCTGGGCTTTTTTTTCCCACTGGAGATACATGATGACCATGTCAGGTTCTCAAACTTCTCACCTGCTCCACCTCTGCTCCACTGATGTAGACAGGGAGTGTGTCTTGGCGTCCTTTTTTTCTAAAATCAACCATCAGATAGCTTTGTTGACACTGAGCAATAGATTGTTCTCTGTGCACCATCTAGCAAGACTGTTGATTTCCTTCCAATATGAACTCTTATGTTTCTTAAAAAATCTTGCGATTCATTAAGTGTTTAGTCCTTTAAATGGAAAAAATATACTCATGACAATTTACCAAACCCCCACATTTAAATTGCCTTTTCTTTTTACAGGCCAAATCTAATTTTGATATGACAAAGATGCACTACTGTGCATCTGTCTCAACATAAACATAACCAAAATCAAAGTTATCGACTCATTAAAATCTTTTTAGTGCCTGCCAGAGGGAATTGAAGGAAGGAGCATTTAGCACTTCTACAACTATGGAAAAATCTCTGTTCACTAGAGTACTAAAAGAATAATTCAACGTTTTTGTTAAAGCTCCTGCAGAAACACAACGTCAACGTCTATACAACAAAATATGGCTCCAGCCAGGGGATGTTAGGTTAGCTTAGCATTAAGACTAGAAACAGTGGAAAGAGATAGCTTGGCTCTGTCCACAGGTTAAGAAAATCCACTTACGGTATAAGCACCTCCAAAGATCACTAATTAACACCTCATCATAAGCTAAGCTTATGACCTGCTGGCTCCAGATTCATATTTAGTGCAAAGACATTCATGTGGTGACATTTTTTTCATCACCCTGTGCAAAGCAAGAACATAATGTAAGAAAGCTAATTCCCGAAATACTTGAACTGTTCCTTTAAGGGACAGCAAAGGTAAGAAAAGCAGAGGAAATAAGCAGATGGGGGGTAAGAATAAGAGGAGGGATGAAGACAGTGTGAGTGTGCTTAGAGTAAAGGATTAAGAGGGAAAGGGGAATAGAAAGGTTCCCTTGGGATCTTTCAGCCCGGACAAGAAGCTCCTGCTGGGACTTTATGTGTATTGATGTGTGTATTTGTCTGCATGTGTGCATGAGGGGCTACAAAGAGCTTTGATTTGCTTCCCCGTTTCATCCAAAAACTGCCCGCTTAGTACCAGCTGCTGTCTGCTATGTTACCTGACAGCGAAGCCTTGGGAAACCATGTGAGTGAGCAAGAACAAGTGTGTGCGCAGACGAGGAGTAATTGGCATGTCCATCTGACTGAAAGGCCCGGGCGAAGTGGCAGTGCAGGAGTGGAGCTGATAACATGGCAATTAAGGTGGGGGAGACAGACCTCCAATCAGCACAGCATGCTGCAGAGACCCACAGAGACAGGTAGGACTGCAGGGAGTGGATACAAAAAAACAGGGAAAATGTGCAAGTGGCCCCTGGGTGTTAGCTAATTTGTCTCACTGTTAGACTGAAAACAAGGAAGCTCCTAAAGGGGTTGTAACAAACACGTTCGACTGTATTGTGGACACTTCCTGTTCACTCTCCCACCAAAGACACCTGCTGCTGCAGCTGCTTGGAAAATCTTGATTTTGTCACATCTCTTTTTAAAATTCGCACTCAAACTGCACACTTTAAAAGAAAAGTAGAGTGCTGGTAAAGTTTCAGGTTTACATCTTCTGCTGCTTTTTGAAATAAGGCGTCGAGGAAATGGAGCAGAGTTATTTTAAGTCTCTCTTTGATAGTTTTTGCCAGTTGTGGTGCTTCAATTCTCTTCTCACCTGTCTCTGTAGTATTGCCTAAGCCTGTGTGTGGCCCCCCTGCCACAACCTTTGCATCTTCTACCCACCTCTCTTCTTTCTTTCTCTTCTTTCCCTCCCCTCGGGAAAAGATTAGAGGCAGCCTCCTGGATTACATCACACACAGAGCACAACAAACTTTAAAAACTTCAAAGCCCTGAGAAATATATTTTGGTAGGCTGGAAGAAATACCACCATCACCACTACCTTCACCACCGCTGCTGCTGCTGCCTGTTTCTAATCATTCATGCTGCATATGTATCTACAAACTAACTCCCTGTCGGCATTTTTCATTCCCTACTTGTCTGTCTGAGCCTCCAATTCACTGGCACACTTCCCCTCTTTCTGTTTACCTCTCAGCTTCTGTGGAGCATTAACTATTATCTTTTCTTCCACCAGCTCTCCGCCCATTCTATAAGCTTATTTTCTCCTCTTTTTCATCTCACTTTATGTTCTTTCATCCCCCTCTCATTCTTGTCTCTTTGTGTTGATGCAAGGATGGCGTAGAGCAGATTATAAACTAACCCTCACATCGGTCATTTATTCACTTCATTGTCTGCAAAGCCCTCGGTTCTCAGTAACCTTTGTGTTTGTTTGTGCGACTGTGTTTGGGTGAGTACATTTTCTGTTATCGACTAGTTGTTATTTTTGCCACGCTACATTGCTCAGACATTTCTTCTCTAATATGTCACCGAGCTCTATGAGCACTGACACACATGCGCAAACAAACTAGGGTACTTGTGTCATAGTCATGGCTTAAGGACACTCAATAAAGTATTGAGTGACGAAGCCCTCCACATCCTATTTTCGCACCAGGCCACAGTGTGAGTTCAGCACATCGATTTACAGACCGCATGTGACAATCGCAATGCACTGTAGTCCATTCTCATTACGGGAGTGTGAGGATGAGTGAGTGCAAAGTTGTGCGCAGACTCCACTTGGTCCACTCTGGCACTTGAAACCTCCGCAGATGGCAGCAATCTTGTTGTAGGCAGATGTAAAGAGTTATAATGAGAGGGTGCAAGCAGCTGATTCCTCTATGATCAGCAGACAGAGTGTGGTGGATCCCTGCCGGACCGCCTTGCAGGTCATCACTGAAGGTATGTGTGTTGTGAACTTATGGAAGTGATGTGATGTTTTGCAGGTGTGATTTGCTCCTCCAATTTGATTTTTTTTAAAAAGGTTGTAATTAATCCTGTTTTGTCTTAAATCAGTTAAGTGTTTATCAGCAGACCATCTGGCCAATAGCTTTTAGTCCTAAATAATCAGCTTAGATTGCACTTAAGATCATAAGATATGTTTTGATATGAAAATGAATGCTGACATTGTTTTTGTGTAAACTTACTTAATGACTTCAAATCAAGGCTGCGGTGCTAAATTAAGTTGGAAACGAGGTATTTCAGAGCTTTAATATTTTTTCACCCAAACATCCGTTAAGCCACTCAGACAGATAATTTTGCCACTCAGGGGAACAGCTGTAAACAAACTCTAAATATTTAAAAAGCCTATCTTGTCTAAACTGAGAAGTTAGGTGCTTCTGTTCATGTTCTCTTCCCCCCATCATTTTTTCAGTGGAATACAGAGGAGGAGGGTCTTCATGACAGACCAACTGTGAAGACATTTTAGATCACAGCATGTATTGAGATTTGAAAGCTGAGGAATAATGTGTTATTTTTATGTGACAGATGAAATGACTGTAATTCAGCATCCACAGGGGGACATAATGCCGCCGCTCGCTCTCTTTTGCAGCGCTGAAACATCTGACAGCTTGAATTGTGAGAGTAAAATTTTGGACTGATGTTGAGTTGATCAGTCAACTTCTTGCCTTTGACCTTTCGCAAATTTAAATTATAATTATAATTACTAAATTGCTATGTAGCCTAACCTTTACGATGTTTGCTTGTGGATTAGAGTGCCATGTGAATGTAGAGCTGATTAAACATGCAAAAAGTTACCTCATCTGCATGACCTTTGAATGTAATTTTCCCCATTTCGTGCTGAATCCCATCCGATGCCTCTTTTAATTTAGAAGTCCTAAACAGGCTAATTTGGATGGAAGGTTTGCATGGGCTGTGGATTATAACAGTGGTGGATGTGTGTCAACACATTGATCATCAGAGTACCTCACCAGTTAGGCTGGCTCTTCAAATAATTTTTCAGTATACTTGTCATAAACAAGATCATGCAAATGTATAAAGATAGCGTGTGTCCTTGATGGTTTCTGGCACTTTAGCTTTCATTAGCAACACTGATGCTTTTTTTGGTCTACTAGAACCACTGTGGGGATTATGGTATGGATTCATTATGCAAATGCAACTGAGTGCTTGTGTTGCTCCTCTGTATATGGATGGGAGCACAGCTTCAGGGTGATATCAGCTGGACTACAACAGTGGACTGCAATAGCTTGTAAATCCCAAAAGGAGAAATGTAGAAGCAGTCTAGCTTTGAGAATAAGTGAGGACTCTCTGAAAAATGTCCTACTATTAATTAATTAAAGTTTTGTTATCCTACGTGGTTTATGTTTGTGCTTCTCTCACTGGAGTTAGCGTGTAACATTTTCTTTTACACATAATTAAAATTTAAGGACAGTTAGGGAATATTGATTGTGTGAATATTTGCTTGCCAGGTCATAATCTATTTAACTGATCAACCTACATACACAATCTCCATGAAGCAGATTAGCTGTTTTTTATGTTGCATCTTGTGAAAATTGAACTGTTAAATGTTTTGTTCATTTTTTTACTGAACTTTAATAGACTGTTGATTAATTAGTCATGAATATTTAAAGGGGGGAATATTGATGCCGGTAAGAGCTGCTTTTTGTTGGCCACTTGAGGCCCGTAGTAGCAAGTTGTTTTGACCTGTTTGAGTTAATATATGAACAAGTTAGCAAACAGTTGCTAATTTACACATCAAGCTGTTACTGAGGATCATTATCAGTTACTTGGGGTTGTGTTTCTGGTCACCAGATGAGTGTAAATCCAATATTTACTTTTCTTCTAACTCAGTTTTTGTTTTTGTCGGTGCCTGAGGGAAATGTCCATCTCTTAAGCTGCTAAATGCTCAGAAGCAGGATATACATCAAACATTATCACATAAACACTAGAAACATGGACAACCAGGAGCTAGTGCACATGTGAAGGTACTCAGTGATCTTGTCAGTCCTCCAGTTTGATTTAGCCCGAACACGCTTCATGTCCCATTATTTGAGCTCGCCACCCTCCTCCTCTTCCACCCTCCTCCTCCCTTCCCCTCTGACATTTGCTCTAAATTATCGATTGTCACTGAGATCTAATCTGTCCTCTCCCTGTAATAAAACGAAGGCTTTGCTATGAAAGGGAGGAAAACAATAGACAATCACATCATATCACCTACTCGTCATTTCAGTCCCTCTTTTTTCTCCTTCATTTCCTGATGCAATTAATATTAAAGTCCCGCTTTGAAGTTTCATTTCCCATCTCTTCTCTACTCTGTGATTTATCATCTTACTTATTTTCCGTCTTTCTGTTCCCACACTGTACAGAGGGGCCAAAGGGTCATTGGTGCCTCTATCCCACTTTAAGTCATGGATAACTGTAACTTGTTACAATCATTCCCATTCTCTCTACAGCCTTAGGTAAACTGAAGCAGGTAAATATTTAAAAGGTTTATTTTTTAAACTAATAAAGAGAACATTGTACATTGAACACACACATCCTATGTGTTACATCTCTGTGTTTGAGCTGTTGCTCTAGCTGGACTAACCTTAAATATCAATATTTCAATCCATTGCGTGCCTTGCAAATAAAGAGCAAGCAAAAGAAAATTTAATTATTTAATTTGAAAAAAGATGTGGCTCATTGAAAGCATCAGTTCTAACTTTAAACATATTTTTAATAATAGAGTGGGTGTGAAATCTGTGCTGACTGTCCCGTTTTCTGTGGCCCCGGCTAACATTAGCCTACTACTGTTTCATGCTGTGTGTGTGTGTGTGTGTGTGTGCGTGTGACCGTCTAAACTCATTGAAACTCAAAGGCAGTTACCATCCACGTCTCTTAATGCAATTCTGAGTTTGACATGAGAAGTCAGTGAAATCATCTGACCCATAGTAGCCTGGTGCGTGGTATTTCTGTCTCTAGACACACACACAGAAACACAGACACACAGAAACAAACACAGACTTTTTGGCAACCCCACTTCTGAAATGAATCTGGCGCCCTTGCCCTGGGCTCCACTCCTTCATCCTCTTTTAAGAGGGCACGACCGTGCCAGACCCTTGCATCCCGTCTCGTTGTCTGTGTCATTCCTCCTTTTCCTCCTCTCGTGTGAAACATGCCGTGAGTTTCTTTGAGCGGGAGTCGACGTGACAGCCAGCGGCCTCGGGAGGGAGAGTTAGGTGAGCCGTGTTTGTGTGCCTGCCTGTCTGTGTGCGCGTTTGTGTGTGTGTGTTTTATCTAAAGTGATCTGTAATTGTATGTTCTCTGACACAGTGATGGATAATCAATAGTCC